>JARLTB010000181.1:1875000-2390000 GCA_030141615.1 Unio pictorum
CTGCTGCGTGGACAACAGTTGATTCTCCATACCACCCTGCCCAAGCTTCGTAGCTCTAAAGAAGAGGACACTACAGCGTCGTCGAACGGCGTCTGCACAACTCGAGAAGTAGCTGTTTACCGGTTCTAAGCCAAAGCTCGATGGAAGTAGAGCCTGGCGCCAGGGTTACTTCGGACGGTGGGAGAGATCATCAAGTCTCACTGGACAGCTACCGCCCGACACGTGGGCCACAAAACGTCACACCAGAAAAGACTCAAAGAAGAAATAAGAAACATTAAGCTCTTCGTTTTGCAACCTGGAATATTAGGACCATGTGTCCTGGATTGAAAAATGACCTACAACAGATCGACGATGCACGGGAGATTGACGTCATTGACAAAGAACTTACCCGACTGAACATCGACGTTCCCTGTCTCCAGGAGACCCGACTTGCTGACAGCGGCACCATCAGGGAAGCCAATTACACGTTCTTTTGGCAGGGGGAGCCCTCGAATGAACCTAGGCAGCACGGTGTATGTTTTGGCGTTAAAAAACACGCTAGTCGCCGTCATTGCACCTCCGTCATGAGGTAATGAGAGAATCCTTGCCCTCTGGCTGTCAACATCCCTAGGACCGGTCAACATCTTCAGCGTGTATGCCCCAACCCTCCAATCCATCCACGAGGAGAAAGATAAGTTTTATGAGGCTCTGGATCAGGCAATATCCAGTATCCCAAACAACGAAGGCCTTTACTTACTAGTAGATTTAAACGCTAGAGTGGGAGCTGACCATGAGGCATGGTCCGCCTGTTTCTGCATTTACGGAAGGGGCGAGATCAACGAGAATGGTCAGCGACTGCTGGATATGTGCTACTCCCACAGCCTATGTGTGACCAACACTTTCTTCCAATGCAAGGAGACCCCCACCCTCCAGGTGTCATGAGACACCCACGTTCACTCACTGTTACAATCTAGAACTTGTCATCACCAGGCGTGCGGATTTTTTCAGCGTCCTCCTCACCCGCAGCACCACAGTGCCAACTGCGACACGGACCATGATGTGCAAGGAATCCAGAGAAAACAAAGCCGTTCATCAGCAAAGTGCAGTTAGCTCTCACCAAAGTAACAACTGATGACACCATTGACTCCAGGTGGTCCCATCTCCGTGACTATGTGTACAACTCAGCCAGCATAGCCTACGGAAAGAGGGAACGTAAAAATGCTGACTGGTATGAGGCAAACTGGGAGGAGATGGAGCCCATGACTGAGGTAATGAGGAAAGCCCTCCTAGCATACAAGGGTGCACCAAGCCCAAGAACGTTGCAAGCCCTCAGGAATGCAAGGACCAACGTCCAGAAGACCGTCCGTCACTGTGCCAACATCTACTAGCTTAACCTTTGCAACAGTATACAGACAGCTTCTACACCGGGTATACAAGCGGAACGTATGAGGGCATCAAGAGAGCCACAAGCCCCCACCCTAGTTATTACACATCATATTTCACTATTTTGGTGTAAGTGTTTACATATCAGATATTGCTATTTATTCAAAAGCATTTGTTTCACTATTTGAGTTGAAGATTTGGGCAATATGAATTGTTTATTATTATTTTAATTGGATCACGTTAATGAAGTCGTTAATCTTTGTTTCTCAGGACAAATTTCGATTGAATTATAATTGGTTCCAGTTATGAACTGTTTTAGTTATATCCGTTATATCCGTTATTTAACTCGGTACGCATTATTCTCTCTCTCTCTCTCTCTCTCTCTCTCTCTCTCTCTCTCTCTCTCTCTCTCTCTCTCTCTCACACACACACACACACACACACACACACACTGAAAGACTAATTTATGCTAACTAAATTTAGAGTAAGGAATCAGTCACAAAACAATTTCAGTGAAACGTTGATACTGATGTTTATCTACAGCTCAATTTAGTAAGTGACATAATGACAAAGGGTTTAGGAAATTAAACATTGGACTTGTGTCTGAAATTCATGACAAAAATTAAGATCATTCAGTTTATCTAACAAGCCATTTTAGGTCATATTAAAATGTAAGACTACACGTATATCCCTGACTAACAGCATTGTTAAAGATTCTGTCACAGAAGACATTAACGGGTTTTACTTCATACACGACTATGCTCGAGTAATTTACATCAATTCCTGGAATGGAAATACTGGTTCATAGTCCACATATCTACCCACTGCCGAACCTTTTACCTAACTCCATCAAGATTCATACTTTTCATCGTTTATGTTTATGAAAACGTTATCTTATTTTATATGTTTCGAGAGTTACATTGGGCTTCTAAACCCGTTTGTATCTTGCCTAAATTGTTATATGCGCTAGGACATAACATATCCTACTGTTAGTAACATAGATACATATTTTAGTAATATTACATCTTACAGCGATTCTGGTAACACAATCATTTGAGAAAACTCACAAGAAAAAAACTGTCTTATTGACGTTTGTAATTAGCAAATATAAAGCATATCTCATTATACCAAAAACATGAACACACCCTTCTTGCCACTTGAATTTTCAAACGTTACCCCATTATTATATAATATTGTTTGTTCTAAAGATGACATAAACGTTGCTTTCCATGGAATAGCTTATGTTATAACACATTCATAATTACTTAGACTATCTAGTTTTACCCATAATCAAACAAATAAGGAATTTCTTTTATAAAGAGCGATAGCCATGACATTTTTCAAATATCAGTGTAGCCCATCGTCAAAAAAAAATAACTCTCGCCATTCTCCAAATGTAAACCATTTATAACTTTAAAGAAGAAATTAGTTTTGATCAGCGTACAGGAATATTTAGTCCTCTGATTGTTACAAACCTTACTAAATCATTCATTATATTTGTTAAGATCCTTCATTTCTAAATTTAAAAACTCAGTCCCTTTGACTCTTATTATCGTATGTGTCGTATTTAATATTCTATCAAGTACATCGACTGAATTGGATTTTCCACACTTTTTAAAACGGCCATGCTTGCATAGTAATGAATCTGAAACAAAGTATATGCATATGTATTTAAATTATTTGATATGTTCAGCTTTTTCACAAAATCTTCGTCCACCAATATTAAGTAGATCGATGCGCGAAGGTACGCGCAGTCAATTTAACATTTCGTTCTTCAATATCATTTATGGAAAAAATCTTGAAACTATAAATATTGTAACCCTTTAGTCCTCTACTGATTGTAGATTAAAAGTTAGTTTCACTGGTAAAAAGATTACTCTAATCCATGTAACCAAATGTATCGTGACATCGTACTGGAATTCAAGCCCCAAATGTACCGTTAAATTTAGTCGAATCCATGTAACTAAATGTATCGTGAAATCGTACTGGAATTCAAGCCCCAAATGTACTGTTAAATTTAGTCGAATCCATGTAACACAATGTATTTTGAAATCGTACTGGAATCCAAGCCCCAAATGTACTATTAAATTTACTCGAATCCATGTAACTAAATGTATCGTGAAATCGTACTGGAATCCAAGCCCCAAATGTAATATTAAATTTACTCGAATCCAGGTCCACAAATGTTTCAAAATTTACTCTAATCCAAGTCCGCAAATGTACCCTTGGAATCTCAGTCCATAAAGATACCGATAACATGTACTGAAGAGTAAGATTGCCAAGAGTTGTTTAGTGCAACACCTCCCTTAATTAGTGATGAGTTTGCTGTTTTTTGCGATGTCGTTCTTGAACAATCTAAACGGCCACTAACGTCGAAGTGTACTGATTCCACTGTCAGATCAAGTTAAAATGATTTATTGTGTTGTATACGATTATAATTTGTGATCAGCACCAGAAATATTATCCTTGCTTTACTGATTTTAATGCATTATATAAGAAGGATTCAGAAAAAATAATCTAACCATTAGACTCTGTCAGAACAAGAAACACTATGAAGATCTTTCAAAGTAGGCATTACCGTTCACCTTTCATCTCATAACTTGTTACAAATTTGTCTCATTAAAATCACAACCTCAAGCCACTTTTGATTATATAATAATATATAATTAAATTTCTTTGTGCATGATGTAATACAAACGTATAAAAGCAACAAATATGGGTTTGTCTTATGTAGACAATTTTAAAACAAGTTCAAGAAGTTATTTGTATATCAATAGTAAAGGGGGTCAATTGGGACACAAATGTAGTCCTCTGGTGTGCTCGAGAATGAACACTGTAAGCATGACTATGCTGACAATGACACTGATCGTTTGCAGCGACATTTTGATGGATAATTACTGTGTTTTACTAAGTGAAAACACACAATCTTACTAACCAACATGAATTCGTACTAACCTGAACTCTCCAAGATATTAATGCCCACCTCCACGAAACTTCCCTAAGTAAAACCGCAGTTCTCGACGATTACAAACCGCGATAGCATTTCTGAATATTTCTAATAGTAGTTCCAGGCTGTGTGTGCGATGGAAAAATATTATGTGTGCGATACGGAATAACACACTGATCATCTGTATCGAACGCCAGCTCAGCCATTTAAGATTAAATGAGTATGTAATTGGGCTTTATGTCCTTAGCAAGTATGTGAATACTGCTGAAATATAGGACTAGTATATATATATATATATATATATATATATATATATATATATATATATATATATATATATATATATATATATATATATATATATATATATATATATATATATATATATATATATATATATATATATATATATATATATATATATATATATATATTTGATATTTGTTTCTTTCTGAATGCGTTCCTAAACCAACAATCATCCCTCTTTGGTACAACAAAATATCAAATATATATATATATGTGATATTTTTTTTCTTTCTGAATGCGTTCTTAAACCAACAATCATCGCTCTTTGGTACAACGTACTTGACCTCAATACTGTAAAGTCTTAATATTGAGATCTCTAATCCCTTTCCGCTGTGAGTGAAAGAACACATATTTGCGCATAACGTTATTGCAGAAGAGATAATACTCTCAAATCATGCATCATGCATTAGTAAGGGTGTAAACGGTGTAAGATAATCGAAACCAAGCAATAAGCATGAGATTCATAATTATAGATCTATTCCGGACATATAAAAAAAACAATATTGTCCCGGTTATTTATTAGACAGATAACGTGGAATTTTCCCAACATACCAATTTAGAGGTAGTTACCCATCATATGCTTAATACCACACTTCGTTACGTAGTGCAATGACCTTTGAGTTGAATAAAGGTGATGATATCAGACGACACAAGAACCAGAAACATACCATATTTTCCGTCAATCCGGAGAGTAACTTCTGCGAGCCCTCACTTTTGTTATAATTCATGATAGTGTCCAAGATATAGAATCCTTATAGATTCATCGAAGTTTTCCAAGATGCATTGTATTTAGAGGCCAGGAATTGTGGCAGCCATTTATTTACAAAATACATACTACCCTTCAATTCATCTGAAAATAATGATCATACAAATAAGCGTGTTCACCCCAAAAATAGATTAATTTACATTCAATGTGTCAAAAAGAAAACAAAATCAAGTAGCGGTCTAAACAATATTTGCATATCAAGAGATAATGTGGACGCGAACGTCAGTGTGTGTGTGTGTGTGTGTGTGTGTGTGTGTGTGTGTGTGTGCAAATGCACTATATATCAGATCATTTCAGTAGCCTAGTGATTCGAACGTGGGTTTGATCCTTAACCTAGTCTAGTAGCCTAGTGATTAGAACGTGGGTTTGATACTTAGCCGAGTCATAACAAAGATAGTTACACAATTGGTGCTAATAGCTGTTTCTCTATGCGCACAGCATTAAGATGTTAGTGTTAGGACTGATCAGCCTGGTCTTTGTATTGTGTGACATGGTGGGATATCATGCTACATGCCTGCGGAACGATACCCCAGTGCTAGACATCACTATAAACTGCCACACTTCAGACATCGTATCAATATGACTGAAAAAGTGGTAAAGCTACGTTAAAAATCTTAATCACACACACACACACACACACACACACACACAGACACACTACACCATACTATCGTTTTGTACCTGAGTATCCCGCAATGCTTTTTGGGGTTGCTTATGATTTGTCTTACATACTTCTCTTCAAAATGTGAACAATTACGCAAGAAAATATTGGTTTAGGGTGTCTGGTTTCATTGCGTAATATTACTCAATTCCAGGTAATTACATTTTCCTTGTCATATTTTGCGTCCTAAATGGGAAATTTATATAATAAAATTTAACGTGATAAAAATGCATATCATTTCAATAGAAAACCACACCTTAAAGTCACACAAAATCCTCTTGTCAGGTAAGGTTTATGTTAAAACAAAATTACTAAAAGCTAGTTCTTGAAAGTTGCTATTGTTCAATATATTTTTATGACATTTATTCAAAGGTGTGCATACATATGTCTGCTAACACGAGTTCATCTTTATTATTTAAGACTGCAAATTACAATATGAATAATTATTTTAGTTTCGATTTCAAAGTCGTTGGAAATAACTGCCAAAGAGAGAGCAAAACTGTTGAAGAGTTGATGTTAATAATAACCATCGTAGTCAATGTTGGGATGATGGTTAATCAGATGCTTGGTCGGTAAGAAGACATGGCTGTATGGCTTGAATCCACTCACAGATAACATTCTGGATGAAAGTATTGCATTACCCCAGCCCATTGTATGGTTGTGAAACCTGCTGGAACCATAGCCAATAGCAAATACATTATAATTAGTACATGTACATAATCACGGAATTGTTTAAGTCCTATCATTTATTAAATACAGGTACTCGTGTTTCGTTACGATATCCGATGGTGATTTATGTATAGTCTACAATGTTTTGAAACAGTGAGTTTCATCCTATGCTGCACGTGTGAATTGCTTTCGATGGGAAAACCGATTCATATAGTGCACAGATGATATAGGGCTCCATTGTCTGTGTATAAAGGCATCACCGTATGATTAAATCTTTACATTACGGAACGTCTTATATGTGAGCAGTCTACTTAAGGACATGCAAATCTTCACCTGTAGAGCTGATCAGAGCTGACTATGGTGATCAGAGCTGACCGTGTCAGCTGTGGAGCTGATCCATGACGATCGGAGCTGACCATTGTTATCAGAGTCGACGAGATACCATCTATAGAGCTGACCATATACGTTAACCATATCAACTGTAAAGCTAACCATAGCAGCCGTAGAGGTAAATTTACAGTGTGTTGCTGGTAAAGTAACAGGTTATGGGATATTGCTGACCGATTGGTTGGCGCTGATTGTTTGAATGACCAAATAATTGAATGGTGGTCTGTGACTACCATCACTGATTGTTTACTTGATTGACCAGTGTGACTGGTAGCCAAGTATACTAGTGATGGAGTGGTTTGTGTAACTCCATAAATGTAATCTTTTAACCGTGGGCTAAGTTTGTTTTATACCCATTGTTTTGGGACTAAAGGTATTTTGTATAATATAGGTCATTTTGTTTCATCATCTTACTATTTGATTAAAGTACCTCGTTTTTCACTATTTGAGTGTATACATCATTTTACTATTTGTTTAATGTACCTCGTTTTTCACTATTTGATTGTATACATCATTTTACTATTTGATTAAAATACCTCGTTTTTCACTATTTGATTGTATACATCATTTTACTATTTGATTAAAATACCTCGTTTTTCACTATTTGAGTGTATACATCTTTTTACTATTTGATTAAAGTACCTCGTTTTTCACTATTTGAGTGTATACATCTTTTTACTGAATGAATCAAGTACATCATTTTTACTTCTTGAATAAAACCCATCATTCCTTTCGTCGTGTGAAATTACTGTAAATCATTAACCTTTGCCCGTTACTATGTATGTTAATTTATTTGCGGATTGTGTTTATTGTATCAAATATTTGGATCATATACACGTACGTGTTAATTAACTCTTTCTACATAGGAGTCATTCATCAATAAACATTGTATTTGTATTACCATCAAAAGTGTTCTATTATAAATGCGTAAATCCAACCCGTTATCTTATTACTTACATGCAAGAATATCTAGATATACACACGAATTAACACTGCAATAAGTGTACCAGATGTTTACCCATGGAAACCTATACACATATCAATGATCTGTTTTTACCTAGCATCATAAATTACCATACCCCAATAGTCAAATTAAAACAAACTATTAATGCAATTCAATTTTTGAAGACGAATGCTTGGTCAAAATATTTGATGGCAAGAATCAGGAAATATATACATTATATGCAATAAAAAAATAACTAAAATGCTTTAAACAAGTAGTCACTTGTTTAGATAAGTATGTTCTTCAGACACTAGTTTGAAGATTAAATATATTCATTACCTTCCCCAAGATCAAAAGAGACAAATACAACTGTGTTATATCTATTCAGCGTCCCTGCTCTTTTAGCTACCTCTAGCATAACCGCCACTCCTGAGCCGTTGTCATCGACCCCTAAGGAAGAAAAAGTATATAAACCAGATTGCAATCACCGATAGTATTGCTTGTGTCTTGTTGCAGTCTCCATCAGTCATTGCTAATAGTAATTATCAGTCAGAAAATAAATTCATTTCAAAGGAACTTTACCACTCTTCTAATTATATATTTTTAATATATTTTTAAACCATAAAGGAACAACATGCAGCATGAAACAATATGTAACGAACCTTCATTTCGAAGATATCGAAGACGAAGTACACAAAAAAATAAGTTATTGAAAAACCAAAAATTAATTTGTCTAATCCTCTCCTTCCAAATCTAGTATGGTCATTGTTTATCCATACAGTCCTGAATTAAGTGAGTGACAGTTATGGGTTTTGAGTAAGTTGGGAGTAAAAGACATTAGTCCACTCATCCATTTCCTTTATATAGTCACACCCACAATGCACAATTAATCTGTTGAGCCAAACCATCATAATATGTAATGTATAGACACTGATATGAAACGTTATCTATCAATAAACATGTATTTCACTATAAATTGTCAAAATGCAGACATCGTAGCGACAAATTGTTAAAGCTACGTTAAAAGTCCAAATCACATACACACACCTTCTTTAATTCAAAGAGACCAATTCTAAACATTGTGCATTATTCGGATTTTGTAAATATGTCACATCATTATGTCACATCCTTATGTCACGTGTTACTAAAATTGCTCATAATTAGGCTCTTCGTGGTTTCCCAAAGATCAATATTTCTCCTTTTTTCCTTTAAAGACTAGTAATTAGTTATATCATGCCGTGGGAATGGAGCCTAAGAGCCCTTCCCAATTACGCACTTAGGCAGCAAACTCATGCTGGTCTGGATGGGTATCGAACCAGTGACCCTTGACGACGCTGTACCAACTGAGTTATTCAACTATCCCGGCTACTCGCAAATTATCACATTGAATTCTAATAGGATTATGCATTGTAAAATTTTCGTTTAAAATAATGTCAATATAAACATTGATTCCTTTTTTTGTCACAGCTGAATAGTTCATTATAGCTTGTTTTAAAAAGATACCTGCTGAATTGTTGACGGTATCATAGTGTGCACCAATTCCGACAATCCTGTCTTTGAGAGTCCCAAACCGTTTTCCTTTCAAAATTCCTATGATGTTGGACCCATTTACCTGTGAAAAAAAGGATTTAAAAAATACTTTGCTTTTCTGCTTGTGTTGTTTGGTTATTTTGTTGTTTTCTTTTTTTTTTTTGTATGTAGTTAATTTGGTTTGTTCGTTAATACGTATTCACATATTGTATCTCATTACAAACCAACAAAAAATATGAAAAGAAGAAAGAAAAGTCAGGAACGGAGCAATATAAATATAAATGAAATATAAAGTAAAGAATGAAAAGAAGAATGTAAGAAGTCTAAGATAAAATCATCAGTATTATTAGGATATAAGATCAAAATATATGTAAGTGTGCATTGTATGTGTGTGTGTGTGTGTGAGAGAGAGAGAGAGAGAGAGAGAGAGAGAGAGAGAGAGAGAGAGAGAGAGAGAGAGAGAGAGAGAGAAGTAGTGAATGACATAAAACCGAATGATAAAACGAACATTGTCAGTCGTAAAGTTGCTGATCTCAGTATCAAGACCCAATCTCCGAAACTCCTGGTAAATGAATGCTCTTGCCGACTCCTTATACGTCGGATTTGTTTCATGATGGCGGATGTTGGAAAAATGCTCTAGTATCGTGGTATTCATGTAGTTGATATTGGCTGCATGACATATTGTCACTGTAGAAAGCAAAGGTAAGAAAAATAATAGCGATATAGGACCACATCATGATTGTGTATACGTGTGAAAACCAATACGACCACATCAAGGTCGATTTAAAATTCCTTTAAAATGTCGTTTTGATGAATACAATTTCTCACCTTCTATAATATGAAAGCAATGGAAAAGTATACCTTTCCATAATTAGTTTAATTCCCACTGAGTAAAACTACACATATTTTATATTAATTATTTGAGGGAAAAGAGGTACTATATGAACACGTGTGATGAAAACGTTTCTTATTGGACAACGTAAGTGGGCATTAACCAATTAAATGATGCTCATATCTTTTACCCAATTTACACCCAATTCAACGACTGACACATCTTATGTCCAACAAGTGTAGTGTTCATAGCTTATCAGTTCATCCTTAGATATATAGAACTGACCACATCCTGTCTATAATGTCCATTAGGAAGCTATATTTTTAGTGAATAATATTTGTTTTCAATAACATGCAATTTGAAGTAATGAAAAAGCAAGCACAATGTTACTGCTATTCTAGAATTCTTAGTATTGAAAATACATGCTGAGCGAACATGTGCGTGTAGTACTATTAGATAAACAATATGAAAGCAGTAATGCATATTAAGGGTAAAGATAATCACGGCTTTCAATAGAATTCACAAATGATCATCCAGTTAGAGATGATAAAGTACGCAAGTACAAAATTTCCAAATATTCAGGCATCTTTAATAATTGCCAAGTAACGTTAAAACACATTTTTCAAACATACAAGCGGATCTTCGTTCCAAATATTTGAAAAAGAATTAGACCCACTTAGAAGAAAGGAAACTTTGCCAGAAACATGTTCCTTTAGCGTTTCTTGCCTTTGAAAGACATTGTTAGTCATTTATTAAGGTACTGAAGATAAAGCAAATACAAATAGTTAAATATACGAGAACAAAATCATCTTTGTGATTCACTTCTGTCAGTAAATTTGATTATCACGAGAAACATCATAATAACACATTACTTGTGAAACCTCAGGTGAACAGAAAGAGTTTGTGCACACCATACAGATGTAAATATATATTGTTCCTGTTTACACAGACTTTGACTCTATTCTTCCGGAATAGTTCATTTATTATAATGTATACCTAGATAGTCATCAATGATTGTGGATTACCTGATTAAATAATTATTATTGTAAACATGTTTACCTAAATTTGAATTTAAAGATACAGCCTTGATTCGGGCCACAGAATATCCTAGAATGGAGAATTTCATTAAGGGACAGATTATTTTCTGAAAACGGGAATTGTGACCTAGGTAAAGAAGAGGGCTTTATAATTTGGTTTATCAAAACAATACTTATTCTTGCTTAAAATCTAACATCTTTAGCACATTTAGAGTTACTGTTGTCTTCTGTGTTTCAATTGAGTGGAATTATATATTCCGATTAGTTATCACTGGAAATACTAAAAGTTCATCTATTATATTCTTGGATTGGAAAACTAATTTGGAATTATATTGGTTGCTGACGACAACACTTTTATATATTTTTGTGATACTTCTAAAGCCTGTTAGCACACAGTCACACTAGCATATGCAAGATGACATGCACATCAACTCCTTCGGTACTCGAACTATTATAACAGAATTTTTAGTAAAAGTTAATTTTCTCTAAATTGTATTAAAAGTAAATTTTCATTTTCTACTAAAATATATAATTAGATTGATTCCATTTCATTCTATTTATCAAAACTGTATATTATTATTAAAGAAACGATTAGGCCCTTATGAGCAATCATCGAACAGGAACAGCTCCTTTATTGTTTGTTTAAGTATGTAACAGAATTGTTACCGAATGGATGGTGGATTAAAAGAACAACACAAATACAATATGTGAAAGAAAATATAAATTTATGAAATAAGTTATTAATGAAAAATAATGATGTATCAACACAATAACTCATGCGTTCAACCCAAAATTACACTCACAACCATTCACAATACATGAATAAATTAAAATATTAATACAAAATAAAACACAGATACAAAGGAATCTCTTGGACTATACACAGATCCAAGGAACCTTTACAAAAGTTATATTACCGCAAGTATAAATTGCGATAACAAATACTAAACATCAAACTATACTATCGCACGTATGGATTGCGACAACTAGCACGAACATATACATGTATTTAATCAAGTTGCTAACTTTTATTGAGATTCATGTAAACCCTTGAAATACTATTGTGATTTGAAGTAACTATGTAAATATAACAATGTATTCAATTGTACTACAATTGCAACACACATGTGTCTCGACCCTGTATAACGGTACGATTCACCAACTGTTGAATCGCCGCCCAGCGTCCCCGAACACCTAGGGTTGATCAATACTTTTTATCGGCCTTTTGCCCTTCACGGATCCACCACAGTTATACGTACAGACAGCATACAGCATCTACTAGAACCAACGTTCCCAAATACCTAGATGCTACCCCGGATGTTTACACCTCTAGACAGCTCCGACACTCAGGACTTCTAGATTTCCGGATATTTACACATCACGAAAGATGTAGACGGACAGGCAATCCGAAAGACAGACAGTCAGATACCTCAATTTGATTGCACCATTAAACAGCATAATCACGGCACAATTAATCACATTCAGCTACAATTCAGAGACATTCAGAGACGTTCAGAGACGTTCAGCTACAATCAGCAACAATTTCAGAGATGCTCCGCTACAATATCAGAGATGCTCCGCTACAATATCAGATACGTTCAGAGACGTTCAGCTACAATCAGCAACAATTTCAGAGATGCTCCGCTACAATATCAGAGATGCTCCGCTACAATATCAGATACGTTCAGAGACGTTCAGCTACAATCAGCAACAATTTCAGAGATGCTCCGCTACAATATTATAGATGCTCCGCTACAATATCAGCTACAATAAAGAAACCAGACTAATAATAGTTGTCTCTAAAAATAATCTAAATCTTAGATTACCCTATTGCATTTAAAGTCTAATAGTGACTAGTAATTCCAAATATTCCACGTTTAAATCTGCATTGTAATAAAGGCATCATTACATGAAATGATAAACTGAATAAAATTCACAATAAAACTAAGTATAAATTTAACACTCACCCCTTTGGCTGGAAAAAGAATGACGAGCTATCTATCCTGTGATAAGATACTTTTGGACCCGTAATATAATCAGAAATATTCTGCCTTATATATCCTCAAATAGGTGAGCAGAATTCACGGCAAAATTACCGTGCACCCCGTGATTCTAATGTTCCTTACTTCATGTGATTCGAAGTCAGGCACATGCAAATCGTTACACGCCGATTACCTTGGAAAAAAACACTTATTCACCCCAGGTAACGCATGTACGACGAAACAAACAAAATGGTGAAGTTAGTTTGTAATTCAAGAAAAAATAAATTACATTTTCGCCTAATTCTGTGACAAAGTGATACAGTAAAATAAACTAATATGCTTACTAGGCATTTTGTAACTACGTGTGTTGGTTATCTGTATAATCGAAGGAGAGTTACCAGTACATAAACTGGTCATCCGTTTCAATTAGTTGATGCCAACAGAACAAATTAGTTACTAAGTAGAAATTATAAAAATTGGGTAATTGCAGAAGGAATTATTTTGGGTCTAAGTGTGAGTAAATGTACACTCGGTATCTTCTGAAGGTTATAGACAGTTACGTACCAGAGATACTTCGTGATTGATTACGAAGTCTGATGTAGCTAATTGACTAGCAAATAAGTACTTAGTCACCATCGGTAGTCTGTAAAGTACGATGATGCCTAACTTTGAGATTCTAGCGAAACACAAGAGCTGGGCGTATGAACGTATTTGGCATGACCTTGGCTTAGACACTATATAAAAAGCAGTGATATTAGAACGAACCAGAAATTTCATCGGAACGCAAAGGAAACTTGTATCATTACAACATCTCTGGACCTCTCGCTTTGCCAAATTCCCCAAGATGTGGCCGTATCTACAACGTTATGCGTGACGACCTTCTTTTTAAAAGAGCCTGAACACACACTCTCTCTCTCTCTCTCTCTCTCTCTCTCTCTCTCTCTCTATTGACATTGAAATTCCTTAACTTATAAGTACATCCTTCTCATAGCAAGAAATGAGAAGAAGGTTATGACAAGTCTAAAAAAATCTTACATAACAGAACTTATTTGGAACACCGCTGGAATTTAATTCGAACTTTCTCCATTAGAACTGGTGATAGAACTGTATGGATTGTTGGGATTTAATTTACAGTGATGTACGTTCTTTCTAAATTTTCAGTTCATGTTCAGAAATTTTTTTTTTTGATTTAATTTAAAACAAAATTGCTGGTTTGGGCTTTTATACCTTAATTAGTTTAAAACCATACAGTCGTAACCATGTTGCATCATAACAGAGGCACTATGAACCATACGTATATAAGAATATACCATTCGAATTGGTATGTTATAAACTACACACAAGAAAAAATGCCAGTACCTATTCATAGTTTAGAAGGAGATGATTCGCGTTTACTTATTAAGCCTTAAGCAAAAGATGACCTTGATAAAATATAATATCAGAAAATACAACAATAAAAAAGAAAACTTTTAGTAAGGCGTCCGTAATAAAGGAATATACTGACAAGGTAGGTTAGCCAGTATGTACAAGATCAACTCTGACTCATTCATTACATTTTTGTTGTTGTAGGGTTTAACGCCATTTTTCAGCACTAAATAGAGAGAGAGAGAGAGAGAGAGAGAGAGAGAGAGAGAGAGAGAGAGAGTGAGAGAGAGAGAGAGAGGGGGGGATAGAAAAGAAATAGAATAACTCGTATACTTATTATTGATTGACACGTTTTTCACCAGATAAACAACGGCATAAAAGAAGAGACACTGCATGAACGTTTTGATGACAATTATATCGTCATGTTCACTGTACATAAAGGATCATGAACAAGTCAACTAATTGACATAAATAGCCATGTAAATATTGCCGCAAACAAAGAAACTAGAAAGATGTAACCAATAAAAAGTTAAACAAAATTGAGCGTCTACTGGAGAGACGCTGCAAAGTCTAACAAACCATAATGGTTTAAAATGAATGTTGGTATGTTAAATGCGGTAAGCAAACATAAATGTTTTGAATTATTGGTTAAGAGAGCATATGCGTAACTTAGAATCACGTATCAGACACACAGTTTCATTCAGAACTAATAGATAACATTCGTTAACTTAAAATCACATATCATAGATATAATCGATTTCATTCATAATAACAAAACAGCTGTTATAAATATACACTATTATTGAACAGTTGTAAAACGATTCCTCAGGATTCAAATCCCGTTCCTCCTCAGTCCCTCAATTTATTCCTACTCTATTTGTATTCCTGTATTATTTGCCAAAATGGCTTATTCAGTTTAGAAGATACATGAATAAATGCACTTCGTAACAAAGCTATTTTAAAATACGTACCACTGACATTAGTGTAGCTTTAGTGGTTAGTACAGTATTTTAATTCTTCAAGCGAAGAAAAATATCTAAGCCCCTCAAAATGTTACGTTGAAATCGATTGTTTAAAACAGCGAATGTGTAATTAAGTTTGCATACATTTGTTGTTTGTTTTCGTTTTCGTTTCAACCGCTGACAAGACTTTTTGAACCACGCACCTTTAAGTAACCATCTGGTATGCCGATGTAGATATTATCTCTGCACGAGGTTTTATAATTGCCACTGTTTTGAACCGTACCAAACATGTCAGGCAATCTTTTACGTGTCAGATAGGGTCGCAAGGTAAATATGTTCGATTGTTTAACGAAGTAATGAGAAATGTATTACTAGTAGTAGTAGTAATATTACGGAGATACATTAAAGATTTCTTCATTAATCAATGTGTCTGTTTGCCTGCCACTTGTTTCTTCCCTCACACTTTAATGTGGACGGAATTAGTTTTTGTTGTTGTTGGTCTTGTTGTTGTTGTTGATGTTCTTGTTGTTGTAGGATTTAACACCAGTTTCCAGCACAAGATAGAAGGCGGACAGTTTAATGGTGGAATTATTATTTCAGACTTTCAATATATTTAAGTGACGCTTGGCACGTGTAGTCATCATCTGAAGATACGCATACATTAAATAAGATTATGCTCATTAGAGTTTGAAAATGTTTTGCTCTCGTCGTCACATACCTGGAAACATATGAAACTGATGAAACGTTTCCGTGCCATCTTCTAGTAGTCTCTTCTGATCACTTAAAAATATTTTTTTATGGATATATTAACTTAACTCCTTGACCTATATACTAAATGTCAAGTTGTTAGATACTATCCTTTTGTGATTAGTTAAGTAGTATAAGACCAATTGTTACGTGCATTTTTTTTTATATATATTTGTTTTAATTTAATAATGTTTGTCAGTTGTAAAAAAAAATTATAAAAAAAAAACTAATTCAGTACATGTCAGTGTAATGTAAACGTATTCACCAGAGATGTATTTTTTTCTTCTTCGGAAAATCGGTTAACTGAATTATTCTTTGGTTCACAAGTAATGTTGACCTATGTGCTGACCTTGATTCAATGTTAGTGTCAGCCACGTAAAAAGGTTTCATTTTTATTTTGAAATGATTGGATGCTATCAAGGTCAATAAGGGACTAAAGAATTACAAGTAAACAACTTTGTATTCTTAAAGTAAATGATTGGTTCTCATCAGGGTCATGTTAGAACTACGCGATAGAATCAATCACGTGACCCCACACACCTTTGTGAGTTTGCAATTTGGTGATTTTTTATACTGCGTTTTAGTTAAGGATATAACCTTTGTTTTATGAAACATATTCAGTTTTGGGCATTTACAAATAACGTTAGTCATTTTGTATTGTTGAGGGCAAATGTTTGAATCCATTTCATCTTTCCTTCAGTTCACAGGATCGGACTGTCTGTATCATATATATATATATATATATATATATATATATATATATATATATATATATATATATATATATATATATATATATATATATATATATATATATATATATATATATGTGTGTGTGTGTGTGTGTGTGTGTGTGTGTGTGTGTGTGTGTGTGTTACAGCGAACCCGTCATTACGGCGACAGTTCATTGTCACTGGGTAGTCATCATTATATACAGTAGCATTAGGGTGACAAAATTTGTGTCACCTTAATGTTTGCTCTCGTGCTGTACATTACTTTTCTGATTTATTCACATACACAAGTTCGTGTAAGTATTATAATATCTCCTTTAACTAGTATTTGATGTTATTTACTCAAGATATACATCTAGTTATTAAATATTGTTATGCAAAAATTTATAGATGTGTTAAGGTTGTGTTTAGCCCCACCGTCACTACATAACCATTATGGCGACATTTTAAAAAATGCTTCCACTTTTATCAAAGTCAAGTAATATTTTTCGGATATTTAATGAAATGATTTAAGATAGTAATTGACACTTTGTAATGTGTTTTCTTTAAGATCAAATTCAATGACAACTCATAACACATTCGACTTTTTAAAATGCAGTCGAAGAAACTGTAATAGTTTGTGTTCTATATACCGTTCTTATAATATATTCATGTGTTCATGTGACCCTGGGTCAACGCATCCAAAGCGAGGCTAAGATAGGCACCAATTTCGTTTTATGTCGCAACCATGGCTGACAGTGCTACAGTTGATACCGGCAACGGAAAAAATCGTGGCATTTATTGTTGTATTCCGTTGTGCAATGGAAATATTTGAATTCACATAGATTCAAGCTTCCACCATATTCCATCAGTGAAAAAGATGGAGCTTCGTAGAAAATGGATTGTTGCAATACGTCGTGATGCGGGGCCGACATTTAATGTAAGTAACTGGATCGGTGTTGGTTTGCTTGTATTTACTTGAAACTAAATGATGTAAGAAAGAGAAATCCAAACGCAAAATAGATTCTGTCGATGAAGCAAATGATTGTATGTATGTGTGTTTTATAATGATAGGTTTCTAAAAATGTTACCCCTAGTCCCATTCCACATAACGGGTCATCGAAAACTGGGCATATTTCACGCAGCGCATTTATATAAGAAATTATGAATTTACGTTAGAGTTGTAAGTACAGAACAAGTGAACTTTATTACCTCGTTAAAAATAGAAAGTATTAGATGTCACTGATATTTAATCAAACCATAGCTTCGTAACTTTTGATTTATACATTTATTTCATATTGTGTATGAGAGAGAGAGAGAGAGAGAGAGAGAGAGCATACAGTCGGTGGAAAGCACCCTCTGTTAAAACTCTTGTATAATTTTAAATTATAGTGAAGCTTGTAACTTTGCTAGTTATATTTTTGTCTTCATTATAGTTACAAATGTTAATGAAACGTTAAATTATTATTTTATCTTCTTCAGATCCTGTGAGTTGCATATAGAATGTAAAAGTAAAATTACATATATGGAGGAGAGACTGAGTAAAGTAGAAACAAAATTGGAAGAAAAGGAAAGGAAATTGCAAGATTTGAATAAAATATAAACATGGAGAAATTTGGAATGAACTGATTTACAAATGACGATGAAATGATAGAAGTTTACACTTATTTTCCTGTATGAGGTTTTTATAACCTTCCTCCATGGCATCAAACCTACTGCAATTAGAATGAAGAGCTTATATTACAGCACCAGGAATGACATCAACATCAGAGGACGGCAAAAAGCAATGGACCCAGTGGATGAACTTTTCATGTTTTTGTGTAGATGTGGATTTCCGATTGAAGATATGTCTGTTCAATTTATTATTCACATGTCTTCTTTAAGTCAGAAAATGATCATGTGGACAAATTATTTGTATTTCTTACTGGGAAGTATAAATATTTGGCCAAGTCATGTGCAGGTTCAAGCAAATATGCCTCTCGAGTTTCAACTGTCCTATCCAGGAACCAGAATTATTCTTGACTGCACATAAATATTTACAGAAAGACCCTCATCTAGTGCTTACATCAAAGACTTTTTCAAACTACAAAACTCACAACTGCTGGAAAGGTTTGGTAGGGATAGCCGCACATGGTGCAGTCACATTTGTGTCTTCCTTTTACTCTGGACGCATGACTCTGAGTGATGTGGAGATCATAAAGCTGTCAGGGAATAAAGATTTGTTAGAACCATGGAATTAAAATTATGGCAGATAAGGGTTTGTTTTACACAAAGTTGTCGTTGTTTTAGGCATTGATTGGAATTATTTCATAAGTTCATTCATTTATTTTTAAATGAGCATAAATGTAGATTTTATTTACTGCATTATTAAAAATACTCATTTTATAACTCCAAACTGCAGATGTGACATGAAATAATTATTGGATTCATTTGAAATCCATATTTGTTATGTCTTTCCATTGCATGACTTAATAATATCATTTGTGATGTCATGAGATCTAATAATGTGTTACTTGTATGATAAATTTAAATTCAGTGTGCTAACATGATGCTAATTGTATGGCACTCACAAACAGCCAGCAAGAGGGCCATGAGTGGACGAGTGGTCTAAAGCGCTCTTTGTTTCAGATCACTGCCATCTCACCTCTGTGTGTGTTCGAGTCTCGTATTTGGCAAATGTGGGTAGGTGAGAAAGCTTGCCAGTAGCTTCTCATGGGTTGGTGGTTCTTTCTAGGGGTTTTCCCAGGTTCTTCCTCAACCATGTATCATGTACTGATAAATAGCTTTAAAACCTACAGCAACAACAACAACAACAAGCAGCAATATAAATAGGCTAACATGAATTACATAATACTGATAACTCAGCAGTAGTACGAGTTAACAGTGATACATTGTTATGTTTTGTTATTTGCTGACTGCAGTGTAGTTATGTAACATCTACCAGTGATCAGTCTTAGTTGCAGATCTAACCTGCACATAATTATATAACAATTGCAACAAATAGCCAGCAATACTAGCAAGTGAGTAATGGGCCGTCCATAAATGACATCATGCACCTACAGGGGGTGGGTGTTGGGGTGTCACACATTTGTGACGAGGGGGACGGGGGTGTTTAAGAAATATGAAGTCACATCAAAATGCGCAGCTTTACTAAAAGTTCCACTTAATTTTTGTATTACTTACAATTTATTTAATAACGTTTTAAGTAGCTTCACGCGTGTCAGGAATGAACTCAAATTACAATGGACTCTTCTTCGATCTACCTACACCCCATCTAGCCCCAATAGTAGCTTTTCCCAAATAGTATTTTTCCGTTTCCAGTCCGCTGGTGTCGACAAAGCAAGGTTGAAATTATCTTTTTCTCGACAAACCTTTTTAATTTTAAACTTTTTTGTGCTTTAAAATTAAACTTAAAACATTTGACAGAAAAGTAAATAATTTATTGGTTTGATAGAAAAATAATTTTTTATAAAGGTTGATATTTTCAGATTCCTTATATAAACTTTATATATATATATATATATATATGTATATATATATATATATATATATATATATATATATATATATATATATATAAAGTTTATATTTCACCAATAATAATCTCAATTTTTGGGGGGTTAAGAATTGACCACTACAATGTATAGAAGTAAAATGTTCCAGTATATTTTTGAGGCGTACGTGCTGGCATATCCTGCAAAGAGCAGAAAGATTTGCCAAGAAGAAGTGATTCAAAAGTGGAATGGAAGAATAAATGATGAAGATTTGCAAGTCAAAATTGATCACTGGTTGCAAGATTTAAAACCTATTACCACCACAAAAAGAGGATCACTTCTGACGTTTTGGGCAAAACAAACATCATATGCCGCTACGCAAAAAAAAACTCCAAAAATGTGCCTTTGGCAAACACCAATATTTATGTGTTCAACTACAAAGTTTCAAAGTATTTTTGTTTGGTTATAATTACTTTATTTGATAATTATAGGAGAATTTGAATACAATATTCTGAACATCTGCAGTTTTAGCTACAGACATGTTTTCTCCTACAATATCAGAGTGAAGCGCCACACAAAATCCATACTACAATGAAGTGATTTTAAACATGTTAATTTTCAAATAGGAAATACGGCTTTTTCGGGGTAAGAGGGGGGGGGCAGAGCTTTGTGACGTCATATTTGAGGGGGTCTGACTTTTTGTGACGATGTGTGACGAGGGGGAGGGAGGGGGGGTCAAAATCGGCAAAATCGTGTGACGTCATTTATGGTTGGCCCCTAATACAGTATAAGTTGCAGCATTCCACCCAGATCATAAATATGTTACAGCCACAACTTACTAGCAACATCAGATGATTTTTTTCCTTCTTGAATGATGTTATGTGATTGAATTTCACGTCTTTTTAAAATCTGATTGTGGTTTAAACTGTCAGTTGCCAAACTAAAGTCATGCATATATATATATATATATATATATATATATATATATATATATATATTAATGCTAAATGTTTTATCATGTGTGTCTTATTATTTTTATTTCTATGTAGAAATATTTTTTCAAATTCATGCATCCCATTTTATAAATCTTGACACTTCTGTGTCTCCCTTCACATGACAGGCAGATGAATAAAGTACTCGTTTCTAACACACCATTTTTTTCTTTTACTTTGCAAGAAAAATTGAGTTACTTGTTGTTAATGAAAATGATTTTTCATTCATCATAGTATGTCTGCCTGTCAAGCTCAACATAAATGTGAGCATCATTAATATGGAAATTAACAGTAGACAGAAAAGTACGATTCACTTCATCATCTCAAATCATCTTCATTTTTTTGCCCTCAGATAGGGAGCAATAAGTATAAACATGATGTCCATTTGAATGTCAATCCCAAATTTATTTGAGGACATTTGCATTTTTTTTAATATTTTTAAAATTAAGGACATTTAATCTTAAAACACGTATTTCAGCAGTTAGTTCTAGATTTTATGTCATTCTCTGTTTCTCACAATTTCCTTTACCATTATTACTGGCATTATACCCTACAACAACAACAAGAAGTCAGTTTTGTGTGATACGCTCCTCGCGATAATGTTTACAGCAGTTGCCATTGCCTTGGGGTGATGCTGCTTTCAACGCATGCGTCAGCAATAAACAAAATTATGGTCATTAATAGATGTATACATATGTGTTGCGTTTTGACAGGGATTAATAATAAAAAGTGGGTATTCTTAAGAATTTGACGTCATGGGTCAAAATAAAAGAGCTCTGTTTCCATCCGTATACCAAGGTCAGTCGAAATTAATTAATTCATTACTAGAGAGCGTCCGATACATCAGATGGATATGCTAGCGTCTATTGGTACTATTGCCACAACGTGGATTACGCTAAAGACTTGTCTTCATTAACATTTCGTATGTGTGGTCAAACCATATAATAATAATAATGAGGACATTGTATAGCGCCTAATCTTTCGAAGCTCTAAGTGCTTTACACCATCTATAATGATATGACTACACTACAGAAAAACAAATGACGAAAACATGAAATTGAAAAACATAAAAACATGCTGAAGACGTATAAGATACAAAACATAATTAGGTCTCTAAGTTTGTGCCTGCAGTCAAAACTAGTGAGTTTAAAGAGCACTCTTGAAAGGGACCACTGTGTCTTTGTGTCTAATTTCAATGGGCAATTCTGCTTGAAAAACATGTCCCAGCCACCAAATGCAGAGTATCAATTAAACAAAACGTGTTCTCCAAGGTATAGCAGTGTTAGTGACCAGCTTCGCACTGTTAAAAGACATTGCCGAAAAGCAAAGAGGCTTTGGCTTTCCACCGGACTCACTATTCATAAACAAATCTATGAAGCCGCTAAGAAAAACGTCACAAACATATTCCATTTAGACAAATTATCCCACTACAGTACTTAGATCACAGAGAGTTCCAGTTGCAAAGACCTCTTCGGCATGACTATGAAACTAATGTCAAGGAACAAATTACACCACTCGCAACAACCTTCTCTCCAGTAGACCTTCCAGACCAATTTGCAAATGTCTTCCGTGACAATGTAAAAACCATTAGAGATTCGCTTGACAGCACAATTTCAACTGACTTGTCACCATACAGTTATGATGCAGAATGTCAGCGACAACCATTATGAGCGTTTGAACCTATTTATATGATTTAGTACGGACAATGGTGATGAAGAGTGCACCAAAGTCTTGTGACCTTGATCCAATTCCGACATCACTGCTGCTTGAGTGCTTAGACCCAATATTGCCTTCATTAACTGTTATTAATATTTCTCTCTCTCTCATTGGGGGAATTCCCATCATTTTTCAAAACTGCCATCGTAAAGCCTCTGCTGAAGAAACCAACAATTGACCATAACTCTTGACCTCCTCCTCCTTCTCTATCCTGTCCTGTTCGGCTATGGCTTCCATAGCCAGTTCATCAAGGAGGCATCTAGCATGCTCCAGGTGCATTTGGAATTGTTGCGTCTAAGTAGGATAGCCAGACCTTTGTTGTAATTGAGCAAGAACGAGGGTGGACAGACCGAAACTATTTCAAGCAAACCGAAACCAATACAGGAAGATAAAAAAAGAGAAATCGTCTAGGATTTTACGCTACAGACCCGGCACTGATGTCGCTGCGGAGATGAATTGTTTCAACCGAATATTTGATCAAGTCCGATACCATATCTTGATCTCGGGTCATGCAAATATATCGTTACGAATCCATGTATGATTGACTTAGCGTGACTAAAGAAATTTCTAAAGAGATTATAATCCATATCACCGCCGCACTTAGTTTGCCAAATATTTTGTAGCGTATCTGTGTCAACTCCGTTGAATCCAGCAATTGCAGTTATCTATGATCACTTTTGGTATTTGAATGTATCGTTGAGTGACATATATCCCATCGGTAGTTTTATGCCTGCCTCTGGAAAATATCCTAGCGGGATTCTTTTGATTGTCTAACATGACATCATCATAGACGACTAAGTTGATAATACCTCCATCAATATCATCAATATTTGGTGCTTCGTCGATATCTGTTATAAATTCAAATCTATTACAAGTTGATCCTGGCAAATAATTTCAGGGTGCAATGTTATTAACAATGAAGCATCTTAATGTCACCATCAGACGAGGACATCCTGCACTACATCGCTATCAGGCAATTGTTGAACGATTTAATCGGACATTTGCTGAGCGGTTATTTGGATATCAATTCGCGAAGGAATTTATTAAGGATAAACGATCCCGTGAATGGGTCAGGAGATTACCAGGCGTAATTACCGCGCTGAATAATGAGATTGCTCCAACATTCAACATGAAACCTAACAACGCAATTAAAATAATGTATATACCCATAAAACCACAAAATGATTTTTCAAAACAACCAATTCTCGGCAATGTCACTATTAGGTATTTATATGAACCAGGATAGCTCGAAGGTGGCAAAAAAAGAGCTACTGATCCTATTTGGAGTGTCACTACGCATAAAATATCTAGTATAACGAGATCCACGGGTAGACCGTCAGTCAACAGCTCCTCAGCGCAGATTTACTCGTGAACAATTACAAGTGATACCCGAGGATACTCAATTACTACCGCGTGGTCTTAACTAGCACCTCTGTGTCTGTTTCACTCAAGACAAGTCAGCATCACATTATCTCTGGTATGACCTATGCTGCTATCTTTTCTGTCTACGGTAAATTGGCAGGGGTCTTTATCCGACCAACACCACCGCCTTATACAATTGCAACCCGCACAGTGATTATTCTGTTGTTGTTTCAGTGTGATTATAAATTCAGCATCAATGTCAAATTTTCTGTTATTTGTTTTGTCTTGTTGTTTATAACCATAGAGTTTTTTCTGATTATATCATTGTTGCTGGTGTCATTATCATCTAAAACAACTCGTCGAAGTTGATTTATTCTTCGTACTCTGGACACCGCAAGTTAAACTAAATTCGACCACTCGATACGATTATCTATGATCCAAACAACTGTATCGGATATAGTCAACCCCTGCGAAGAATTTATCGTCGCTGCGTAACCTGGCTTCCATGGGGATTTATCAGCACACAATGCATCTTCGACAACACTGATATCAACCAACACAATGCATTTAACACTAAAATCTGATTTTCGCTCAGACCTGGAATATCAACTTCGATATTCTTGTGGCCCATCGTTCGAATCTCGTGGCAGGCATTATTGTCGACGGTACCGATTGGAAGGTTTTTCTATATAATTGGGGGCGTCAGCCCCAAGGGTAATTCGTGTACACCCCCCGTCACGTCAAATACTTGACGGTAAGATTTTTACACCCTCGAGAAATTAAATTCTTGGGAGGTGTACAACAACAAATACACGACAGTATTCATTGGAGATATGTCGTCTATGGGCGCCCACAAATAAAAGCTGTATGTCACACTAGGTTCAGAATGAGAAAAAAATCTCGAAGAGAAAACATCTCAAAGAAAAATAGAGAAAAAATATCAAAGAAAAAGAACCCTATGAAACCACAATATCACTGAAGCACAATCAGATGTCTGGCGGTCAGAATAAACTGTCATTGACAGCTCGTCAGTTTAAACACTGCAACGATGCTATCAAAGATAAACAAAGGTGTTCAGATCACTCTCTCTGCGGATGCGATTAAGAACATGATAAAATCAGGTGGCATATTCCCACTTTTTGCTGCGTTACCAGCGTTGATTGCGGCAGCGGCCCCAACGGTAGCAAAAGCCGCCGCGCTAGGAGGCGTTGGTACAGCGGCAGGGATGGCACTAAAGAAAGCTACAGGACATGGATACAAAAAAAGAAACGATCAGGAAAGGGTCTAAGACTACCAGGAACTCTGTATTCATGATGCAGTGGAAACCGCCTGAGACTAGGAACAGTTTACTAACAATAGTTCCCATGTCAAATTTTGATTTACTCGATGCTGCTAAAAACAAGTGATAAAAGACTTTAAAGGTGTCTTTATGAGAGATCAATTACCACAGCAACCAAACAATGCTGAAACCGGTATCATTAGTCTCGATAACAGCAGCGGACCTGGAACACACTGGGATGCATATGCGATTGATCCGCTTGTGATCGTTTGTTTCGATTCATATGGATTAGCACCGCCTAAAGAATTTATACCTTATATAAACCGCTTAAAAACTCCTATCTGGTCCTCCACCGCCTAAAGAATTTATGCCTTATATAAACCGCTTAAAAACTCCTATCTGGTCCTCCACGCTACCAACACAGAAAATGAATGACCCACCAATATGCGGTATACAAGTATTAAATGTCCTCAACGCTATTTAATAATCGGGAAAACCACCACATAAAACCGTACACGAATATACGAGTAATCGCATTTAGAGAGAAATTATATAAATAACATGATTGATATTTGGGAGAGATCCGAAATATCCGAGATGTTCAACATCGTAAGTGTTGATCCCAATGAAATAGTTGTATTTCAAGATCGTCAGGGTAAATTGAAAATTAGTAATGTTTCCCTTGATGATATTTTAGTTACTCAACGCGGTGTAACGGAAAATACTATCGCGGTATTTTCCGATCAGGGTAAACTCAAACCAGATGTTCTCATTTCAACTATTGTGGATAGAATTAACAATTTAGAACCATTAAAAAAACTATGCGATGAATACGACGACCATATAACTAAATTCGATCGGTTTTCTGAATTACAAAGAAGTATAATTGACATTATTGACAAACGTCTATTAGATTTCTTTGGAAATCCATCGGTGACCACACCGAATCTCACGGAGATAAAAACCTCCATGGATAATTTGTCAAAGTTGCGATCCGATTAGTACGCTCATATCGAACAATTTACTATGTTACGTAAAAACTTTTTAAAAAAAACGATGATGCCGTCGATAAATGTTTTGGTACAAATGCTAAACCCGAAGAAATCAAAACAGATCTCGCTGATATTATCACGAAACTCGGTGAAATAACAGCGATTAATCGGCGAATAGAAGTTGTTCGGGAAGATATTAAAACGACCAACGATGTCAACAAGGATGATCTACCGAGGATGATAGTAAAATTTGAAAACATTATAATCCCTCACGAACAAGAAAATATCATAAATAACGTGTACTCGATCAAACACGGATCATTTACGTATACACCATCCACTAACATATTAAATATCATCACGGCCGTCAGAGGTATTTATCGATTAATACTAGTGTCGCCGACTCAATATAATATTTCATCAACGAGTTCATCTGGGGTCAACAATATGATATCAACGATCATTGACAAAGGAACAACTGAACGATTCATAATAGCATCCACTCATAATAATCTGACTAGGGTTTTAGTAACATGGTATGTGGAATTCGTAGCGGATTTAAGTAAACAACTGAATTGAATTCTCTGGCGAATTTAACGTCAGCAATTTGAAATCTATTATAATAAATGTCATCATTGGCAACGTCACAGCAATATCGCTATGATCAGGTCAGAGAATTTCAAACTAAACTAAAAACACTGACGGAGGAGTACCAAACAAAAATTAAAAAAATACCGACGAAGAATTACCGCAGTTAATGTTAACGTGTACTTGGTATTAGGTGTAATCACCAGAGCTGGTATAATACTCTCCTCGATGACAATGATTGCCCTGATAGCTGTTCCAATTTTTATATCAGCGACGACAACAATCGCGGAAATAATCTGGATTATAACCCAAAACAATATCATCATGCAGTCAGCGTAACTGCAGGATTAGGTAGATAGATTCCATGTTGTCTCAACCGCGTACTTCCAATTATCCTCGATGATATCTTCGTCACTCGATGACACATTATTATCCGATAGTGAGTTTTCAGCGATTGTACGTATTTATGATTCCGCGATGTCAAAATTAGAAAAACAACTTGAGTATATTAACAATTATCAACATCGCAAGAACTACTTCAACGAATAGCGGAAAACACAACCCCGGTGAAAACCAGCATGATCTCAGTAACCTCAACGAATCCTAAATTCAGCGTGAATTTCCCTTCTGCGATTCAGGTGAAGGAGGTAGCACTAGCAAAATTAGGAGTGTATCACAGTTGGCCAAATATTAGATCAAAATGATTCGGTGGTCAACAACCGAATAACTCCCTGGTGTTTGCGAGTAAGAATAAACCCGATGGTACTCCAGACTGGAATGTTGTTTCGCTACCATCTGGTTCCTACCAAATCGAACAGATCAATAGTGAATTTCAGCGTAGAATAAAATCCATTACTGGAAAAGAATCGAAAATCGCTATAACGGTTCATGAACCAACACTATCATCTGCCATTGAGATAAACTCGCCCGAATATGTCGTAGATATTTATCAGAGTTCTATAAGGACAATACTATTGTAGCCTGAAAAAACACCTCCACCTGAACCGAAAAAATCTGATTTCACCGCAGATGAGATTAATAAAAATGATAGAGATATATTCTTTTATCTTCTAGAAGGAGAAGATATAACAAAAGTAAAAAAAAATATATTTTGAATTCTATAGGAATTCTATATGGGTTGCATTTTGAATTTGAACACGATAAAAAAAGTACAAAAACGATTCTATTAGATGAACATATTAATGTGTTTTTGAAAAAAATAAATGAACTTATCGAATATGATAGAGAGAGACTACGGCAAAATTTTCTAAAATATCTTTTGGTTGTAACGGGTTCACGTGAAAAATCATAGAAATAATAAAAGATATGAACACTTATATAAAA
The DNA here is from genome assembly GCA_030141615.1 of Unio pictorum. NCBI lineage: Eukaryota > Metazoa > Mollusca > Bivalvia > Unionida > Unionidae > Unio > Unio pictorum. Next base: position 1,903,974 of record JARLTB010000181.1, read on the forward strand.
GATATTAAAAAATTAAATGAATTTTTTAAAAATCTTTTGATGAATCTATTGACGAGAGAGAAGGAGAAAAACAAAAATTTCTATCCGCAAATAATATAACAAAAGAAGAGTTATTACATTTTAAATTACCAGTATATAACGTCCCAGAGATGGAAAATTCTCTCAATGACACCATCGATGATGGTTTTGAAAGGATTCACGACGCATGGAAGAAAATAGCACAACCACAAACAACAACAATCCTCAAGCATAATAATGACCCAGATGGTGGTTGGCGACATATCGCTCCTCAAAACGTCAATATATCCTCGGTGATTGCAGTGAATTTAGTATGTGATGTTATCGAAAAAAGTTATCAAATAAATCTCGAAAGATCAAATCAAGCCCAGCTGGGATATATTTTATATTCATTTACACCAACAGCTCCACCCGGAATTTTAATAATTGAGGATCCAACTAATGATTCCTTAACGAGAATTAACTTCAAACTCACTGACCAATCCAATAATCTAATTGATTTACGAGGTGAGGTTTTACAAATTAGTCTGTTTGTGAAATCGTAAAGGATTTTCAATTCGTCTCCGCAGCGACATCAGTGCCGGGTCTGTAGCGTAAAATCCTACAGGATTTCTCTTTTTTTTTGTCTGCTTGAATTGGTTTCGGTTTGCTTGAAATAGTTTCGGTCTCTCCACCCTCTTTGCTGCTAGTTGAATTAAAGTGCTGTGCACTCATAAAGAGTATTTAGCACTATTTAATTCCAGCACAGTTGGATTTTTAACTACTCCTTGGGTATGGAATAAGATCAACATCCCCCAAGCTTTTATGTGTTTACAGAACACTTATTAATTAGGCCGTCAGATCAAGGTACTATTAAGTTTCTATCGATCTGAAGGTAAGCCCGCGTCGAGTTGGATTGGACACAACGCACACTCAATGTTTTCCAGTCGACCAACTGTTTCTTTTTATTTTGGCGTTCACTGCACGTTTGGTGTCTAAGTCCGGTCACAGCGGAGGGGGCTAAGGTATCCGGCGCGGCAGGCGCTTGGTGTAGGTCAGGTGCTTCCATACTACAGGGTATCTTGTGTTCTAAAGGTCATCTTGCATAGTATCGAAAAGAATCTCTGTGCTGTTGTTTTAAGAGTGTTAAGAGTTGAAACTTAGAGTTTTTTGTCTAGTTTGACAGCCTTAGTTATTAATGATGCCACTTTGCGCGGCGGGCCCTGCTGGTCTTGGGATTTTTGATATGGTATAAATGTGGGGTCTTGTTGATCCATTGTATGTGTTTTTGTGTTGCGGCCTTATTCCGCTGGTCCTGGTGGTCTTGGGGTTTGGAACTCCTTATTTTGGGGTCGTATTTTCTAGGTAGTGCTTTTACTTGCAGCTTTGTGCCGCGGAACCTGATTGTCTTTGGAGTTAGACCACCTGATATGTCTTAATTTTGGGTCCGCTTTCCTATGTCAAGTGTTTTTTTCTAGCAGCAGCTTTGTGCTTCTGGTCCTGGTGGTCTTTGGCATTAGACCACCTTATATATTTTTAATTTGGGGGTTTGTTCTCTGTGTAGACTTTAACGTGTTATCCTTGTGCTGCTGCGCCTGATAGACTTGGGCTTTCAGACTTATATGTGCTAATTTGGGTTCTTGTGTGTTATGTGGTCGGCATTGGTGGACTGTGTTGGGACCACTTTGGTTTCTAGATAAGTTAGGTTATTCATTTGATGGACTGTCAACTAGGTTTGTTAGACGAGGATTAGAGCTATCAGAGACAGTACCGATGCTGGTTGCTGTCTACGTAGGATGTTTTTTAGATTTTTGTGTTGCCGCCATTGTTGCTTCTTATTTGCCCTATGCCACTCCTATTTATTTAGAGCCTATGTTGTTTCAAGTTATGATACTATTCCTTGTGGTCTTATTACTATAAGCAGCAGAGAGGGTGAACGGACCGAAAATGATTCAGACACAACTATAAAAATGCCAGTTTCGGTTTCGTACGAAAACCAAAATGAAAAAAAAGATAGGGGATGGGGGACCGAAACTAATTCAGACAAAACTAGAAAATGACAGTTTCGGTTACATATGAGGTGTATGTTTGTCAAACCAAAGTCTCCTCCAAAAGTGTGAAAAAGCAGAACTAAGACTTCTGACCAGCAGAGACGCATATTCGTTGTCGCGTCCTCGTTGCTGCTAAGGTTTTAACCGAATATTTTATCAATTCCGATTCGATATCTTGATCTAGAGTCATGTACATTTATTGTTATAAATCCATGTAGGACTGACTTCGCATGACTAAAGAAATTTCTAAAAAGATTATAATCCATATCACCGTTACACCAAGTCTGATGTACATTTCGAAGTGTATGTGTATCAACTACATTAAACACAGCAAGACTATTACAATTGTCTCTGATCACTTTTGGTATTTGTGTATACCGCTGGGTAACATAAATCATACCTGGCAGGGTTTGCTTGTTTATCCAACTTCACATCATAATGTAGCACACAATTGTTAATGGATCCATCAATTAAGTCAACACTCAGTGCACAAACGACTTAACAACAATTACAAAAAGCAATAATAGATCAGCGCTCACTGGAACGTGTGCACAGTGTGGTACAAAGAAATTTAGATTTATTTAACGACGATGTGATATTGCAGAAAAATTGACAAAACTCCCAGGGACTCCATGGGCCAAATAACCAGTAGAAAACATCTTCCAATATATAATTACAGCGGCCCTGGAACCAGACTCGATATCTGACTTGATAGCCAACATCAACCAAGACCAGGTGAATATCCGATAAACGCTATTGATAACGCGTGTCATGCTCATGATGCTGCTTATAAAAGTAGCAATCTGCAACATAGACATATCGCAGATATGAACTGATTCACGCGTTAAATTCTATTACGAATAAATCTTTCAAGGAATTATTGGCTAACTGGTTAGTAAGATCTGCGATGAAAGGTAAACTGGTATTAGGTACTGGCAGTTAATATTATTATGGAATCTATTTAGTATTCCCCATGAGGATACTGGAAGGGAAATCATCAACTAATAAACTCGCCAAAGCAGCAAAAGGTAAAGAAAAAGTTACTGCATCAGATTGGTTATCAAGACAGACGATATGGCAGATTTATATACCACCGCCTAAAAGAATTCACTTCGCACATTTTTATGATATATTATTTCTGCCTACTTTCAAAAGACGGACTTACAAGTACGCGTTAACTGTAGTTGCGAGCTAAGCCATTACTAACCAAGGCGGCATCAGAAGTAGCTTCTGCGTTGGAACGAATTTATCGACGAGGTGATCTACAGTGGCCAAATCTATTACAGGTTGAATCTGGCAAGAAATTTCATGGTGCAGAGTTATCATTACTGAAGCGCCATAATGTCACAATCAGACGAGGACATACTGCAATACACCGCCATCAGGCAATTGTTGAACGATTTAATCGAACACTTGCTGAGCAGTTATTTGGATATCAATACGCGAAGGAATTTATTCAAAGCAAGAGATCTCCTGAATGGGTTGCAAGATTATCAAGTGTGACAACCGCGCTAAATAATAAAATTACTCGAACAATCAATATCAAACCTATTAACGCGATTTGAAAAAAATGTATACCAACACAAAATGATTTTTCAAAACAAAAAATACTCTGTAATGTCACCGAGAGATATTATATGAACCAGGTGAGCGCGAAGGTGCAAAAAAAAGAGCTACTGGTCCTATATAGAGTGTTACCGCACATAACATATCTAACATAAGATCCATAGGTAGACCCGCAATCTATAGATTAGATTAAACTGCTCCCCAGCATGGATTTACACTTGAATAGTTACAAGTGATATCCGAGGATACACAATTACCGCCACGATCACTTAACTAGCACCTCTGCGTCTATAGATGCAACAAATCCACGTTGCTACAACGTTTCAGCAACGTTGTGGTAAGGTTGTGGCAACGTTGTCAAATAATATTGTGGCAATGTGATTTGGTGAACAAGTGGGGACGTTGTTACAACGTTGTTGTCTAACGTTATTAAATAACGTTCCTAAAACATTCTTACAACATTCAAATCAAATATGGAAATCTGATGAAACCGGCTTGTGTTTCTAAAACACATATTCCGCACTTTTGGCAAGAATGTGAAACAAATCGACTTTACAAAAATGTCAAAATTACCAGCCGGCTAGGAGTTGCGATAGCATAAATGTCAAGACTGCCATTGTGACGGTATTAAGTGTCAGTTCTGCACCATTTTCATTCATGACAAACCAAATATCACCAGTCATTTGACCATAATATTAATACTAATAGGAATGGCACTCTGCATTGATTGGTGCGTGACAACTCTCACAAATCAAAGTTGCACATATAATAATGCACTCTTTACAATACAGAATTTTTATTTATCATTTCATGCAAGTATAAAAAAAATCTTAGATAAAATAATAATGATACTAATTTAATAAAAATTCATACGTCAATTCTAAAGTTTGCAATCAGTTTCAGCGCAGGTGTTCTAACAAGATTTATTTGCAAACACTGATTTCTGTTCATCGCATGAAATCCTCATGCCCGGTAGTTTTCCTAACAGCCTTTAGAGCAGGACCTTCCATTAGATTTAAATGGGACGCAAATTAGGCAGGGGTTTGGGGAGATCTACTCCAGTGGGAATAATTATGTTTTTTTTTGGTAGCAGGGTGTAAAGTAAAAGTAGATTGGTAAACCACAGTGCTTTGGTCTGATAAGGAATCCCCTGAATTTGCAGACTGAAGGTTTAAACATTTGTTTTGTAAAAGACAAAAAGGAAAAAGGAAACAGCAAAACATATTTTTAATATCACTTTTTATTTATTGTCTTGTTTTAACTAATATTAGGAGTCAGAATTAGTCTCCTCATCCACTCCAAATGCTATCTCTTTCTTCTGCTCAGGCATCTGCAAATTAAAAAATAATTTAAAATTCACATATCATCTCAGCACCACTTACATATGCAGAAGTCACATTAACTAGCATTATTAAACTTTATGAAACTTTCGTCACTGCACATGTGCTTGCCTTAATATTGTTAAGCCAAGTTACAAGATAAATTTGTACTTATTTTTCATTTCAGGTTAGTGGATGGTGAAATCAGTTTGTCATATCAGACAAGAAGGATGAAAACTGTAGTTAGCTGTGCTCAAACTATGATAAGATGATTTTGTTTGTAGTTTAGAGATGCATCCACAATGCTTTAAAAACCTGAATCCAATATTGATGAAATAAGAGTCAATCGGCTAACCTTGCATTTTATCCCTCCGTGTTGTTTAGGTGCATATTTGAGGGTCTCCGATATGGCCTCTTCAATTTCAATTTCTTCTGCTTTGCCATTATTTTTCTATAATACACTCTAGACAGGCCAGCATAACATTTTCTCGTGTATGACCAAGCGTCACCCTTCTGTCGAAAGAAACTGTGATAAGTGCAGGACTTAACTCCTCATTGTTTCATCTCTCCGGCAAGTCTGTGTGTGGGTGTTAGTACAATCATATCGTATTTCTTCCGAAATAATTCGATCACCCGTGTTGTTTTTCCCAGAGCCGCCACATCCGTTTAAGTATACGGTTTTATATCTAAATACTGGATTGGATAACAAAGGTACACTCGAAAGTTCTAATATTTGAGTATTTTTCATGTAATTATCTTCAACCGTAACATCCTCTGATTAAGAATAATCATGTAACATTTCTTGTTTTATTCTCCATGATCCTTAACGCGCATCATTATTTGTAAAACGAGCAACTGCATGCTTCTTAATACTTTGATATCTATAGAAAATGAATCCGTGACGACTCTTACTGCAAATTCAGGAAATCTAATTATCATTGATAGCAGGTTTATAGAAACATAAGCCAGCATAGACGATCTTAGATGTGTATATACTGAGGTGATTCGCCATTGATGTAGCTAACAATAGTTCCTAATTTTGTTCCGTCAGACAAGAAAGCATTTTCACGACTGACATATATATTTATAATATATATCTCTAGCTGTTACATTCGCGATTATAATATCGTATTCAGCGTCATCTATGCCCTATTTTGATTTTTAATTCTGGAATGACGAATGCAGCTGCTGTTTTGGGTGTGTCGGTTATTTTAGACCCATATGTATATATTTAAACAAACGTTAATTGGTGTTATTTCGGTTTTTAAAAAAAGGTTTAGCATCATAATGGTCTGTTGTTTCGGACTGGAAGTTGTCAATGGGGAGTTGTCCCTTTAGTTCATGTACCATTTTTCCTGCAGTGTTAGTGTGTGCAAATTGTGAGAGTTCTATTAGGTTGGATGCCAAGTTTTGATCGAGGTAATTGATCATGATGTCTAATAGAGTTGGACTGAGTACATTCCCTTGAGGTGTGCCATTTTCTCGGGGTGGAGGGTAACTCAGAGTAGATGTCACCAACTCTAGGAATTATCTTACGATTTTTTAAGAAGTTTTCAATAAAGTTTAACATTCGATTTGTTATGGTGTGGAGATTTAATTTGGTTCATAAGCCTTTGGTCCATACGAGATTGAATGTTTTTTTTCCAGGTCTATGAATGCCAATTTGATTGCAGTTCCAATAGTATAAGTTGATCCGTAGTGGGTCTTTGGTTTTCGGTGATTCGCTTGTTTTTTCTAAGGTGGTTTTCTAAACGATTGGTAATTATAGCTTCCATGATCTTGCATATATTGTTGGTTAATGTTGTGGGTCTATATGAGCTGATGTCACTGAGTCCTTTTCTTGTTTTGGGATTGTGATCACTATTGCTGTTTTCCACTTGTCAGGTAGCTTCCCTAGTGTTCATTTTTATTAATGTTATTTGATAGGTGTTTATACATAATGTAACCGATTTGAAGCCCCTGGTGACGTTTCTTTTTTGGAGTTACAGCTTGGTCCCATTCATAGGCTGTTATGTCCTTATTTAGGTTCGATTCTTGAGGACCAAGGTCACATAATATGTTTTTTTTTTGTGTGGATTCGTTCTACTTTAATCCCATGTTGTTGGAATGATTCCGTGTACTTTAAGTTACTGCTCATATTTGAGAAACATTTAGCAAGCTTGTCGGCCTTTTCTTTGTTGCTATTATCGCTAGAGATTTTAGGGGTATAGTTATCAGTTTTCCTTCTAATCGTTCTTATCTTATCCCAGACTTGCTTGATACCGGTGTTCATATTCATGCTAGAGCTGTAATTTTGCCATGTTGTTTCTTTGGACTGTTTGATTACATATTTTAGATTTTTTCCCTATTTTTGTAAGTGGTAAAGTACATGGAGTTTCCTGTTCGTCTGAACTAATTTAGAAACTGTTTCTACTCTTGTCTTGCTAATTTACATTCGCCATTCCACCATGGGGCTGCTTGTTTATTTTTATTATTACCACTACCTGTAGTTTTAGGTATGCACATGGAGACTAATTTTACAATGGTGTTGACTAGATTTTCATAATATGTTTATGTTTTTAATTTCCATGTCATTGGTATTTACTTCATTAAGATTTTCTATGAATAATTCCCAATCTGCTTTTTCATATTTCCACCTAGAGGTCCTTTCCTATTGAATCTGTTTGATCTGCTCTCCAGTTCGTCACACAGTTCGTGTAACACATTGACACTTTTCACCGTTTGCTGAGCGTAACTACAGTTTATTTAGACGTTCGCCGTCCGGATCTCTTTTCTCCTACTCATTCTTTAATAGAGTAATTTATACTTTTACAAACTGTTTCATTGCTGGTTATTGGAAATTTAAAAACATTATGTAAACATTTCTTTGTAATCAGGAAAAATGTAAGCGTGTAAGTTTAACATTGGAATGGAAATCACATGTAATTTTATACCTAGCAGCGTTTGTGTTCGCTTATGGAAACACTATCAAATGTGCGATTCTCTTGCATGAAGCAGAACACAATTGTATTGGATTTATCAATGTACGTTCCAACGATTGAGGGCAGTGTTTGGGGAAAAGTTTGGTTAACATTTGTAAACAGGAGGGGGGGTTGCTCGTCAAAGTGTCGACGTGTAATGGAAGTCCTTAGATTTATCAGAAAGATACGTTCTTTATAACAAAAAATGTCTTACACGTAAACGCAGAAATGAGACATATCAATCAATACTTTATTTAAGTGATAAAAAAAACACTGCTTTGTGTAAGAAGCATTTAGTTTTTCAAATTTTTAAAATGATTGTCTTGGAACGGAATTTCTTAATATTCACTTATTAGTAATCAAACGTGGGATAAAATGGACAGTCAATATTATGTCTCCTTTCTTAATAATGTGTTCATTTTAAGTGTCAGCAACCAAACATTGAATAAAATAAATAAAAACAAGTTCACCAATATACCTTAAAAATTCGTAGGTATATTGTTATCAGAAATGTTTAATCGTGTAATTTTCGACAACTTATATGAAAGTACATGTATTTTCGGAAATAAAATATTGGTAACATTAGATACTGGTTAACATTAAACTTCTTTTGTATGATATAGTAATATAATTATTGTTTTTAAAATACATTTAGATTAAGCATTGATGAAGATGTTAGATCTGTCGTAATTGATACCTTTTATATAAAATCAAGGTTTTAGATTTTATTTCTTTTTGCCATCTAAAATGAGTGTCTCTAATAATGAAGATGTATGCACACAAAATGTGTATGAAATATCCGAGGTGGATTTTCGAGGCAGGTTTACTTTTGAGAGAAAAAATTTATAGTAATTTATCACATTTTTTTCGATGTATTTCTTTAGTTGAGAGAGTTCTCTGTGTACACAGGGTTATAAAGTTTGAATACATTTCCTTTGTTTTGAAAATGATTTTCTTTCAAAACCAGCAAAACAAATCCGGCATACTTTAGAGTTATATTTCGATAATTGATTTTGTGCGAAACTGCAGATAAATACGTGCATCTTAATGAAACAAGCACGCGTATGAATGCTATCTGTTCAATTGTAAAACCGGAATACATATGACAAAATGATATTTAAACCTAGTTCGCTTTCTCAACACATGTGTCTTCATCATGACGAGGAATGTATGGTATGAAACTATACAATATGTTTTCATAATTCGAAAAGAATACAAATTTTATCTCGCATCTAAAAATGTATCGTTTTTAGCACCAGCAGGTTTCGCAAAGCTTGATATGATATCGTTTTACTCAAATATGCTAGTAAAGCTGTATTTTCGTCAAACGTCATGGACAACCAATGAAGTAGTAATGAATTATGTAAGAACATAGTTACCAATGCGGATCATGAAAAGAGATTTTATCGATTTAAACCTTTTAAAGTTAACTAAACACCATTTTACCTTTCCAAATGGTCTTATCGGAGATAACTTTGTTATAGTGCTTCCTTGCTCTGGACAAAGAAGTTTTTGTTAGATGGCAGGAGACTGATAGCTACAGGGACAAGCTTCTCTTCCAAAACAGGAAGCTAAAGGTAGGTATGCACAGATATGACGATTAGAATCACGTCAGTACAATAGGTACTATATCAGTAAACTCATATCAGCTGTAGATCTTCAAATACTGAAATGCAAACTTTTCTTTAAAAAAAACTATACTATGTCTCTTTTTCCTCAAATATGTCTTTAGAAAGCAGATTACAATAATAAGATCACTGCTTTGTAAATCTACAATCTCACTAAATAGAAACAAAGAAAATTATGTAACTTGGGAAAACACTACCCACACAAAATATTTTAGGACGTTTTAGTAACGAAATATACCAATGCATACAAACATAGTTACAAACGTGCATTTAAAGACTTTGATTCAAAATTGATTTGATATTGCTAGAGACTTCATAAATGTATTTTGCATATTATCCAAAACTGAATAAGACATCTTTAGTTGATATATTAATAACTTAACTGTTTGATCACATTCAATACAATTAGTAGATTAATATATCAATCAATTAAAGAAATAGATTTGTCAACTATGTACATTACACCTTTACAAATATTTTGACATTGATGTTAATATTTATATTGGATTTGAGTTAAACAACTAACGTGTGACTTATTCATTAGATATTAAAAGAATTAGCAGTAAAAGAATCTCGTTATTAAAGTGAAGAAGAATCACGTGAACAAAATCTTCACTGCCGCCGAAATACACACAGACAACCACTCTCTGAGCTCATATTCTCAAAAATGAACAATTACCTTTAAATCCTTACCAAAAATGCATCACTATACCTCTTTTATCACCACCAAAACGACAGAAGAAAAAATGTTTTAAAAATAGACTAGAACTACATTAGCAGCATTGAAGGCGTGCCGACCTAATTTTATAAGGTCCCATTTATTAAACTAAGGCTCTTACAAAAACGTAAAAAAAAAGCAAATGTTCGTCAAACCAACGCCTCTAACTTACCGAGAGTTTCTCTCGAGAAGTCTCTCTTGAAAACTAGTTATTTTTTTATTAGCTGGTGTCTTGGTATTTTTCTAAATGAATGCACGCGAGATTATTCCGATGACATTTATTCGTGGACACACTCTCGTTGCTGCTGTAAATTAAATCATGTTATATCAACCAAAGATTTTATCAAGACCAATTCTTATCTTGATTTAGGATCATGTACACATATCGTTACAAATCCGTATGGGGTAGTTGTGCACGTGAGAAAATTTTTTAAACCTAATTGATATCTCAGCGTGTAGGTATCAACCCCGTTAAACACAGCTAAGTTATGCCTGATCACATTTGGTATTTGTGTATATCGTTATGTGACATAAATCACATCAGTGTTTTTATGTCTACATCGTGAAAATATTCTTGCCGGATTGGATTGTTCGTCCAGCATTACATCATCGTACACAACTAAATTAAATATAGATCCATCAATGTTGTCTACAGATGACGCTTCACCAATATCAATGATAAACTCGATAACAGCATCACGGATAGTCTACAGATGGTGAAAATAAATACAACTTGTCCCACTTGAGCCACCGCATAATTATATTAAGCAGTAGTTGCGTTTCACCACTTCCATATGGACCTATGATAAGAATTCTGATAGCATTTTGTAGCACTGCATGCTGTTTTACCAGTTCTCGCGCTATTGTCGCCAAAAAATCAGTTTCATCTATGATATATAATAAATAATATGGACTAATATTGTGTTAAATGCATGGAGCGTACTTCTACAGGTGAATTAATGACCATCAGAAAGAAAAATAATAGACCAGCACTTACTGGTAGGTGTGAACAATATGGTACAAATATTTTTTTTATTTTTTTATATCTCCGTTGATGAATCAAATTTTAAAAAAAAACAAAACAAACGAGGAGGTGATATTGCAGCAAAATTAACAAAATTAATGGGGACTCCGTAGAATATATACACAGGAGAAATACACCTCCAGGTAATAAATACTGCGGTCCTGTAACTCGACTTGATATCCGACTTGATAATGAAGACCACGTGAATATACGATAAATGAAAATGATAGATCGTGTCATGTTAATGATGTATCTTATAAAATTAACAATCTGCAGCATAGACATATCGCAGATGTAAACTTAATTCACGCGTTAATTCCATAACAAATAATTTTTTTCAAATAATCATTAGCAAATCGGCTAATAAGATGTGCGATGAAAGGTAAACTAGTATTAGGGGCTGGTCATTGATATTTATGGAATCCATTTATTATAGTGTAAGAGGATACTGGAGAGGCAAAGCAGCGATGAGTAAACTCGCTGAAGTCGCAGATGTCAAACGCTCTACTGCTACAGATTGGTTATCACGACAGGCAATATGGCAGATTTATCTACCACCTCCTAAAAGAATCGAATATGCGCATTTTGATGTCAGTGTTCCTAATTAAGTTCATCTGGCTGATATTTTATTTGTACCACGTGATGCCATCAAAACTGGTAGACGTCAAATAACGTACATATACGCACTAACTGTAGTTGATGTTTCAAGTAGGTACAAAGAAGCAGAGCCGTTATTAACAAAGACAGCAGAAAAGTTGCTTCTGCGTTTGAACGAATTTATTAACGCTGTGACCTACGATGGCCACAACTAGTACATGTTGATCCCAGCAAATAATTTCAGGGTGTAGTTTCATCGCGGAAGAAGCACCATAATGTCAAAATACGAAAAGGACATACTGCAATACACCGTTATCAGGCAAATGTTGAGCGATTTAACTGAACTCTTGCTGAGCGGTTATTTGGATATCAGTATGCAAAGGAAATGATTCAAAAAATAGTTACCAAATGTGATAAATGCATTAAATAATAAAATTACTCGAACAACCAACATGAAACATAATAACGCGGTTAAAACAAATATACCTGTGCGACGACATGATTTTGCGAAACAACCAGTATTAGGTAATGTTACTGTCAGATACCAGATACTTATACTAGACGGGTAAACTTGAAGGGGGTAAAAAAAGCGACTGATCCTATCTGGAGTATCACATCGCATAAAATTGCTAGTGAAGTTACATCCACGGGTAGACCTGCTATATACATATTGGATTCAACTGCTCCTCGGCGTGGATTTACACGTGAACAATTACAAGTAATACCCGAGGACACACAATTACCACCGCGATCACATAACTAGCACCTAAACGTCTTTTATATTCAAGACAAGTCAGCATCGTATTTTCTCGTGTATGACCGCAATTTCAATCTATTTTATCTACGGTAAATTCTCTTGGATGTTGATCCAAATACTGCCAAAACATTACTGTGTTACAGCTCACACAATGATTATTCTGTTATTGTTTCAGCGTTTATATAAATTTCGCATCAATATCGAATTCGCAATTATTTTTGTGTCACTTTGTTTATAACTAGCGAGTTCTTTTCTTACTATATCATCGTTGACAATTTCGTGGCTTGTGCCAGTAAAATTTACAATAACCCTCCGCAGCTGAGTTATTTTTCTAACTCGTGATACTGCGAGATATACTAAATTTGATTAACTCGATATGATCATCAATAATCCAAACAACTGTATCAGAAATAGTTAACCCCTGAAATGAGTGGATTGTCATTGTGTATAATAAAATCCATGGAGATTAGTCAGCGTGTAGTGCATCCTCAACAGCTCTGATAGGAACTAGAACAACATCATTTAATACGAGATTCTATTTCCTTCTTGACTCTGTCAAGGGTCCTGGAATTTTATCTTCAATATTCTGTCGTCGTGTATCAGCTGGTCTATAACATAACAATACTGGCACGTCTGAAAATGTTTCCTTATGTTTTTCCAATAACTGCTTCTAAAGTGTATCGTCAGCTATATTTTTACTTGCCACTATCAAATCGTTTGGTCTCCATTTATCCCAAAATTCTTTTATGGAAGTTTCATGAAATTATTTCGTGCATTATTTCGCACTGAATTTTATTCGGTTGTTGTCTGGTTAATTTCTTAAACTCTCTTAATTTTTGATCAAGCGTTTTACGATAATCAGTTATCTCTTCGTAATAATCTACACAATTCTTTAGCCATTCAAGCAGAGACAATCTAACAAATGGTGGTGATCGACCGTGATCGCCATACATTATCATAGCTGTATTCTTTAATAATAACCAATTAACAAACAATTTTTAATATATCTAGCGACACTGTGTATTTTGCATCCCAAAATATTGATCCTGGTATATATTACTAACTCGTTCGATCAGGAGTCCATTTATCTCCCTTGTACTTAAAAACGCTGTGACAAGTACATGACTTTACATCTATCTCTTTCATTTCTCTTGCGAGTCTGTGGGTAAGAGTCAAAACATCTAAATCCGAATTCTGTCTAAATAATTCGATCACTCGAGTTGTGTTATCGCAAACCAAAGGTCCATTTAGATAGACCGTCTTATGCCTGGATACTGGATCGGATAAAGATGGTGCAGACGATAATTCTGATATCTGATATCTGATTGCTACGATAAGTACTTTCAATGTCAACACCTGCGGATTCAGTATATTTATACAACATTTCTTATTTTATTCTCCACAATCCTCACGGTGCATCAGCGTTTGTAAAACGAGTCACTAATTCTGTTTACTTTTTTCCGATAAAAAATGAATCCGTTGCAATTCTGACTGCAGTGTCAAAGAATCTATCACATATAGCAAATTTATAGAAACAAGGGAGAATGGATGAGCTTTGATATATAAATTGAGGAGAAACGTCATCGATATAGCCAACAACTGTACCTAATCGTATTCCTTAGACAAGTAAGCATTTTTCGCTGTTTGCATCTGTGATTATAAATTCATATTCAGCATCATCTAGAATTAATCTTGCATAATGTCGTTTATGATCATATGCTGTGCCTTGAGTAGATTTACCGATTATTCTTCTACCTAGATCCTTTGCGGTTTTATCATCATTGTGTGGTAACCAAACTTCAGTCTGCGAGTGATATATAATCGCTTCACTGACCGTCAACGATATCAGTATTTTACAATCAATCATATAACATAATAAAACGTTTGGTGTCCAACGTTTCTCAGAGAAGTGCCAACCAAACCAAACGTAATATACCGGATGAAGACTCTTAGCGATTTAGATTGAAAAAATACGAGGTTAGATCAAACTCAGGTAGTGGTCCATTAATCGCCACTCTGGTCATTTCGTGTGTGAGATGTCCAAACCGCGTAAAATATCCACAACATTCTCACATCCCTAAAATATTTTCTGGACAACACGCGACCCTATCGACGGATATAACTTCGTTGTAGTCATATTTGGTATTCCACAACCCACCGTGTCCGTATTTGATACCACTGTGTTGTACATCCTTGTGAAATTGAGCGCGTGTTGATTTACACGAATTTTTCTCTCTTACAAAGTAAGCTGCAACTGACGGAACAGTGAAACAGTTGTTCAGCAACTCGTAGTATTATCAGTTGAAAATTTCTGTGTAGGATTTCTCGTCGTTTTGTGGAGAGATTCTAACCGGTATATATTATTTTTTGGATCGCTTTGAAATAACCATACTGATACAGGATTGATTTTACTTGTTTCGTGAATAGAATCAAAGATATTTCCTCCAGATTTCTATTTTTAAAAAACTTAGGGTTCGATTTCGTGGAAATATTGTTACTACATTAGTCCACGCGTGCGCATTATGATCAATACTAATTATTGGAGCTCCTTTCTTTATATATTGTTTCGAATCGTATAAAATTTCTCTTGTTATAGTGGCTACGATTATTGGAAAGTTTAGTATTTTTTCTAACTTTGATACATCATTAATTGTAGCAATATTTTTTTTTTACTAATTTAGCCAACTCGTTTACCCTTTTAAGTCTTAGATCAGTTAGTCCATTTCCACCTTCAAATTAAAGCGTCTCCTGAGGGGCTGTACATGATTTGTTTACAAAGTAGTTTCTCATACACTATTGGGAACACGTTAGTTCAATATGACGTTGAGCGCGAATGGCAATATGGTAACATTCTAAACGATTTTGACAATATAAAGTTATCAGAGAACAAAATGAGCATATCATAAAATCTAATACATGGACGATGACTTTGTCACATGTGTTCTTCTTGGTCCATACATATCAACGATTCAGATTAAACATCCCCGGATCATTGAGTTAGCCTTGCACTAGCTTCGGGCCGTATGTGTGTGTGTGTGTGTGTGTGTGTGTGTGTGTGAGAGAGAGAGAGAGAGAGAGAGAGAGAGAGAGAGAGAGAGAGAGAGAGAAAGAGAGAGAGAGAGAGAGATTTGGATTTTTAACATACGTTTAACAGTGTTTCAGTCATATCGCTACGATATCTGCAGTGTAGCAGTTTATAGTGAAGTCTAGCACTGGGACATCAAGATGCCGACATGTAGCATGATATCACACCCGGTCACATTATCCTGACACCAGGCCGACTAGTATGAGCACTAACCTGTTAATATAGAGCACAAAGCGAGGTAGCTCTTAGTATCATTTTAATTGTCTTTCGTATAACTCGGCCGGGGATCAAACCCACGACATCCCGCATCCGAGACAGACTTTCTAACCACTGGATCACGGATTATCAGAGAACAAAATGAGACTGTAATAATATCTAATACATAGACGATGACTTTGTGACACGTGTTCATCTTGGACCATGCATATCTACGACTCAGATTAAATATCCCCGGATCATTGAGTTAGCCTTGCACTAGCTTCGGGCCGTGTGTGTGTGTGTGTGTGTGTGTGTGTGTGTGTGTGTGTGTGTGTGTGTTGGATCTTTTAACATAGGTTTAACCGTGTTTCAGTCCTATCGATACGATGTTTGCAGTGTGGCAGTTTATAATGATGTCTAGCACTGGGACATCAAGATGCCGACATGTAGCATGATATCACACCCAGGCACATTATCCTGACACCAGGCCGACTAGTATGAGCACTAACCTGTTAATGCTGAGCACCAAGCGAGGCAAGCTCCTAGAACCATTTTATTTGTCTTTAGTAGGACTCGGCTGGAGATCGAACCCATGAAATCACGCATACGAGAGAGACGTTCTAACCACCGGGCCACCGGACCGGTCTCGGGCGGTATTTATCCTCCAGTATGATTATGACTATTTTGAATAAATAATAATATACAGATTTTTCTTGCTTTTCTTGTACGCATAATTCGAGTCTCCATTCACTCTTAAAACACCTATACATTTAATTCTGTCTTAATTTCTTCCTATAAGCTTATAAATTCAATCTCATTTCCTTACACAGTATTATCATATATGGTATTTTGCATTTCCTTCATCAGTTTTTCTTCAATACACTTGTAGCCATCTACAACCGACTGTACAAAATAAAGAATGTCCAGATATACGTTCAGCACACTTTCAGTCTCTGGTTAACATTTCCTCTGGCATTGTATCATTAATGTGTTAAGTTGAATTCGATTACTGATAAATATCAAATGAGTTTGTATACAAACTCATGCAGATGTCATAACGTTCGGAAAGAGTTGTATATACAAAATTATTATATCTTTAAATCGTGAAAACTTATCTGGGAATATGTCTTCTCTGTGGTGTAAAATGCTTATATATTTATCGAGTAAATTAAATTATTCCTTGTATGAAATTTCACTTCTACAGAATGTGGTGTAAAACGAATCAAAGCATTTAAGCTTAAAAATAAATAATTATTTGCATATAGGTGTATAAAGGAAGGAGAAGACAAGACAAGCAGGAGATCAGCAGACTAATAACATTTCGGAACCATTTACTGCTATTCGAGTTGTATACTTATGCGCGACATTTAATACCATCCCTATCTTGACCTGTCATCACGATTTGCACAAAATCTCTCTCTGTAATTGTTATTGTTGACAGCACAATTTTCTATTTGAATTTCATGATCACGTGGCCTTTTTCTTTTGAATATAAGCAGTAGAGAGTCCGCAAAACCGATCATTTTCTTCGGCGTGTTTTAAAGTGAAATACTGACGGAAAACAAGAACTATCAAAGTCAAGAAATAAAATCGGGTGTCAGCCATGAGACTCAAGGTAAGCAATTGTTTGCCGAGCGCTGGGTTGTACAAATTATTATTATATAAAATACTGATCTAGCTTCAAAATTTGTTAACGACGAGTATTTTTTTATTGGATATACTAATATATTTTTTATTTTAACCTCAAAAATAGCTGTTTGCAGGTGTTGTTCAAGTGTTACTTTTGTAAGGTCTTTGTGTACACTGAGGTCTATGTTAAATAGGTGCCGGCATGGAATTGGTTTTGGTCAGCTTTGAAAAGTAGCAATTAATACTAACACATCAACTGCATTATGAAACAGGGTCGGCTTCGATAATGAAAAACATGGGTGTATCCAGGGATGAATGTGGGGCTATTTTTTTTAATAAAGAAAGCATATCATGTACCTAGAAAAGACCATTTCTGGGAGATATGTTTGCCGATTATACGAGATACTGGTCTGGAGAAGTCTTTTGTTTTTACTTATGTTGATATGTAGATTTTAGAGATAGCTGCAATTTGAAATATAGATAAAAGTGTGTTCTCTTTAAAAGGAGACTATGCTTTTCTTTGTTCAATGTTGTTGTTAAACTCTTGCTTTCGAAGATATTTAGGGCGATATTTTTACCACGTTATACGCGACTATATATGGGACCAGCAAATAAATGTTCTAGGATAGGGGACTAATTTTTTTTAATTTCTATCTGTCAATAGATGAAAACAATAGTTCGCTCTGATTTATATATCAATAGCTAAATCATACGATATAATATCTATTAAATATTGATATTGCTTTATTTACGTATGATCAATTCAATTGAAAAACATTATGTTGACATTAGAGCCATTGTCGATAAAAGTAGAAAGTGATGAAACTGACGCCTACCTCCAAAAGATGGACTGACCAGAATATATTTCAGAACATCCCATTTGACCATCATAGCACATGTCATACATTTGATTAAAGGATTGTGAATATAATTATATTTGTTATGTTCAAATTAAAGTTGTGACACATATAAAATCTATAATAATAATAATAATAATAATAATAATAATAATAATAATAATGATAATAATAACAATAATAATACATAATGCAATTATAATTATTATCATTTATTATTATTATTATTATTATTATTATTATTATTATTATTATTATTATTATTATTTAGTAGTAGTAGTAGTAGTAGTAGTATTTTGTCTTGACATTGAAAATGTGCCGTTAATGTCATTCAATTTGTATCAAGACTACTTGGGGATTTCCATACATTCCTTGCTGACGGTTACTACCGAAATTTCGTGCAGGGAAAAGTTTCTTGATTGCTACTGTCGAACCAAAATACCGCCATAAACCGTTATACCGGTAGTACCGAACACCTCTAGTATTAATGTTTAAACATGTGTTCAAAATTTGAAATACGCGTAGATAAGGTATTTCTGATATTCTCACAACGAAAAAGTCTCTACTAGTGAATTCATCTAATAAACTATATCTGCTCACAAGTATGTAATGTTCGGGCAAAGCTAAATAGAAGAGTTATTTCCCTTGCGTCGAAAGATGTATTAGACTCGAATAATGCTTGCGCTTTGAGCATGGTTTAACTTTACAGAGAACACATTTCCAACGTTTTGCTCACCAGTTATTCTGGTTTTCAAAAGATATTCTTCAGTTTATGTATGATCATAAAAAACTCTTTCGTGTCAAATTTATGGGTGTAAAGTGGGTTCTAGAGTATAAATCGTGGCCTTAAAATCAGCACCTCTCAAACTCCTGCAAGGACTGTTTGGGCATTTTCTCTTCCTTGACATCTACGTTAATTTCGTTTATATAAAAATAGAACGTGACAACTCTATCTATTCTATAATTTGTGCATTACACATTCAGAAGCTGCTAATCTCTAATCTTTCAAAATTAAGTTTCCTTTTTATAGCTGCTCTTGTCTAATATTTCAAAATTACTTTTCCTCTTTTATAGCTTCTAATCTCAAAACTTTCTAAATTATTTCTTCTTTTTTCATAGCTGCTAATCTCTAATCTTTCAAAATTTAGTTTTCTTTTTTAATAGCTGCTTTTGTCTAATATTTCAATTTTAATTTTCCTTTTTCATAAGTTCTAATCTCAAAACTTTCTAAATGATTCTTCTTTTTTCATAGCTGCTAATCACTAATCTTTCAAAATTAATTTCCCTTTATTATACAGCTATTCATCATTTACTAAGTTTGTCGGAACGGGCGTTGGTGGGGTGGGATGGTTGTTTCATTGCAACAAAATGGTAACATGTCGCAGATTCTCCTGATACAGTCATGTTTAAACGTGTCTGTGGACCACGCTTTCATATGGTCTTAGCTGTGTCACCTTCTTACAACAAGATCTAGTTTTGAAGAAATATGATCTCAACAGTTAACTACCAATAATCCACTGAAACTGTTTAAAAAATGATAGCAACCCATCTTCTCTCTGTCTCTTTCACTTTCTGTAGGTATCTCTCTCTCTCTATCATCTCAAAAAGCGAACATATGAATTATTCTCGTGCAGGGCTCTACTATTCTGGTGACTCAATGTTTAACGAACGTCGGATTGCACGATCGAATTATGTGCACATACTACCCAATTTGGCTGACATGTACAAGGTAATTTCTTCCTTTAGCATCGGCACAAGATATTATATCTTGATATGCATTCAAACATTCATCTATCAATATATCAATGATCTTTTTCATCCTCAGTTTACACCGCCTCCACAAAGTTATTAATTTTATTAATATTACTTGATTTTTCTGAAGGTACTGTTCATTCTATTGGCGGTGTGTTTTGTTCAAACACTAGGAAGTCGACTGAACAATAAACCAAAAAGTGAAAAGGTATGCACACACACACACACACACACACACACACACACACATACATGCATGCATACATACATACATACATACATATATATATATATATATATATATATATATATATATATATATATATATATATATATATATATATATATGCACTATCATAAATTATCCGATTAATCATCTTATATTTTGTAGGGTTTGGTTTCATTCTAGACAAGCTAAACTTTGTGCATTCGGATAATAAAGGAATATGAGAGGAGATTTATCATAATCTATATGCAAACTATATGCAAATTGGTTATGTAAATCGAAAACACACGTAAATATGCACAACTATAAATATAATCGAAGATAACTGTTTCCAGTGCTCCATGTTTGTATTATAATATTTTGTTGACATAAAATTTCCCATAAAATGGAATATTTTCTTTCATTGTAGATAATAATGAGATATTCTTTTACGATTTCAAAATTTGTCGTTTTCAAAATTTCATTTTCTTTCTCTAGTTGAGGAATATTGAAACAATACAGCTGTCGGAACATCTAGTTCATTTTAAGAAATCAATTTCGACTGATAACTCGGTATGCCCCGATCCGAATTACTTCTGCGACGCAACTGAAACTTGTTGTCGCGCTCGCGCTCTCACCTCCAATGGCTTTGGTTGTTGCCCGTATTCTAACGTAAGTAGTCCCACCGCATTTCTTCCTTTGATTCGCTAAAACGAAGCAGTGCATCAGTAAGATATGGTAGCGTTCTTTTCCAAGATAGTCTTTACAAAAAAATTCTCTATTAGGGCATAATACTGTAATACTTTTATTGTCGACAAAGAATTTATAGAAAGGTGTTCAGATAAGATACTTGTAAGATAATGTACGCCAATTAAAGTAGACGCATATTCAAAGTCCTATATTATCTCTACAATAATGTGTATCAAGTTCAATAAAATCAGAAAATAAAAGTACATTTCACCTATGTGACAAAGGTAAATCAAAATACAAACACTTAAACAAAAATTCATTAAAATCGCAACCACAACATAATATAATACTTATTCGAAAGGACTGTAACGTACACAGTTTCTACTACTGATTATACTACTACTATTACGCCAATCCTTCTGCAGCTACCTGTGTATGTCCTACTCATTAGCTAAAACAGAAAATCTCAATGCTACCAGAATTAGTACAATTATCAGGCTACTTAATAATATTCAAGATACATTCAAACTGTACAAAAAAAAGATACGATGGTGTTGTTGTTTCGCAACTAATGTAAAAATGTCACTACCTCCACTCCTTTAAAACAAACTCACAAAAAACACACACAATGTAATAGTTAATCGATATGATATCGTAGACTGTGCCATGACCCTCGCCGTCATGTGAAATCTTTAATAAATACTCTGTATGAATGTTTTTCTTAGCCTATTTGACCTTCACACTATTGTTGCTGATACTAAATATAAATAGATGTGAAAAGACCATGAAAATATGGGATTCCATTCTACAGGTCTGGCTGGCATTAAATATTACATTAACTCTACTATCTTTATTGAAAGCAAATATGAACAGCAGACACAAAAAAAAACTTACAGTTGTCAGAAACATAAGTAAACAATTCTCTAAAAGATCATACAATCATAGATGAAAAATATGAAAGAAAGAAACTGTAGGTTAGTACCAAATGATCATAGCTACAGCCTGAACTACTACTATTACTACTACTACTACTACTACTTCAATTACTACTAGTACTACTACAACCACTACGACGACTACTACAACTAATACTATTACTACTACAACTACTTATACTACTACTACTACCACTAGTAAGACTACTACTTTGCTGTAATATGTTGTCAGAAACATTACAATAAGAGGAAAAATGTAACTGCTATAACTAATATTTTTCCAGGCTGTTTGCTGCTCCAACTTATCAACGTGCTGTCCAAGTGGAACTACGTGTGTAGGCAGCAGGTGTCGTTGAGAGACAAAACTAAAGCCGTCAATATTACGCACCATGTCAGCAACTTAAATATGGCGACAGTTTGTGAATATGTTTGGTTGTAACAGCAACAATAACAGCTACACCAATATCAAGATTGATAATAATAATACCAATAATAATAATAATAATAATAATAATAATAATAATAATAATAATACTTAATAATAATAGTAATAACAAAAAAATAATAAAAATAATGATGATGATGACAATGATGAAAATGATGATGATGATGATGATGATGATAATGTCCTTATGATATCTATACTCTATTTGAAATATCAATTTAAAAAACTCAGATAATTTGCTTGGTGTATTTATTTTTAAAAATTACATTTAAGTTTAAACATTTCACAGTATCAACCTTCTAAGGTCACGTAGTGGCCGTATTTATCATAAAATATATTTAACTTATATTTTATATCAATTATTCTGCTGGTAAATATGACCGTTCATCACTCTCCGATCTTCATTTCTTGGTGATCTCTCAGTTGCATGTGTTCTCGTAGTGGGTCACTTAGTAAAAAGGGCTAACAAGATCATGCAGTTCTCAGTTGGAGATTCTGCACTTTTAAGCTAGACTGATTAAATTAAATTAATTATTCAGGTTTTGAAGCATGAATTACTTTCATGGAGCCTATACTATAATAAGGGACGTAAATTAAACAAAAAGAATTCCATCCCATATGTATGTATGTATGTATGTATGTATGTATGTATGAATGTATTTATGTATGCATTCATACAGGTTTGTATGTATGTATGTATGTATGTATGTATGTATGTATGTATGTATGTATGTATGTATGTATGTATGTATGTATGTATGTATGACTGATTGACATACATACATACACACATACACAAACGTACATACATATATACATTCATAGATATATACACATATACATACATACATACATACATACATACATACATACATACATACATACATACATACATACATACATACATACATACATACATACATACATACATACAAACCTGTATGAATGCATACATAAATACATTCATACATACGTACATACATGCATACATACACGCACGCACGCACGCACGCCGCACACACACACACACACACACACACACACACACACACACACACACACACACACACACACACACACACACATACATACATACATACATACATACATACATACATACATACATACATACATACATACATACATACATACTGTCAAGTGCCAAATTTTTCGTCAGTGAAATCCATTAATTAATTCTTAGTCTAGCCGAAAAAAAACTGTCTTGGAGTAGAGTTTGGACGAAGGAATGTTTACCTAACTCGGTCGCACTGTTAGAATGTTTATAGTAAAAACGAATTGGGTGTATGACAGGCTAGAGAAGGGGAAATTCTCAAGGTTGCTGTCAAAAAGTGATTAATAGTAAATGATAGGGTGTTATTTCAACCCAGGTGGCATATTGTCTGGCATTTCGTTAAGCACTTTCCAAAATGTCTTTAGGAATAGCATTTATTCCAATTGGTTAAATGTAGAATGAGGGGTTTGTCGATCCCTGAATGTTGAAGGGAATATATTCTCTGAGCAAATGAATTTGAACTAGTCTTGGAAGTACCTCTGTAAGAGACGGTAATGTTAATTCCGACATAGGAGAAGACTCCGAAGATAGTTTTAGAGCAGGCCTTCGTAACAATAAGCTCAGGAAAGTCCGCCGGAAATCAAACGGCAGAAGCACGCCAAAAAAAACAAGGAAAATAGTTTGCTTGGAGAAAGAAAGAGAGGAATAGAGAGAAGATCTAGATTCAAAGAAGGAAAAAGAAGTCAGAAGTCAGAGTTGTGGAATCCCACGTTCACCAGAGGGCAAAGTAAAGTCGTGACGCAAGCAGAAGGAAAAACAGTCATACATACATACATACATACATACATACATACATACATACATACATACATACATACATACATACATACATACATACATACATACATACATACATTTGTGTGTGTGTGTGAGTGTGTGTGTGTGTGTGTGTGTGTGTGTGTGTGTGTGTTTGCAGCCACTACTGTGTGTTTCCACAAAGAAAAATGAGAAGAAATTAGTAAAATTCATGATATCGTATGACAGTAAGACTGCGTTTAATGCTTAAGACTAGGTGGGTTCAGTGGGTAATAACAATCTCTATATCCAGACTGGTTTCGATAAACCATAGATAATTATTAATTATTTTATTATTTGATCCTACCCGTCTAGACGTACAATTATCTTACTACTATTGGGCGATTGTTCCCTGCACCGTTTTTGACAGTTGCTAACAGTTTATACGCCATATTATGACCTTGATAAAAATAAATATATATTAATCAGTCATCGTTCTGGTGCAGTTTTTGCAAGATTAGATATACAGGAATCGGCCCAACACATTGCCTCACACACGTTGTTTCGATGGAAACCTACTATCCATCCAAAACGAAATTTTATCTGCAATGTCATTCCACGTATTAATCAATCATATGTCGTTATTTTCCAAAGTGAACAACTGGTGGGCATTTCTTCTTAAATTGTTACGAAATGTATGAACCTTTTCATACGCATAACCACAGAGTATTGTTTAAAATTCTACATGGCATTTAAAATGTCGATTTTACTCATTTTCACTCATTATTGACGGTGGGTGATTGTAAAAGTGCATGAAGGTCAGCTTATAACGTGTTTGATGCAAGCATATTGTATTACAACATATCCGTCCTCTAGAGCCCACCAATACATGAACATGTTGATGATATTATTGCAGTATAGTACAGTGGGCGAATTTTCATCCGACACAGTGCACATAGCTAGAATGACGTAGACTGTGCTATATTTTCTGTAAGGGCTGTTGGTAGTGTACAACACAGTTGGTAACACAGGTTGGTGGGGGATGGTATTCTGATTTTTAAGAAACGGCTGCAAATTATGGTACTATGTATGTCCCGTTTCTTTCAAATAAGTTGTTGTTGTTGTTGTTGTAGGGTTTAACGCCATTATTCAGCACACGATAGGCTATACATGGCGACCAGTATTATTATTGGAGGAAGAACCCGCCGACCCACGAGAAGCTACTGGCAAGCTTTCTCACATAACTACATTAGCCAAATCTTAGACTCGAACCCACGCACACAGAGGTGAGATGGCAGTGATCCATAACGGTGAGCGCTTTAGACCGACCACTCGGCCACTAGTTGCCACTTCACATACTTTAATGCACCGTTAGAAGTGCGTGTGTGAAAAAATAACTTATGATACAAAACATCCCATACATTTTTTTCTACAGACTTGTATGCAGCTTACAGCAATATAGGGTATGTATGAAATTAATATGAAATGCCACTGATTATGAATAAATCCATGTAGTAGCAAGAAGAAGTCGAGTTTAAATATAACTTGCGAAATGAACTTTGTTTTCTTTTTCTGTACCTACCGTTTGTAAATAAATTGGATTCTAATCAGCACTTAACAACCTTGGCAGTTGTTGTTCGACCGTCGATTCAACGAGGACCTCTCTAGCCATCCGAGAGTTGAAAGGGCTAGTTCTGTTCAGTGTGTGTGCAGGTGGCTGATGAGGCCAACCCATGCACGGAATGTTCGTTTGCATAACGGACATGGGATGAGTGGGACATCTATAGGAGGGTTGCTGGCACGTTCTTTTCTGGTTTGCCTCTTCAGCTCTGCAGCTGCTGTCCTGCTAGATTATCGCAACTTGGAGTCTTGGTGCACAGAGGAACGCTAAGTGGCTCGATCGCTTGCTGTTTGCTCTCAGGAATCAGAGTTTATATTGAATGCTTTCAATACAGCTTTCAGATTGTCAGTGAAGCGTTTCTTTTGACCTCCGTGGGAACGCTGCCCTTGATGTAGCCCGTCATCGTGGAGTCTCTTAGGCAGCCGGTGGTCTGGCATGCGTACAACATGTCCCGCCCAGCGTAGGCTGGAACCTTGTCGTGCCACTTGATGTTGAGGATTTTTTTGATAGGATTTTCCTGAGACTTGTGGTGTGAACGTGGTTCAGCTTCCTGGCGTGAGTAAAGTAGTGTGGGGAGCACAACTGCAATTACAGCAGTTGGCATACAATCTGCCGAAGGTTGCGCTGCCTTTGACAATGTAAATATGCACCTCGCCGTCAGATGTGACGCTCTTTAACAGTGTTGCCAAGGTAAGTGAAGCGGTTCACTACGTTGAGTGTTTGGTCGTTAACAGAGATGTTGGGCGCAACATTGGGCTTTCTAGGGGCCGGCTGATGCAGGACTTAAATCTGCTTGGTACTGATGGTGAAACCAAAGCTTGAGCAGGAGCTTGAGAATTCGTCAACTCTGGATTGCACGTCAGCTGCTGAACCAGCATTGAGGGCGCAGTCATCAGCAAAAAAAAAGTCTCTGACGGTGTCTGCCATGACCTTGGTTTTCTCTTGAAGCCTCCTGGGATTGAATAGTTTTCCATCTATACGATACCTGATGCCGATTCCAACCTCTCAGTCAATGAAAGAATTAGTCATCATGGAGGAGAACATTAGACTGAACAAGGGCAGTGCCAGAAAACACCCCTGCTTGACGCCATTGGTTACTGGTAATGGCTTCAATGTCTCTCCATTGTCCTGGACATGTGCCTGCATATCATCGTGCAAATGCTGCACCATGCATATACATTTTCGTGGGCATCCGTATTTGTACAATACCTTCCACAAACCTTCTCTGCCGACAGTATCAAAGGCCTTCTTCAAGGCAACATAATAAAGGTCGGTGTTTTACTCTTAGCAATTCTCTTTAAGCTGCCTCTCAGCAAACACCATGTAGATGGTCCCAAGTTCATTTCGGAATCTACACTGGTTTTCTGGTTGTGGTTTCTGGTCAAGATATGTAGTGACCCGGATTCTGGCGAGTATTGTTGCTGCAACTGGGAATAAGGATGACCGCGGTGATTGTGGTGGGCGTGGCGGTTCCCTTTGTACTTATACAGGTGGATTATGAAAGTGTCTTTGAATTCCTGGGGGATAGTATATTGCTTTCATCTCAGTAAAACCACCTGGTGGAGCTTTTCTATAAGGGATGTGCCCCATTCCTATTATAATTCAGCTGGGATGGAGTCTGAACCTGGTGTTTTGCCGTTGGAGAGCTGACATATAGCTTTCTGTGTCCAGGAAGGCTGGAGGGTTATCTAATGCTTCGTTGATTTGTAATTAGAGGAGACGACTGATGACTTCATCACTGCTGGTTTAAGAACGATTCAGTACGCTATCAAAGTGTTCAGTCCATTGTTGAAAACCCTCTCTTTGTCAGTAATTAGTGTGTTCTCGTCTGCGCTGAGAATGGAGGGGGAGTTCCAGAGGATGTAGGTCTTGCCTACAAAACGGCATGAGGACCTGTATTAGCCAAAAAAACAATAGGTTATGATAAACACAATTTTCCATGTATTGTGGTAATAATAATAATAATAATAATAATAATAATAATAATAATAATAATAACGGAATGCTAGTCCCAAAGATTATGATTGTCCCTAAAAAGAAGAGTAAAAATATTCATTTACTGAGCACATGTGTCTTTTTATACATGTTAATTCATTTGTTTTAAACGTTAGTAATTGTTGAATCTTGAGTTAAAATCATCTCTAACCAGTTGGTTTTATGAGCTGAAGGCAAAATGTAAGTAATCTGACACTATGATTCACATGATTGTTTTGCCTTCTCACACACTTGCGGAATTGCATACCGGAACTATAATTGTTCTCCTATTTGCAACTAAATTTAATATTAAAAAGCAAATTATATATGTATACATCTAATGTTTGTTTAGAATATACTTTATACTTTTCATTACCTGTAGACGAGTACTAAGACTGAAATAACGACGATACCGGAATGGATAATGTTTGGTGTATTAATACATAGAGAAAGACGTGCGGATTATGCCGCGATGAAGAGAAGTAAAATGTAAACAAGCATATGAATCATTCTCTATCATCTATTTCAGGAACATTTTGTAATTCAGTTTAATGATATCAGTACCGACCACAACTGTACTTTAAATACGGAAAATGTAATAGCCATCGGGTTACAGGTATGCGTGTGACATGACTGTCACTCATGGGACATTATTGCCTGTACGACGACCAATATTGCTGCC
Source organism: Unio pictorum (assembly GCA_030141615.1). Taxonomy (NCBI): domain Eukaryota; kingdom Metazoa; phylum Mollusca; class Bivalvia; order Unionida; family Unionidae; genus Unio; species Unio pictorum. Next base: position 1,932,471 of record JARLTB010000181.1, read on the forward strand.
CTGCACGTGCATTGTTTACAGTGCCCAATATATATGAAAAAATATAACGCTAGTTGCATCGCGATTGGTCCTCATGCAAGAAGATAATTACAATGCAATAGCTCAATTATATCCCAATTCCATGATCTGTTGAGCGTAAAATACAATATTAAATTGCCTCTTTAAGTATTTATAAGTGCATTGTCCACAATACAGTTTGTTCCTAAACAAACAGATTACAATTTGTTAAAAAAAAATTATAACCTTTTAAACTCATTACGCACAGTACGTGATAATTAACTATACCATCCCAACTTAAACTTATCACCAATAGCAATTGATGCATGTGTCACAGTATTTAATTAAAAACGTTCAGATTCTCTAAGCTCTATTTCAAATATAACGTCAATAAGTAGGGTTGAGAGTTTTGACAAGGGACCTAGGATAAAGTACGAATAAAGAAAGTGATTATTCAAACAAAGAGTCAGTGGCGTAGCAAATAAAATTACCCGCACCCTCACCCCCTACATAAAGCCCTTAGGCTATTTTGGCGCCCCGGGAACTCTGGCGCATGTGATTTTGGCGCTCCAAGACCTTTGGTATTCAGGACAACCGCCACCGTCCGCACCTCACAACCCCACGTTAGTATGTTACTGCAGGAAACAAAGAATCAGACCTTCTAAAGTTACTCACTTATAACAGAAGCTTCAGGGTGAATGTAAGGAAGACGTTCTGTGGTTGACGATTGTAGTTAATACTTCCATCTGTTATGTGCATTGGTATTTGATAGACCAATAATATGGTTCTCAGGAAAACATATTCCCATTCAAGTATCGATGTTTTCCTTCACAATGAAACTTATATGTTAATCAACGTTAGACGTATACATTCTTCCATTCTCCATTCATCAGTTACTCTTCTCTGGCCACTCGCTTTCATGGAGTGTGTGTGTAGAGAGAGAGAGAGAGAGAGAGAGAGAGAGAGAGAGAGAGAGAGAGAGAGAGAGAGACACCGTATTACACAATTTTGTCACCTTTCGATGTTCACTTTTGTTTCTGTTTTCCTTTAGCATTTTCTCTATTTATGACCACTGATATTGATATTTGACAAGTGAGCTGTGAACATCATTGTAATTGTCCTCAGTATCAAATCATAATCTAGCTATATTAGACTGAAAGCTACTTACCTATAAAGAAACTCTGCACCAAAACCTCCATAATGTATAGGCTTTGTAATATGTTGAGGGACCGTTTATTTCCGGTGCAAACAGCATACTGAATTCAAAATTTCACAGTCTGTTGCATTCAGATAATACAAGGCGGAAGGCTTGAACGTTTATACAATAGGGGTGCTTTGACAATGTATTTTTAAACACACGTTTAAAAAACCTGTTTATGTCATTACCTATAAATATTAACAACGGTCTTCTCTGGGGAATACCCATGTAACGATAACTCTGTACGATTTTAAAATTAAGAATGTGAGCCCTATATAAATTAACTTTTGAAGTAATTCTATGCTAGTCTTCTCAATGCTGTTTACCACTTTTTGTATCAAACATTTTCCTCAGCATCCGGTTAAATTCGTGATGAGGAAATTTGAAGTGAATATTAAGCAATGTTATAAATAGAAATAATCTGGTAACATTCGTGATGAGGAAGTTTGCAGTGAATATTAAGCAATGTTATCAATAGAAATAATCTGGTTATATATATATATATATATATATATATATATATATATATATATATATATATATATATATATATATATATATATATATATATATGGTCAGGAAGTTGGCAGTGTTATGAGCAATGTTATAAAGAGAAATCAAGTTACAACTACTAAATTCGTAGCGAATAACTGTTAACTAACGATCAAACATTTGCAGTGTTGAGCAATATAACAGATTCATTTCAATTTGGCTGTATCTTTAGTCCAGTTGCTATTTGGATTTGTTATATCACATATTTGTTTTACAAAATCCCTGATCAGAGACCAAGATTTAAATTTTGTGGTATGATTGAGTCCAAGCATGATAGGTATTACTAAATAAGTTAGTTAATTAATTAAGCAACGCGTGTGATAAATAAAGTATTAGGTAAAATAGAAATGTTTGCTACTGGGTCATAATTTAGCCTGGTGTATGTAAAATTACATATGGATATAAGACAGAATATTTTGTATTGAAGTAATCCAATTCTAGTACGTCGCCCAGAGGTCCAACACGGCAGCTGACCAGGGCACAATCACCGTTTCACAAAAGAACGAACACTCAAGATTTTCTTAAATTTTTACGGACGACATTTGTAGGTGATTATAGGCGTTTCACCAGCTAGAAATACGTACATGTTTTCTTAAGTTTTCCGTACAATTTAAATTTTACGGAAACTATCTAGCAGCCTAAACGGCAATTTCCTTTTCGTTTGTTTTGGAGACTGAGAGTCACAGACAAAGGGCAATTTTAAGCAGTGCCCTGACATTACAGCATATATTGTATAGCGTGTCTTTCTCTAACAAAAACTTTTTTAAAACATATTTAGAAACGTTATATATATCAATTATATGCCTGAATGATATAAACAAAAGAGAAATTAAATCGTGACATTTAATTAAATTCATGCAAAACTAACGGCAAAAGATTACTCTCGTATATCCGATCCGGTACGTCATGTACAGGAAGTATCGATATTCAAATTCAAGCAATAGATTCCTACTTCAATTTGTTTAAGTTCATTTGTGCTTGAATTGCAACATTGATTATTTTCTGTGATGAATATGTTTCAATCTGTGCATTCTCGTGTCGTTCTGATGCAAGTTTAATAGATTTAACTTTATACGAGGCGATGCTTCACAAATTAGTACGTTTGTAGTATACAAATCTCAGACTCAGTGGGTAAAGAATACCAATCTAATAACAAACAGGCATATAAATACCATTCAACAACATTTAAGCTACAATTAAATGCCTTTGAATATTATTTCTGATATTATCTTATAACATTAAAAAATATATTAAGAAATTATTAGGCTTTGACAGCAGAGAAAATTGAATACTTGCATCATGCCTTTCTTCTTTCTTGTATTTCTGGCTTCTTATCCCAAGCGTATTTCAGAAAAACGTATCTCATCGTCAAAGAGTAATAGTATCTGTCGAAGAATTTCTGTTTTTTTTATACCGGAACGATAACAGTGTCTGCGCTCCAAAGAAAATCAATGTAACCTAAATAAACCACAGTTTAGGGAAATATGCTTTTCGCTTTTCTGCATAAAGTGAGTAGCTTTTTCAGTTAGCAAATCATTCAAATCCGTGTTTTATTTCCCATTGTCCCTGTTTAACTTGTTGCACTAATTGACGCAAATTAGTGTATGGTGCTGAAATTAATGAACGTAGTAATACATTTTAATTAGTCTACTTGAATCACTCTGGTGGCCCAAAGATGTATACAACAGTTTTAGACGCTGCCTTTCATGGTTCTCTTCATTATGACTTTATTGTTAGGAATGATCGGTCTGGTGTAAGGGTAATGTGGCTCTGTGGAACATGATCCTATGAGTCTAAGTCATGGCGCCTCAGTACTAGACATCCATATAAACTGTCTAGCTGAAGACCTCGAAGCGATATGGTAGAAGAGTTGATAAAGACACGTGCAAAATCCAAATCGCACAAATATGCACACAAAAACGGATCTTTCTCTTGCTGCGCAAATCAGTTTTGATGAGTTCGTACTCTCCAAGTATGAATTTGGCACGGATACGCTTTCTTAAATGTAGGTCACTAAAAACAGTATAAAATCAATCATAGAAAGACTTCTGCTTCATAATTTGTCTGGTTGTATTATCTCAAAGCCATCAGATTATCACCTGAAAGCTGTATTTTATATCTATCGAACTTGGCAGTGCTTCTGCCGTGGTATCAAATATATAAATGTTTTCAGATTTGTGTTAATTGGTCCATTCCTATGCTTATTTCTAAAGTAGTCGTTTCATACAATAAACTTAACTATTTTCTTTTATATATAGCTATGTTGTCTAGAACGTTTAAATCTATTTGGTCTGTAATATTCAGTAGACCTAACGAGTATGGTGTGAACTTGCTGGAATGTATTTCTACTTCATGCCATACCGTGTTAACCATCTTACTCCCAGGGTTGATGATGATATGTCAATTTATAATCAATGATTATAATATTAAATCAACATTTTCCTAAAGCATTTAATTAAATATTTTTTGCTTGTTCTTCACTTAAAGGTTAGGGAAGGGGTGCCCAACCTTTTAATACCTGAGATCTACTTTTACACATTGCACAATCAAAAGATCTACTGGGGGAAAATGACCAATAAAGTACAGAAACAACAACATTTAACTTAAAGACGTGTTTTATTTACCTTAATGAGATAGTTGGCACTGGGAAGAGGATGCTAATTTATCATAGTCAGGTGTGTAGCTGCTGGTGGCAAGTCTCAAGCAGGTGGAAAGGTGCTCATCTGTCATGGTGGACCTAAACTTGGTCTTTATGATCTTCATATGGGAGAAGACCGATTTACAAAGGTATGTGGAACCACAAAGAGATGACATGCAATAGGCACACCTTCTTATGTTAGGGTACTTGTCTTCAGAGAGCAAGTACCAGAATGCCCCCTTTTTGTCTGCAGATGCTCGGGCCTTGATTTAAATATCATTTTGGAGGATAATATCTGCACTGGCCTTCGAAACCAAGAAGGCAAAGTCTGTGAAACGTCTTTCAAACTCCGCTGCAATGTTCTTAACTTGCTCAATGTAACGCACGCTTTCGAGCTGCTCTGCGCTTTTGCCGTGAAGCTGAAGCTCTGCTTGCATGCTTTCAAAGTAGCGCAGGTCCTGGTGCTGAAGCTTTCTTAAGAACAGCTGTAGTTTGCGCTTAAACGAGTTGACAGCGCTGATCATTTCAGTTATAGTTTTTTCTTTTCCTTCCAACTGTAAATTTAGTTCATTCAATGTTCCAGTCAAATCGGTGAGAAATGCCAAGTCCATTAGCCATTGTTCATCACACAGCTTGTTGTGCAGAGCGTCTTTTCTCTGACTGAGAAAATATTTTACTTCCGGCAACAGCTCGCAAAATCGTGCCAAACACTTGCCTCTGCTCAGCCACCTTACATCAGTATGCAGCAATAACTCCGTGTGCTCCTCGTCACTATCCTCTGCGTGTGCGCGGAATAGCCTCCGCTGAAGGCTCCTTGCGCGGATAGAGTTAATAATCTTCATACTGACATTCATCACGTCATCCATGTTCAAAACCTTACTACACAAAGCTTGCTGGTAGATGAGGCAGTGGTAGTGGATAAAGTTGGGGAAAGCGTCGTATTTTTACATAATGATATAAAGCCGTTTGCGCGATCCACCATGGCTTGGGTTCCATCCGTGGTAATAGAAACGAGTTTAAAGACAGGCAGGTTTATTTTGTCCACAAAATCAATAAATGCTTGGAAAATATCCTTATCCTCTCCTCGTGTATGCCTCTTTAAAGGCAAAGTTGTGAGTATCTCCACTCTGGTACTCAAATCATCAAACACCATCCTGATGAAAAGCACAATTGCGCCACATCGGCCATGTCCGTGGACTCGTCAAATTGAAGAGAGAAAAACTCACATTTATTGATGTCCTCAATGAGCTGCTCTTGGATGATTTGCACAATGTCCTCGCGACGCCTTGTGACAGTGTTTCTGGACAACTGGATGTCCTTGATCACTGTAATTATTTCAGATTTATTTTTGACATTCTCAAAAAGCGAGTCGGCAGCCTCCAAAAACGCTCTCTTCACTAACTCACCATCTTTGAATGCTTTTTTTATCTTTAGCTAGTACGTGACTTACTCGATACGATGCAACGGTGGCTACTTTTGCACTTGTATTTGGTCTTGTAAAAAGAGACTGTTGTGCAGCTAGTTGAGAATGTAATTTCTCAATCTTACTTTTTCGTAGTTCACTTTTGGCTGGAAAATCCCTCTCATATGTTTTGTGTGCCGTTTTGAAATGTCTCTCCAGGCTTCCTTTTTTGTTAAAGATATGCTAGTTGAGGGTGACGTATCTAGCCTGATTGTTTTAATTCACTACTATGTTATAAGTGAACCAGGAGATGGCAGTATGTGACCGCATTGTGATCACACAAAATTAATTGCAACAATAATACAGTCTAAGGGAGGCACGCACTTGAGATCGACCGTGATCATTCAATGATCGACCGGTCGATCGCGATCGACTGGTTATGCACCACTGGGTTAGAGTATCTTTCCTCTTTTGCGTGTTATATTTGTAACACTGCTATCTTTGACCACAATCGCTCTGGTGGCCTAGTGGTTAGAACGTCCGTGGCGGAAGCGGGACGTCGTGAGTTCGATCCCCGGCCGAGTCATACCAAAGGCTTACAAAAATGGTATGAACAGCTGCCTCGCTTGACGCTCCGAATTAAGAGGTTAGTGTTAGGACTGGTCGGCCTGGTGTCAGGATAACGTGACTGGGTGGGACATCATGGTACATGTCTGCGGCAAGATGTCCCAGTGCTAGACATGACTATTAACTACCTCACTGCAGACATCGTAGCGACATCACTGACACATTGTTAACGCTACGTTACAAATACTAATCAAACAATCAAAACAATATTTGACCACGATATTAACCGATATTAAACTTGTATAAATAAACATTTTGTATTGATACCAACATTATTGTTATTTTCAAATTAAACTATATGTAAACTATCGCAGTTGATTAATTTAGTTTTGTGCTAGCTATAGTTTGACTCATAGAATTTGCTTTTATGGTTTTTAAACTGACGTCATAGCCTATGAATATCAATGTATCAGACGGAATCAATGTATTGCACATTCCAGCGACTCGGGAATATTTGGTTTTAAAAAGAACGTGGGAACCCAGCTTGTCCAGAACAGTAAATAACACATAACCGACGCATACCATATTTCGTTTTATAGGAAAGTTTTGATATTAAATATTGGAATGCATATTTATTTTTTTGTTAGTTACTATTCTTTCTTTCTTTAAATATTCATTACACGTTACTGCAATTTAACATTGTACGTTGAACTTGAAATTGTCCAGAACTGTGTTCATTTCTGCTTGACCTAAATTGATCTTTTTAAATTATAGGTAAACAACTAATACTCAGCTAAATTATTATTTATATGTATGGATTTAAATTCAGTATTATTATGAATATAAGTAAATGTTCTAGGTATATGTTTTGGAATTTCCTAAGTGTAGTTTACATACTCCAGGTTTTTTTTTGTGTTATTGTGTAAACAGGATTATTCTAGAGTGTTATTTTCCAGTAGGTAATAGTTTTTTGGTTTATTCTAAAACCTGTTAATTGTCACACGAGGTCGAGTAGAGAACTTTATAATCTACTAACTTGGACTGGATGATTTATCAGTCGTGCTTTAATCTGTAACACTTTATAATTGTATTTTAGGTTGCGTACAGTATTTCAATTCTGGGCTGTAAATTTTATTTCTTGAAATTATTGATTCAAGTGATTATTTTCCCAGGAAATAAAAAAGTGCTCTAATAAAATTCATGGACAGAGGCATGACTGAAATTTGGTGACTTTAGTCTGTAATTATATCACTGTAATTCAACAAAAGACTGTTGACACATCAGCTCTATGCAAGCTACCATATACACGTGGTCGTATTCAGGTTTCGGATTTTTCTGAACTTCTACTAACTTTTATTGCTAGGACTTTTTTCTGTAATTTTTGGATAATATTCGGATTTCCTTCGCAGTTCCATAATCTTTTTCTTCTCATTTTCACTTTCTATTGTAGGGAAAAATATTTGCTAAAGTTTACAAAGCTTGTTACCTTTCATTCTTTTCTGGTACGGTTTTTAAGAGCATAGGCTTTCAACAATATGAATGGTCCAGACATGTTTTGAATAGTTTTACCAGATTTAACACGCAGAAAAAAATGTATATTGTTCTATGCATCGCGCGAAAAATACGAATGCTAGTTCATGAAAACAAAAGAAGGGACAAGGCTATCAGGAATTGTTTTTTCATCCCTTTAAATGCAAGAATTCACGTTCTCAACCTGTTATCAAATATTTGTCTCAAACTCTGGACCATCTTTACTAATAATATAAACATACGATGTTATAATGCAGCTAGATAGACGTATTCCGCTCTTGCTTACCCATAACGTCCTGTGTGATAATCTTATAATGGAACTACCTTTTCTGAAATAGTGTTAAAATATCTGACTGAAAAGGCCTTTGAAAACTTTTTTTATCAATAGTAGAATTTATTTCGATATTCAATCCCCCCTTCTCTCTCTCTCTCTCTCTCTCTCTCTCTCTCTCTCTCTCTCTCTCTCTCTCTCTCTCTCTCTCTCTTCACGATGTTTGTGCTCAGGTACATATAAATAGCATAGTTCACATTTCGGTTCCGTTATTTTAACGACTGAGACTTTAATGGACAGGAAAGGATCAGACTTGCAAAATTTAGAAAATGCATCTGATATGATGGTGGTCAATACATCGATTGAATGTCGTTCGAACAAGAATTCTTATTTAAATTCTTCAAACTCATCATCCTACGTGTCAAAGGCATAAAGGTTGATTTCCTAATGTCTGCTTTTTCCTTCGAAACCGATGATTAGAGCTAACGGAAATAACCAGATCCACTCATAAAAGATAACCAGCTGAAAAACGCTTTCTTTTAAATCGTGTGAGTTGAACGGGTAAAATACAAGGTGCAGGATTTGACAAAACGCTTAAGAAACATCAAAGGGAGTCGCTAACCTGATTAGCAAATGTCATCAAATACCTAAATGCACTCCTTCTCCCCTTGACCTTGACATTCGTCTTCGAATGTGACATTGATTGACCTCTAAGAGCTGTGGAACCCATTCCCAATCTTGTCAACATATACTCAGACTAGCCAGCAATTGCAATAGCAAGGGAATCAAATTCTAAGTGTCACAGTCGGGAATCGAACCCGGTCTTATTATCTCACCGTCGGGGTTTGCAATTCACGAGTATAAAAGCTCTTCTCAGCTTTCCCAGGTTACTAAATTCTCCGTATACAGAAACCGTTGCCAACTTTAGCATTTACAAATAATCGGTAAATTTTGAACATAGAGAACAGACAAATAGTGTCAATCGATAATGATTCACAGATATAAAATTATAATCATCATCTACACTGTCCTAGCTGTTAGATAAGAAAACATATCGCTTGCGTAACTTATGTTTGCACCAAAAGGTCACTTTTATGCAGTGGGGATTCTATTTCAGAAACTCCTGCGAGATTAGAAAGAAATCGTGGTTACATTGTGGGTTTTTTTGCGTTTTCAACCCTGTAGTCACAGCCTATGGCCACTAACACCAGACAAAAGTGTTATTCGATATTCTGCCCCACGAACAATGGCGACAAATCTTTTTAAAAAATAGGACAGAAGAATGGAAGATCTTTGGTTTGCTACTTACTCCTTTAAACCTAATGACTATACAATCTAAAAATAAGAATAAAACAGTTAGATAAAACCACAAACGTCAAGCTAGTATCAATTATCCACTGAAAGAAAATGTCTAATTGACAACAAACCATTTGGACTTAGCACTGTAATTTCAAAACTCCAAACAATGCCAATAAAATTCTGAAAAACTATTATTCGAAAATATCGCTATTACTAATCATCAGTTTGCATTAAATTGGAACAGAATCTCAAATTGCTTTAAATATCTTTAAAATATCCTTGAAGAATTGGTGTATATATTTACCAGAAAAGTTGCACAAACATATGCCAAACATCCGCAACATTCACGTTTCACTCGTGTATTTTTCCAATAATATTTCCTCGTTTCTCATGAATATGCATAAGCAAGAGTATTAAATGAAAGCCCCATTTCAATATCCTTTAATGAATCAGTGGAAGTTACCTTTCATCCATCCATCATTGACACTGGATTTGGGAGTAAAAATCCGATAGTTGACTCAGCAAATTATACTCGGGCTTGAGCATTTTCCCGAGAAACGAGGAAATACTCAGGCAGACACGGGTGAAAAGAAGAGGAAGCGGAATTTCGTGGTTTTGAGACAATGGGGCCAAATCCAACACGTGTAATGTATTGCATGTAATATCTGTACATCAAATTTTAGTAGTTTCTGAAAAGAGTGTGTAGTATATTTTGCTTACGGTGATGTTTCCTAATAATCATTTATGTTGTACACAAGGATATCATATGTATACATCAGCATGAGACGAATATAAAAAGTTACTCTATCGGTTCAAGTGAGCACAGTTGATTTATCTGTTCTGTATAAACGTTACTTTATGGGTTCAAGTGAGCACATTTGATTTAACTGTTCAGTACTATGAATTGCTATGATACATTTTTGACAATTGTTTTAAATAACAAAATTATTTACAATCGCGCATAATGTTCGATTCACATATTTTTCATTGGATTAAAATGTTTGTATTCAATATATCTATCAGATAACTAAAGTGACAAATATGTACATACCTTTCGTACAGTCTTTCAGAGTTGTCTACGAATACAACGTTACGGATCACTGCCATCTCCCCTCTGATTGCGTAGTTTGAGTATCAAATTCGGCCATTGTGGGTATGCAAGAAAGCTTTCGTGGGTCGGTGGTTCTTTATGGGGGTCTTCCCGGCTTCTTTAGCCTGTCGTGTGCTGAAAAATTGCGTTAAACCCCACAGCAGCAACAACAACGGCGAAGTTTTCACAAGGTTTTTTTTTTAAAGGTCACTAGGGTGTTGTTATTGACATACTGGCTTGATTATGTATTTCAGCGTTGTGACGTTGGTCGTAAAAAACGTTTTTAATTATTTACGAATATAATCACAAGTAATTTCGAGGGCAATTAAATTAGTAAAACCTATATTAGTATTAAACTTGGAGTTTTTATCACGTTTAATGATCTTCAATACAACATTCTACACGCCTGTGACCATGCCATCAATCACACGCGTGAACGTTAACCTTAGCAAGAGGAAATTATTTCGGGTTAGAAGACTTCTACCTTGCTTAATGATCAAACCAACCTCTATCATCATACATTTCAATACACGGTCCATAGCTTCCACAATAGTCTACTGTCCTGAGGCGCGCATATTCGAGATTAGCGGCAATGCTATCGTTGCAACTATTTTTAGACACCGACCGTGAAAACAACTGTTAGCTTGCTTCAAACTACATTTCTTTACTGATTTTATTTACGATGCATTCTGCCATCTTTGTGGCTTTCCAGCTTCCAGATGTTTGCTGAAACAGTCGCTAGTATTACGACCTTATTTAATGGCCATAAAAACCTCTTGTCCATCCTGATATTCTGGATATGCTTTATCTAGATCGGATACTTTTAGTAATCATATCATCGAATTTAAGCATCACTGACTGAATAATCTCACTGATGGACTATGGTTTTATGGTCGCTATCAGATTTTGAAAATATCTAATTAATGCTATCAATTAAAGGCTTTTGTTCTTTCTTACTGATGCCAGACTTTCTTTTAAAGCTGATAAATATTTGAGAGAGCGTTTTATATCTGATACAGTTTGGGTGAGATGATTTGACACGCTTTGTGGACTTCTTGTACTGACTATTACGATATAGTCGTTGTATTTCAGCAATACTCTGCCGTGAATGGTCTGCTTGTAATATTATTTATGTTTGTATAACTTTGTATATTTTTAAAGACAATAATTCGGCTTTCAATCCTGTAAGTCAACTAAATCACCTGCCACCCTCCCACCCCCGGTTCTGTATATGTGTAGTTAACGGTGGGTTTTCATTTTCACCAAAACTATCTGAAACACAGCCTGCTAATCGTTTATAATTTAAAAGCCATTGCTTGTTAGTTGTGTAACTGAGCGTAAGAAAATATGAACAGGCATTTTGTATACAAATAATCCTAATTTGTAGGTGATAAAAACCAATAAGCATTTGTGGAGTTGGAGAATGTTCGAGCGCACGTCAGGTTTTAGCAACAATATGCATGGATATGGGACTGTCCAGCCTAGTTTGCCACGGCAACGTTAAATAAAACAGCGTTTATAGTCCGATTCTAAATCCTCGGGTTAAAACATTAAAACCTTCAAGTGGCTAATCGCTACGAGTCAAAATATAAAATCTATCAAAGCGCTACCATGTATGCTACTCAGCGTGTTCCATGTCTTGCGGTTCAATCCAGGTTGATGGCGTCATTGATGCAAGATCATCCCGCATAAAAATACATCGAAAATATTTGCTTGACTTTGTCACAGCAGGTTAATCAAAACTTGTCTAGGGAGGAGTCAGTGGCAATGCCACAACTTAGAAAACTTTCGCTCGCGAGCCGTTGACTCCCTCTGACAGCTTCTAACGCAGCTACGGTTTAAACTGCAAGTACCGCGGCCGATATCAGTACTTGAATGTCAGCTGGGAACAAACATGTTCCACTGCTCTTTTGTAATTTTGCCACTTCTCTCTCTCACCGGAAGAATTCCCATCATTTTTCAAAACTGCCATCGTAATGCCTCTGCTGACGAAACCAACACTTGACCATAACGATTTCTAGAAAAACCTCCCAGTTTTTAATATAACATTCATATAAAACAAATTAATTGGAAAAGTTGTTCTAATCCAACTTGTATCTCATTTGAAATGAAACAGTCAATTTAGCAATGTTCTTTCTGCATATCGCGCTTGCCACAGTACTGAAACTACTCTTCTAAAAGTATTTAATGGCATTCTCTCTGCTTTGGATCGAGGAAAGATTACAGTTCTCACCATGATATATAACTTCACCATTTTCAGCATATATTTGGCATTCAGAATACAGCCTTACATTGGTTCAAGTCCTACTTAGTCAACAGGATACAAATTGTTTCTGCAAACGGAATACACTCCAGCCCAGTGGAGCTATGTTGTGGTGTTCCACAGGGGTCTGTTCATGGCCCTGTTCACTTTATTCTATACATTCATCCGCTCTCAAGTGTCATACATCATCACCCACTGTCTCACCAATTGTACGCTGATGACACCAAAATATACAAGTCTAGCTACCTAACTAAAACTAAAGTTGATCCTACCATCCATGGAGTGGAGCGGTGCATTTCTGATGTGAAATCATGGATGACATGAAACAAGCATCAGATGAATGATGATAAAACTGATGCTCTTCTGAACAGAACACATAGACTTTCGCATTCACAACATCAACATTAAATTCGCACAGCGAGTACATCACCTATGTGTTACTCGAGACAGTACTCTCACATTGCACCAACATGTCATGAACATATGCATGGCTGCATATCTTGAGCTGAGACGCATCAGTTCATGTCGCAAATGTCTTTCAGTTGATGCCACTACAAAAACACTTGTGTGTTCACAAGTACTTTTAAGAATGGACTATTGTAACTCAATTATGTATGGTTCATCTCAATATCTACTCCATAAATTTCAAAAAGTTAAAAACACAGCTGCTATGATCATCTTTGGAGTACCTAAATCAGTGCACACCTCACCACTCCTCTGTACCGTACACTTGCTATCCATTCGATACAGAATCAAACACAAAATTTGTTCTCTGTGCTACGTTTCACTGACAGACTCCAGTCCAAAATACCTATCCAGCCTTACCCATGTGTATACACCAGCAAGATACGTCCGCTCCTCTTCTGACAATCGTATTCTCATTGTTCCCACTATGAAAACAAAGTCATATGGACAACGTTCTTTTGTATACCAGGACCCAGCGATGTGGAACGAATTGCCTATTGAAATTAGACACAATGAAACAGTGGTCCTTTTTAAGGGTGCTCTTAAAACTCACCTTTTTCGCCTGCAGGAACAAAACTTAGAGACCTAATAATGATTTGTACCATAAATGTTTCCAGCATGTTTTAAGTTTTCCAATTTCATTGTGTTTGTGTTTTGTTTTTCTGTAGTGTAGTCATATCATTATAGATGTTGTAAAGCGCTTGGAGCTTCTAAAGATAAGGCGCTATACAAAGTCCTCATTATTATTATTATTATTATTATTAATATTATTATTATTATTATTATTATTATTATTATTTATTGATTCGATCACTCCCGACCTTCAAAAACAGAGTCTTGTTGAATAATATCACCGTAATGCATATGTAATTGGGAATATAGGGATTATCAAGATTCGTATCACCGGGATAAAATACATATTGATCACAGTTGCTTAGCGATTGTTGTAACCAGCGAGCTTTTATGCGCCATAACTTTAGGCGTGCTGTAAATGATACTTTGACAATATCCCATGCGCCATTTTCCCGCAATATGCCATGTAAACGGGTTTTGTTGAGTTCCCAACTTGCACTGGTATCAGAAATAAACCTTGACTTTCACTGTGTTTAACTATCAGCTCGTATGCGCCGGTGGGAATAAGAGCAAATAGTTCCGCCTCTGAAAACAACATTAGCGAGTTGTTTGTGGGAAAGCCACACAAGTTTGATATCAAATAGGAGGGTTTTCCTAGAACAGCAGCATGCTAGAGAGTCTGACTTGTCTCTTCTAATTCTGTGTTTTTCCTTCTTCGTGCTCAGTTGCTGTGGCAACTGATTCGTATGTTGTGTATGTTTAACTTGTCATAAATGCTTTTGGTTTCTTAATCTGCGAATACTTTTTCCATTCCAGGCTCGGGCTTGACTTTTTCGAACAATGCTTTTGCGATACTGAGACACCTTAATCTGTTTCCAAAGCGTCCGCTGTCATGTTATGTTCTTCTGCAATTGGTGATGCCGTGACAACAATCTGTTGCATTGTTTTGATGAGGGACGCAAATGTTTGTTAATTGCCCTGTGCAAGATCTTCCCTTAGAGCATTATGCGACTGTACCATATTGTATAACACTGTTGCTGCTGGATATAATATTACGGATGAGCCTTTGGTTTTCGAAGAGAGCTTGTCTACGTCGGTCCCAATTCTATGCTTTAAAATCACTAGCATGTTACGTTATGTAATGTTTCTTTGAATTATCGCGTCAATACTTGCTTGGGTCACTATTCAAGTTCATCTTGAGGAAACTCTGTGGGACTGGGGGACATCTGCAAATACACATATAAACTGATCTCACAAGAATTCAACAATAAACATCAGGTCTTTGCGCATCAATGTCGCGAAATATCATCAACATGTTGCAACTGTTGTGGGTAGCTGTAGGCATTCTGTAATATCGTTGCTTCACATAGATCACTTATGTGTTTCTATGTCGACCTCGGGAAATATTCAGGAGTTATCGTTTTGGTGCTCACAAACAATATCGTCGTAGACGACAAGATTATCCTCACATGAATGAAGGTCGCCACTTGAACGAACTCGATCAGTTGCAAAATGTTTGCTTTTTATCGACAACAGATGGACTACGGTAAAATAGTCGAGTACTTCTTAATACAGTTGATCATCTGTTGATGGCGTATTTATGTACAACTAATCACACTGTAACCATCTTAAAATCAATATTCAACAACATTTTAGTTTTCTTTGATCCAGCTGGGAATATACTCAACTCATGAAAAGAGTTTGGAAACTTGACATCATGCTTGGATATTATGGATATTGGGTGCGGAGGGAAGACAATGACCATAAAAGCAACCGGAGGATTTAAGTTGGATTAAGTTATGTTGAAGATCCCACCTGTATAGTCCGTATATCTTCATACTGTGCATTCTGCCTCATGCAAATGCGAGTAAAACAAGTAATGGTAAAGTTGTGATTACCATTACATGTGTTCGATACGGAGCAATGACGTTCATGTTTCTGAGCGGACGCAGAAAACGTAAACTTTGATTTTACAAATACCTTGACAGTGGTGTCGCTACTGTGTAAGCAAAGCTATCCGAAGCCTCCAAACCTAGTATGATAACTTTTAAATAAGCTATTCGTATATTCGTATATATGCTGGAGGCAACTGTAATATCACATTTAGCTGCTGCCTGTTAAATGTGGTTAGCATGCTGTTTCTCGCACAGCACATGTTTCCAGATAAATCTACTATATTCACTATTTAAAATGTTCAAGCATTATGTCTCACAAGGTCAGAGTATTAAGGTCCCAACAACGAAACCTCGGCATCGATTATGTTAGCATATGATCCCCATTTGATGTTTGTCACTTGTGCAGCAGGGACAACAATATTTATATTGTGAAAATACACATGCCATTGGAGAAATATATCAACTAACAGAATAGAAAACTAAACATATTGAAGATGGCAGTCATAATTATTGTGGACATTTTTAAACATTGATTTGTTGTGCCGTACATTTGGTGTCCGTGTGAAGAAGGCAGATTTTGCACAATCACCGTAGGTTCTGGCTAGTTTATGCCAGCAACCTAATTGTATCATAGACTTTGTGTTATCACTTTCAGCACTTGTTATAAATGGCATCACTGCATCAACAATAATGCAGCTAGGGGAGATTTGTTTTCTCAGACATATTACCAATTGTTATGTTTGCAGAGGCTTTACCTCCCTTACACGTTGTTTTCTGTATAACTCGACCTTTGCATTTTTTAAATGGGCAGGTTCGGTGGCAATGTAAGCACAATTGCAGTCAATGCAGCTAAATGGTGATGCGTCTCATCGAGTCCGCTTCAATGTAGCATTATTCAATTTAAAAAATACCATTGAAAACCAGTTACATCATTGCGTTTATTTGAATATTTTACAATGGCTTTAATAATGCTAGCGTTTCTCCTTATTCCCAATTTTTTGTATGTCTTCGTGATTTATTTTTGTCATCTTTTCAGCTCAGTTTAGTGAAAGGTTAAATACCTTATATTTTTCTGAGCGTTAATTTAGATGGCTATGTTAAAATCCATGCTGCACTCAATACATTGTTATGTAGTCGCACGTTTAAGACATGTGTATTGAAATATTGCCCTAAGTAAGTTGTTTTCTTTACCTGAATACAAATTATGGTCTTCCACTTGTGCTTTATTCATTTTTCAGCTATAAGAGAGTTTTTGTATGTATTGTTTCAGGACAATAAAAGGTAAACGATGACGATGTGATGAAATAAACAAGGCTAGCGCGTAAAAAAATTCAGAACTTTACACAGTACAGTTAGATAAAATTGTGAACAAACTGTTGGCATCAGTGTAAGATTTTGTGTATTTTATGGTTTAGATATTTTAGTGCCGCTTCTAAATTGGCATGTGTCCTCTGAACGTCTATTTGCCGATTTAACAATTGACATGGTATTGCCAAATTTCCTGACTACGTCATATTTGCTTATTGCGTCTTCTTTTTTGCCCTCTACCATTTCTGTCTTTCTGTCACATTCTTTTTCGTTTGGAATGCCGTTCATTTCTACATGGTTTTTAATGGATAGGTTTATTCCAAATTCTAAGGAATCTTTCGAATTCTGTACAGTCACCTCTCATATGGCATTTATGTTTTGTAGAATTTATTGATTGTTTAATAGTTATAGACTACTGCATTTGTATGGGGAAAAGTGAACAAGTTTATCGGATGGAAATACTGCATGACTTTGGAAGTGCAGTATATCCAAACGACAAAATGAGCATGTTGGCATTATACAGTGTGTTTCTGTCATTGAATGTTTGAAATCATAAAATGGGGAAAATATGAAGTCTTTTACTTGCAATTATCAAAAAGAAGCTATATAATTTAATGTTTATTTCATTTTTAGTGCAATAAGGAGGACGTATTGCACTTGGAATATAGTCGAAATTACAGTACAACTGCGACATGTTTAATAAAGCTTTATAACCCATAACATGACTCATGTATTTTGCATTTGCAGAACTAAGAAAGTAGGTTTTGCTGAAATTCAGGATGTCAAACGGTAAGTTTATTTTTGGCCATTCTTATTACCAGCTTAAGAAGACAGTGTATACCTTGTCACTTGCATGTTATTTTAAGGACTGTGTCTGGCGCCTATAGCTGAAACAAATCCGAAACATTATATCGAAAAGTATTAACGCGGAATGTGCCAAAGAAACTTGTATGTGGCAGTGAATTAAGCATCTTATTTAGTTCATTCAGAAACAAATTTAATCAACGAAAACTTAAAGCGTCTCCTGCGGGGCTGTACATGATTTGTTTACAAAGTAGTTTCTCATACACTATTGGGAACACGTTAGTTCAATATAACGTTGAGCGCGAATGGCAATATCGTAA
The DNA here is from genome assembly GCA_030141615.1 of Unio pictorum. Taxonomy (NCBI): domain Eukaryota; kingdom Metazoa; phylum Mollusca; class Bivalvia; order Unionida; family Unionidae; genus Unio; species Unio pictorum. The sequence continues at coordinate 1,950,643 of JARLTB010000181.1, forward strand.
CATTCTGAACGATTCTGACAATATAAAATTATCAGAGAACAACATGAGCATATAATACAATCTAATACATGGACGATGACTGTGTGACACGTGTTCTTCTTCGACCATACATATCTACGATTCAGATAAAATATCCCCGGTTCATTGATTTAGCCTTGCACTAGCTTCGGGCCGTATCTGTGTGTGTGTGTGTGTGTGTGATTTGGATTTTTACATTGGTTTAATAGTGTTTCAGTCTTATCGCTACTGCAGTGTGGCAGTTTATAGTGAAGTCTAGTACTGGGACATCAAGATGCCGACATGTAGCATATCACACCCGTTCACATTATCCTGACACCAGGCCGACTAGTATTAGCACTAACCTGTTAATGCTGAGCACCAAGCGAGGCAGGCTCTAAGTATCATTTAAATTGTCATTAGAATGACTCGGCCGAGGATCGAACCCACGACAACCCACATCCGACACAGACATTCTAACCACTGGGCCACCGGTTATCATAGAACAAAATGAGCCTGTAATAATATCTAATGCATGGACGATGACTGTGTGACACGTGTTCATCTGGGACCATGCATATCTTCGATTCATATTAAACAACCCCGGATCATTGATTTAGCCTTGCACTAGCTTATGGCCGTGTGTGTGTGTGTGTGTGTGTGTGTGTGTGTGTGTGTGAGAGAGAGAGAGAGAGAGAGAGAGAGAGAGAGATTTGTATTTTTTAACATAGGTTTAACACTGTTTCTGTCCTATCGCTACGATGTCTGCAGTGTGGCAGTTAATAATGTCTAGTACTGGGAGCAGCAAGAAGGGTGGACAGACCGAATCTATTTCAGACAAAAACTAGAAGGAGGGTGAACAGACCAAAATATTTCAGACAGACCGAACCTAGAGAAAGAAAAGGGTGAATAGACAGGTTTTCAAACAAAAAAAGGAAATATGACCACTACATGACCTTAAAACTTGCATTGTTTGAAATAATTTTTCCAACATTTTTATGAAATAAATTGCATTTATGTTAACTTAAATGTAATTTGTAATAATACAAACACCAAGCAAAATATATGAGATAAAATATTTATTGATATTTCAAATAGTGAAGAGATATATGGACATCATCAACAATGTCAGTTTCATCACTGTCTTCACAATCTGTAGTATTACGATTAGCAATAGTAGCAGTAGTATCATTATTATCAATATTCATACAGGTGTTGTTGTTACTGTTGTTGTTAAAATCAAACATATTCACAACTGTATGGTCATATTTAAGTTGCGACATGGTGCGTAATATTTACGCCGTTAGTTTTGTCTCTCAGGCACACCCGCCTTCTACACACGTATATCCATTTTGACAGCATCTTGTTAAGTCGGGGCAGCAAACAGCCTGGAAAATTATTATTATTATTATAGTAGTAATTTTTTCTTCTTCTCTTATTGTGATCTTTCTGACAACTTATTACAGCAAAATAGAAGTGGTACTAGTGGTTGTAGTAGTTGTAGTAGTAGTAATAGTAGTAGTTTAATAGTAATAAGATTAGTTACAGTAGTATTAGCATTAGTTGTAGTAGTAGTAGTAGTATTAGTTGTAGTAGTAATAGTAGGAGTAGTAGTAAGAACAGTAATTTTAGTAGTTGTAGTAGTAGTATTAATTGTAGTAATAGTAGTAGTTGCAGTAGTACTAGTATTAGTTGTAGTAGTAGTTGTAAAAGTAGTAGTAGTACTAGTAGGAGTAGTAATAATAGTATTAATTGTAGTAGTACTAGTATTAGTTGTGGTAGTAGTTCTAGTAGTTGTAGTAGTAGTAGTAGTTATAGTTGTACTGATATTAGTTGTAGTAGTACTAGTATTAGTTGTAGTAGTATTAGTATTAGTTGTAGTAGTAGTAGTAGGAATAGTAGGGGTACTAATATTAGTTCTAGCAGTATTAGTAGTAGTTGTAGTGGTATTAGTAGGAGTAAAGTAAGAGTATTAGTTTTAGTAGTACTAATATTAGTTGTAGTAGTACTAGTATTAGTTGTAGTAGTATTAGTAGGAGTATAGTAAGAATATTAGTTTTAGTAGTACTAATATTAGTTGTCATATTACTAGTATTATTTATAGTAGTAGTAGGAATAGTAGTGGTACTAATATTAGTTCTAGTAGTATTAGTTGTAGTAGTAGTAGTAGGAATAGTAGGGGTACTAATATTAGTTCTAGCAGTATTAGTAGTAGTTGTAGTAGTATTAGTAGGAGTATAGTAAGAGTATTAGTTTTAGTAGTACTAATATTAGTTGTCATATTACTAGTATTATTTATAGTAGTAGTAGGAATAGTAGTGGTACTAATATTAGTTCTAGTAGTATTAGTAGTAGTAGTAGTAGTTGTCGTAGTACTAGTATTAGTTGTAGTAGTAGTAGTAGGAATAGTAGGGGTACTAATATTAGTTCTAGTAGTATTAGTAGTAGTTGTAGTAGTAGTAGTATTAGTACTAGTAGTAATAGTAGTAGTAATAGCAGTAGTTGTAGTAGTACTTTGTTTGATTAGGATTTTTAACGTAGCTTTAACAATTCTTTCAGTCATATCGCTACGATGTTTGTGGTGAGGTAGTTTATAGTGATGTCCAGCACTGGGGCATCATGCCGAAGACATGTAGCATGATGTCCCCTCCAGGCACACTAATAGTAGTAATATTATTAGTTGTAGTAGCACTAGTAGTAGTTGTAGTAGAACTAGTATTAATTGTAGTAGTAGTAGTTGTTGTTGTAGTAGAAATAGTAGGAGTAGTAGTAATAGTAGTTCTAGCATTAGTTGTAGTAGTAGTAGTAGTAGTAGTAGTAGTTTTAGTTGCAGCAGTGCTAGTATTAGTTCTACTAGTAGTTGTAGTTGTAGTATTAGTAGAAGTAGAAGTACTAGTAGTAGTTGTATTAGTAGTATTATTTGTAGTAGTAGTAGTATAAGTAGTAGTTGTTGTAGTAGTACTAGTTGTAGTAGTTGTAGTAGTAGTACTTGTAATGTTAGTTATAGTATTAGTTGTAGTAGTAGTACTAATATTAATTGTGGTTGCGATTTAAGGATTTTTGTGTAAGTGTTTATATTTTGATTTACCTTTGTCCCATCGGTGAAAATGTACTTTTATTGAACTTTATACACAGTATTGATGAGATAATATAGTACGTTGAATATGCATCTTCCTTAATTGGCGTACATTATCTTACAAATATTTTATCTGAACACCTTTCTATAAATTCTTTGTCGACAATAAACGTATTACAGTATTATGTCCTAATAGAGAATGTTTTATAAAGAATATCCTCGAAAAGCACGCTTCGATATCTTACTGATGCAGTACTCAAGTTTAGCGAAACAAAAGAAGAAATGGGGTGGGACTACTTACATCGGGAAACGAGCAGCAACCAAAGCCAGAGGGGGTGTTAGCAGGGCAACAAGTAGAATCTCCGGGGCAGGAATATGTGGGATCGGCGCATATCGGGCTATAGGTCGAAATTGATTTCTTGGGATTAACTAGATGTTCCGACACCGGTATTATTTCTATTTTATTCAACTGGAGAAAGAAATTGAAATTTTGAAAACTACAAATTGTGAAATCGTAAAAGAATATCTCATTATTATGTACGATGAAAGATAGCATTCCATTTAAAGGGAAATTATGTCAATGAAATATTACAAGACAAAACTGGACCAATGGAAGACTTATATTTGATTATATTTATATTTGTGTATATTTACGTGTATTTTATATTTAGATCACCAATTTGCAATAGTACGCATTCATTTTGATTCAAAATTCTTATATCTTAAGGATATTGGAACCAAAAGTATCAGACCAGAATGATCCAAAAACCTGAGAGCCTCGGTAATAGACTTATATGGGTAAATTATATAAATTATGGTTACAAGTCCCAAAACGTTGGACCATGGAAAACTGAATCTTGTCAATAGACAGCATTATTAATATTCTCAACAGTTAACTGTATACACAGCAAAACTATTACTTGGTATGCTTATGTATGATAAATCTCCTCTGATATGTCTTTTAATATCCGAATGTACGAGCGTTAGCCATGTTTAGAATGAAACCAAACACCACAACATAACATAAGATGAGTAACCGGATAATGTTTGATTGTTTTCTATTCCATCGGACATTAAGCATACACTGGAAGACTAAAATATATGTCCGTTTGACAACAGCTTTCAAACCATTTTCACAGTTTCCGTAACACATTCTATTCCGGAACACACGAAACCATTTGGACAGCAGTGCAATCTGTCAATACAGCAAACAGCCTGAAATGAGTAATATTCGGTGTATGATTCATATCTTTTCTTTAATCTAATTCTCAGAACACATAGCAGCCGTAATAAAAGCAGAATCACCACAGCAGTAGTGGTAGTGGTACCATTAGAAAACGTGACAGACCTTACTACCGTAACGTGATAGTTCAATATTTTATTGGTCTCTATTTTTCCACTTATGCTTATTTCAGACTTTGTATTGTCTGTTACTTCAATTAAATATAGAAAGGTTTGTTTCTGTTTCCTTATGTTGTTTAATATTTGTCTAATATTTGTTGCCTTCATGTAATAAAGTTAACACCATATCACTTCATATGATATATTGCAGCATTTTCTGATTTATATACGTTCAATAGTAAATGCTTTACAGGTCATGTATGCGTTCAGTATCAACTATTTCAGTCAGAGGTGTCGTTTTCCTGATTTTTAATTTTCATAATTTAACATGGCGATCATTGCCTATAATTGGAACCTCACACACACACACACACACACACACACACACACACACACACATACATACATACATACATACATACATACATACATACATACATACATAACAACAAAATGAGGACTTTGTGTAGCGCCTAATCTTTAGAAGCTCTAAGCGGTTTACACCATCTATAATGATATGATTACACTAAAGAAGCACAAATGACAAAAACAATGAAATTGGAAAACATAACAACATCCTGAAAATATATAAGATATAAAACATTATTTGGTCTCTAAGTTTGTTACTGCAGTAGAAATTTTTTTTAAGTTTTAAGAGCACTTTTAAAAGGGATCACTGTCTTTATGTCTAATTTAAATGGGCAATTCGTTCCACATCGCCGGGCCCTGGTATGCAAAAGAACGTTGTCCATATGACTTCGTTTTCATAGTGGGAACAATGAGTATACGATTTTCAGAGGCAGAGCGTAAGTATCTTTTTGCGTTTGATTCTGTATCGAATTGATAGCCAGTGTAGGGTACAGAGCAGTGGTGAGGTGTGCTCTGATCGAGGTACTCTAAAGATGATCCGAGCAGCTGTGTTTCGAACTTTTTGAAGTTTCTGGAGTAGATATTGTGACGAACCAGACAGAATTGAATTACAATAGTCCAGTCTTGAAAGTACTAATGAACACACAAGTGTTTTAGTGGTATCAACTGAAAGATATTTACGAATGGAACTGATGCGTCTCAGTTCAAGATATGCAGCCTTGCAAATGTTCATGACATGTTGGTACAATGTGAGAGTACTGTCTAGAGTAACACCTAGGTTTCGTACTGACAGTGAGAATTTAATGTTGGTGTTCCTGATATTTATTGTCTGAGGTAAAGGATGTGAATGAGAAAGTCTTTGTGTTGTGATCAGAATAGCCTCAGTTTAATCATCATTCATCTGCAGCTTGTTACATGTCATCCATGATTTCACATCCAAAATGCACCTCTCTGCTCCATGGATGGTAGCATCAACGTCAGTTGGGTAGCTAGACTTGTATATTTGGGTGTTATCAGCGTACAATGCTGAGACACTGGTTGATGATCTATGACACTTGAGAGCGGCTTAGTGTATAGAATGAAGTGAACAGGTCTAAGAACAGACCCCTGTGGAACAACACAATATAGATCAACTGGGCTGGAATGTATTCCATTTGCAGATACAATTTGTGTCCTGTTGACTAAGTAGGACTTGAACCACTGTACGGCTATATTCTGAATGCCAAATACATGCTGGAGACGGTGGAGTAATATATCGTATGGTTTATTGTGTCAAATGCTCCAGACAAATCAAGGAGGGTGTTGTGTTATTGTGTTAAAACATAATATAAGACGTCGTGTTCTAACTATCAATAACTTTAATATGTACAAACGACTACTGTGAGGTCTTAACACAAGGGGGAACAAAGAGGCAGACGCCTGGTGATAGTACCAGTGGAACCAATGACTCATGCACAGAGGGCTCCGATTGGTCAGCTACACATTTATAATGTTACATCTCTCTTCTTACAAAGAAGAAGGTTTTAATACACTTTATTAAACTGTCTAAATTAATCATGAGCCATTATAACTAAATATCAAAATCAAAAGCGTCTTTGATGGCAAATATTACAATCATAAACTAATAAATTTCTGCAACATACTGAGAATGCATTTTACAGTGTTTTAAATATATTGTTGCATGCTTGATTGCTATTTAATGTACACAACTGGTCCTTATCTTGAATCAACCGTCTGTGTTTATCAACAAAACGATACACCGTGACACACTAATGACTGTTCTCTCGGCTCAGTCTCTCTCTCTCTCTCTCTCTCTCTCTCTCTCTCTGAGACTATCTGATTACACTGACTCGATTATCTTTGGTTTTACTAACCTTCCAGAACGTGTGTAATTTCCATTTTGCTGAAAATCTTGTGGGAATGTTGCGTCAGGCTCAGGTGTATTTTGACTGAAACATTGAGATTCCATTGACTGTGAAATTGGCATACTGGCATTTGCCGGAAATGTTACAGCTGTACACAGTGTGTTTTGATTCTGAGAGAAGGGCGCATTTATACTACATTGCAGGGGGTGTGATTCATTAGTTTTCACAAGCTGACGTCTATTTCGACGATAAATGGTACCATCTTTGGTGCGAACTGAGTATGACCTTTCTTTGTGTCTTCTTATTATAACGGCAGGTTCCCAGTTTTGACCTTTGAATTGAACTCTGATTCCCCTTCCTTAAGTGTTTTTAGTGGTTTTGCACTTTTATCATAATAATTCTTTGTTTTATTCTTGCGAAGCGTAATTTTCTTTTTGACCTCAGTGGTGTTGGGTATTTTGGGCATTAATTTCTCGCGGGTTGTTGGGAGAATAGATCTAAGTTGTCTGCCCATCAACAATTGTGCTGGTGAGAACCCGATATCAAGCACAGTGGCTCGATACTCTAATATGCCTATAAGCGGTTCTCTGCCATCGGCTTTTGCTTTTGAGAGAATTTTCTTTACAGTTTGAACTGTTTTCTCCGCTAGGCCGTTCGACTGAGGGTATGTGGGACTCGATGTAACATGTTGAAAGTCCCATTATTTCGCGAAGCTTGCGAACTCTCGGGAAGAATAACATGTTTGATTGTCGCTGACAACGACTTCTGGTATTCCGAAGCGCGCGAATATACTTTTCATGTGATTGATAACAGTGCAACGTTTTGAACTTGCGAGTGCCTTAACTTCAAAGTAGCGACTGAAATAATCTACTACAAAAATGTACTCTTTATTATCCCATGTAAATAGGTCTGTGGCGACTTTTTGCCATGGATATTCAGGGACGTCATGGGGAATTAGAGATTCCGTTTGGTTAGAACTTCTGCGCTCCAAGCAGATAGAGCATTTTGACACTAAATCGGAAATGTCAACTGAGATTCTTGGCCAAAACAAAACATCTCTAGCTCTTTTCAGACACTTCTCAATACCTAAATGTCCTGAATGTACAGTTTCTAGCATTTTCTGCCTGAAGGCTTGTGGTATGACTATTTGTTTACCTTTCAAGATAAACCCATCAACAACTGAAAGCGTATCTCTATAATTCCAATAGTCAATTATCTCTGATTGACAGCTTGACCTCTTTTCACGCCAGCCTTCAATTATGACCTGTTTCAGTATGACCAGTTGGGGGTCTTGTTCATTGATAGATTTAATTTCTTCTCTCTTACGATCCGATACAGGTAATGCTGATAACACCATATGCACATGCATATCTATACATTCAAATAAGGTGGAGTGTGTATCAGATAAGAACTTACGAGAGAGTGTGTCTGCTACGGGTATGTTCTTACCTTGGTAATGTTTTACCTCTAGGTCATAACGCTGCAGTTGCAAAAGCATGCGTTGTCTCTATAATGAAAAAGCCCCTCTATGCAGCCCCACCGCGACTACAACGCATGCTTTTGCAACTGGAGCGTTGTAGTCGCGGTGGGGCTGCATAGAGGGGCTTTTTCATTATAGAGACAAGTGGAAGGTGGTCAGTTTGAACATGTACCTTTCTCGCGTATACATATTGATGAAAACGTTTGCATCCGAACAGTATATCGAACATTTCTTTCTCTATCTGAGCATATTTAATTTCGGTCGTGGTCAAAGATTTTGATGCATAAGCCACGGGCTTATCATCTTGTAATAAGGCGGCACCGAGCCCATATTTTGACGCATCAACTTGCAAAGTCAGTGGTTTCTTAGGGTCAAAATAGGACAGAACAGGTTCCGGGCTTATTGTAATTTTGTCTTTGACCTTTATAAATGCGTCCATTTGCAGAGAGTCCCATTCAAACTCCACGTCTTTCGTTAAGAGTTGTCTTAACGGACTGGTGACCGCTGCCAAATTTGGGGCAAATTTGGACAAGTAGTTAACCATGCCAAGAATGGTTTCTAACTCTGCGCGGTTGCGAGATGTTCCATTTCTCTGACAGCTGCTACTTTGGCAGGGTCGGGTTTGAGACCTTCTGCTGACAGAATGTGCCCGAAGTACTGTACTTCTGTGACACCTACTTCTAGTTTTTCCTCATTAAGCCGGTTTCATTTTTCAAGGGAACGTTTGAGAACATTTCTCAAATTTGTATCATGTTCGTCGCGTGTGCGTCCGAAAATTAGTATATCGTCGCAAATTGAAACTATACCATTTAAACCTTCAAAACTCTCATCGATCTGCCTTTGGAATTCATCTTGAGATGATTTCAAACCAAATGGGAGACGCAAGAAACGGTAACGACCGTATGGGGTGTTGAAAGTTGTAAGGTAAGAAGAGTCCGTTGACAGTTTTATTGCCCAATATCCTGACCGTGCATCCAATTTGGTGAAATATTTTGCACCTGATAATTGGGGTAGGATATCGTCTAATGCGCGCATAGGGTAATGGGGATGCAAAATTGCTCTATTAAGATCTTGTGGGTCGAGGCATACCCTTAGTTTACCCGACTGTTTTTCTACGACAACCATAGAATTCACCCATGCTGTAGGTGATGTAACCTGGGCAATAATATTTTCATTTTCCATGCGATTGAGTTCAGTTTTGAGTCTGTCTTGAAGTGCGACAGGTACTCGCCGCGGAGGGTGCACTACAGATTTTGCCTTGGGGTCGATGTGTATGGTACATTCCCCTGGGAAAAGACCTATGCCGTTGAAGACTTCGGCATATTCCTCGAGTACAACTGCCTTAGTGAGGGGCGTACTCTTGTTACATTGCACATTTAACATCTGTGTCTGAACAGTGTATGTAAATTTAACTAATCCTAACTCAATACAAGATTGTAAACCAAGTATAGGTGGCGATTTCGTTTTAACAATGTAGAACTCGAGTTCATGCGTACGTTTAGTGCGTTTACATGTGAGATTGACTGTACCCATTGTACTCAATAATTTGCCATCATATGCGGATAATGTATTTGATGTAGGTTGTAGGGGATGCATTATGCCTAGCTTTTTGAATATATGCGAGGGTATGATGTTAACCTGAGAGCCAGTATCCAATTTAAAATCAATAGAAACTAAATGTGGTCCTACCTCTATCGCTGCATATGCCTGGCCATTGGCAATTATATCCCTTTTTACACTGTCAATATACAAATCCTCGTTTTGATGTTCATTGTTAATCACACTGACTGTTTTTGATATACATACTTTTTCAAAGTGATTGGGTTTATGACACTTATTGCAAGTCTTTCCTTTTGCGGGGCACTTATCCTGGCTTGAATGCGACTTGTATCCGCAGTGTCCACAGGTTACGTTCATGCTCCGTCTGGAAGACGTGGTCCATTTCTTTTTCGGCTGCAGTTCTTTTGTCTTGGCCTGTCGTTGAATTGTCGCATGCACTTCTGGTCTGGCTGATGCAGACATGGTCTGGAGTTGCTCCTGGGCATATTCATGGCTTTGACTGATATTGATAGCCCTTTCCAAGGTCAACTTTTCGCCTTCGTTGATAAGTTTTTCTCGTATCCTTGATAATGATACCCCGAAAACAATTCTATCTCGAATCATGTCGTCTTCGACTTTGAAGAGACAGTCTTTAGCCAATAGTTTCAACGAAGTCACATATTGATCTATTGTCTTGGAGCCTTGAATTTCGTTATTTAACTTGAATATTGCAAAGACCGGATTTAATTTTGGTTGCACATGATGTTTGAATTTTGTAAAGATAATTGTTGGGTACTTTTTATCTTCTTCTGTCAGAGTCCATGTATTGAAAATGTCTCTACTTTTGTCGCCTACCCAAATTAAAATGTAGTTGGCTTTAAGCGCATCACTTCTTCTACTCATCGGTCCGTTAAATATCAATTCACAATGTTGTTGGAATTTAGCCCATGATGTGGTAAGGTTGGAATTTTCCCAGTCCATGGTGGGTGTTGACACGCCGGAAAGATCCATTTTGAAGGTATTAAGTTCGTATGCAGAATTTTCAACGTTTTAAAAGTTTTAAATTCGTCCTAAATCTTCCGTGGATTGTAAAGTTATTGTTTCAAAATATCCATTTACGATCCATGTGCTATTTCCATTACGATCACTTCTGACATCATGTTGTGTTATTGTGCTAAAACATAATATAAGACGTCGTGTTCTAACTATCAATAACTTTAATATGTACAAACGACTACTGTGAGGTCTTAACACAGAGTGGTATAAAAGAGGTATCAAAGAGGCAGACGCCTGATGATAGTACCAGTGGAACCAATGACTCATGTACAGAGGGCTCAGATTGGTCAGCTACACATGTATAATGTTACAGAGGGTGAGGACTGTAATCGTTCCACAACCCAAAACAGAGAGAATGCCATTAAATACTTTCAGAAAAGTAGTTTCCGTACTGTGGCAAGGGCAATATGCAGCATGTACATTGCTAAAAAGACTGTTTGAATTCAAATGAGATACAAGTTGGGTTAGAACAACCTTTTCTAAGATTTTTTATATGAATGGTAGATTAGATATGTAGATACATACATACATACATACATACATACATACATACATACATACATACATACATACATACATACTCCTTGGAAAATCAATAATTTACAAGCACCGACCAACAATTTCGGGCAATACGCAGTGTTGAAATACATGAGCAAGAACGAGGTCAACCTAAAATTGTGATCCAGTACAAACCAGATCCAGTGGCGCACGCTGTGATGTCACAATAAACGCTACGCATATTGAAGGAAACTCATGCTGAGTTATACTGTGACGAGTGAACCCAGCTTGTTATTTTATTGGCCCTGTTTAGGACCGGACCACCATTGCAGAAGTCCATAGCTATCACACATTTTCATCTGGAGGTTCCTTGATGCTAGTTAAGGTACACAGCATACAATATCCAATTCTGAATATACTTTGGTTAAACTATTTCAGTAATAAATTGTATAACAAGTATTACTAATTAAGTTTCGATGAGTAAATGCGGCAAAATGACCACATTGACCACATTGAAATACTTTGTCTTCGTGATTACTAGAGAAATATGATGATATAATATTGGTGTATGCAGAGCATTGCTGCCAACACATATGTCCACTGGTGGCGGACAGTGGAGATGCTTCTTGATAAAGCGGTTAGTTGCGATATCAGTATCTTTAACCTGACGAATAACCAGTCATGCCAAGGTTATACTGTGAGATGAGGGTTGGACCACACATTATTATTAAAGCTGCATAAACCTAAGGACAACCTTGTGACATTGCGAGTGAAGGTGGTCATTCAATAAGCATATAACCCTCACTGTCTTTAAAGAAGGTGATTGCATCAAAGGCTATGCCCACAGCTGACAACAGTGGTAACGACAGGAAACGCATCCGGTCGCTGAAAGCTGCTTTAGTAGTTGTTTATCATGGGTTACCTAGTGCACGGTAAAAGACATAAAGCTAGATCGTCCTGCGGAAACGACGCGCACCGTTGTGCAGATGGAATACAATATGAATAAAAGACCGCTTGGGCGTACACTGTAAACGACCTTCAAAACGACATCCAGCCAATCAGGATTGCCGCATGAAATGATGGTAGTATGGCAAGCAGATCAAGAGAGATAGTGAATATAAGGTATTGAAGGGGAATTAATATTATACGTATACAAGAGATCAAATGGAAGGAACATAATCCTAACATATTCTTTGACTGGTACAAAATAACCTATACTGATGATAAGTGCAAGCGAAATGGTGTTGGAGTCCTTTTAGAGCTGGACGTCAAACATTCAAAGGCAGACGTGACAAGATAGTATGATCGATTCATGTTAGTTAAGACTATGATGCATAACGAACTGTTAAATATCATCTCTGGATATGCTCTGCAGACCGGCTACACACAGGAAGAGAATGATGCATGTATTGAGTAGATGGAATAAATAGTTAGAACTGTTCCAGTCGTTGAAAGATTAGTGATCGGGACAGATATGACTGGTCAAAGTTTGTTTGATAATGATGAAGAAAAAGCTGCCCATGGAGAACATGGATATGGTGGCATAAGCAGAGAAGTAGCAGAGCTAGAGCTGGCTCAGGCCTAAATCCTGTCATAAGTAGCACGTGCTGTAGGAATACGGAAGAATACAACATGTTATATAACATACCGCAGTGGACAATATGCAATCCAGATCAACGATAAGCAAATAAGAAGTGTATACAAGATTTTAAAGTCATCCCAGAAGATTCTGCAGTCAAATACCAATGCGTGATGTTAATGAAAATACAGCTGCATATGAAATGGAAACGTAAGTGGACCAAGCAAATAAAATGTATCAGGAATCGGTAATATAAAGGAGATAACCTTATGTTGCTCAAGCAAGAATTATAGAGGGATGTCCGAGAGGTGACATAGGATAAATTAAAGTTAACTGTTGTGGATTCATCAAAGAAGATATGTGAAATGACAAGAATGCAGAAGGGAAAAGAATGAGAAATATGGCTGTGGTCAGGTGAGGTTCAGTCTGCAATAAAGATACAAAGGATGCCGTCAAGAAATGGCAAGACAGTCATATAGATGCTGAGCTGACAGTGGAGTGTAAAAGAGTGCGAATGCAAGGGCATGGAGTTGTGCGGTAAAGCACATAAATGAGGTGCTCAACCCCAAGAAAAGGAAGGCAAAAGTATACAAATATATAGCAAAAGCCATGCAAAAAAGCAGGCGAGAGAAACAATCAGTAGACATAATCAAAGATAAGTTATGTTGAATTATGTCATAGTGATCCATCACGACTGTTAGCACAAAGACATTATTCCAAGCTATTGGAGCGTCGTCAAATAAAAAAGGAATTTATTTAAACAACGCTATATTTCATTCTGAATACTTTCGGAATTGTCATACAACTTGTAAGACTATTTGGGGGTTGATTCACAATACTGTAAGTACTGTTTAAAGTTTTACATTACAAGTTTAAGAAACAAATTATTAGCTGCATTTTGCAACACTTGCTAGTTTTCACTCTTTCATGTTACTTATGTAAAACCATATAGTCGTAACAGCCTCTAATGTGCCGAACGATATACTAGTAATCACAGAGGTTGTCCGAGACAACAACGTTCGTTCTCAAATAATTATCTCCCCTGTATAAAATCACTGTGAGAAACTGTGCCATTTTAAATTATTACTAGCCCGTTCACCAGCAATAATCCGAGTTATATTTCATATTGGTTAAACTGAATCGTATATTGTCTAATGCCACGAAATGTAGAATCCCGCCAGCAATATACATTTGTAGCTTAAGTTTATGTTACATCAGATAAACTAATGGCACGCAAAATATAGAACTTGACCTAATAAAAAACATAGGCTGTGAAAACCAACGGACAGAATGCAAATTTTGATCTAATTGTTTGTAGTGATCATTACAAATATCGATCCATTTCCATACGCTGGTAACTTCAAAGATCCTAAAATTAATACAAATTTGCAATAATGTGTACTCAAGTATATACTTTTTCCTCCACTCATTATTCAGAGACTCGATATATATATAGGCAGTTTTTCGTTCTTGTTACTAATCGGGCTTAAAGACGTCTACTCCACTTGACTATCCATTAACATGTTCTTTTAGTGATAACGTTCGCGAGCGTGGGTTTGCATGAGTGTGCGCGTATTTGACAGCAAAGCCATGTGGTGTAGAAAACTTTATCCCGGATCAGCAAAATATAATCTGTGACCGCTATTATATATCAAAAATATTTATGACAATGTAAGTTAGAAGATCTCTAAAACCTGCTATATCTTACTGATTAAGTAGTACAATTTAGCCAAAGAGAAAGTAGAGACCAGTCATATTAAGATAAGAAAAGCATTACTAGGTATTGTCAGTGAACGTGGCACAACAAATATTAGCTGCTTGACTTACCTTACTCGCAAGGGACGAGTACGTTGTTTCTTTCTGCCAAGTATTCGTTGCATGGTTATTTAACTGTTTTATTTCGACTTATCTTTATCAGATATGCAAACCATTTTTATTTACTGATCATATTTCATGTTATCCTAAAAATTCAATTTATATTTAATAAATTATGCTTAATACCTGTTTAAAATCTATATCTCTAAATTTTCTGACCTCAACAGGTTTTTATCTTTGAACAGTCATCCATAATAGCATTAAGATCGAATGTGGTAAGTGAGATATTACAAGGAATAATGCTGAAACGAAATGTAACATGCATTGAATAATTTCACTTGGATGCGACATCTTAATGTTTAAGTAGTAGACCTTAGTAACAGTAAAAGAGCAGATGTCGAGCGTACTTACATCAGGCGATGGGCAACATCCCCATCCAGTGTCAGTTGAAGAAGGACAACAAGTTTCAGTTCCCGGGCAAGAGAATGCGGGATCGGGGCACACAGCATTAACTGTAAAATTAAATGTCGCTGGTACCACTGAAATTTTCATTGCTTCAGTTTTCTGAAAATGGAAAACGAGAACGGAATTATGAAAATGGCAATGATCATAACGAATCTTTACAAATTTTTAAGTTTGTTGAGAAACTTTAAGGTAAAGACGACAAATGCTTATGGATAATGCATACATGGCGACCCATTAAGCAGGTGCATAATCTAATTTTGTTATTTAGTATACACACAAAATTATTTTAAACAAATACTACATTAAAATTATAAACAGAAATTACTTCAATCTAAACTATGTGATATTATTCCTTTTAATCAAGAACTTGCAAGTTTAGTTAGAAGTGAAACTTGTATCAAACGTTTATAAGAACTGATTATAAACATTCTGTATCGTTTATTGCAAATCAAGACCTGTATTATAAGCAAGCATTACGTGAACATGAATAGCTTTTGCACTTTTAAATGTATTTAAATCATGCAAAAAATAGCACATGGATACGCATATATGCATTTATGAGTCAACGTTTTATTGCTAACAATAAACCTGAAGAAATTCCGTGTTCATAACTGGATTTGATGTTGCTGAAAATTAAAAATTGATATTCCTATATTGGTAGCTAAAATAAACAGAAAGACTAATATCACTGATGTTATGTACATATATTTGGAGGTTTAATATGATACACAGGCTTAGAAATGTACAATACATTGGTAGTCAATTAGATCACACTTCGGACTGACACTTTTCACTGAAATATTGGAGTCAACTATCTTGAGCCAATTGAAATTCCACAATTCCTTTTCAGATTTTAAAAATATGACCATGGAGTTATTTAAGACGATTAAAACTTGGAATAAGGATTTCCGAATATTAATATTTACCATTCCCTACCTCCTTCACACCGAATTGCTGCGTTCCAGAAATATTCATGTAGTATGTCTGTATCTTATTTATCTAAGTTCAGATTTCTTTAGCTTTGTAAGCAATATATCAAGTTTAGTTGGATGTGTGTGTGTGTGTGAATAAATAAATAAATAATTATATATATATATATATATATATATATATGTGTGTGTGTGTGTGTGTGTGTGTGTGTGTGTGTGTGTGTGTTGTATGCATACCTTTTCATTTGTTGGTCCATTGTACAGTCGAGTTCCTAGTGTTTGAACAAAACTCACCGCCAATAGAACGAACAGCATCTTCAGAAAATTCAAATACTATTAACAACATTTGTGGAGGCGGTGCAAAAGAAGGAAGAAAAAGCAGTGATATATTGATAGATGAATGTCTGACTGCATATAAACATAGAATATATTGTGTCTGTGCTAAAGAAAGAAATTATATTGTACATGTCAGCCAAACTGGGTAGGTCTGCATATAATTCGATCGTGCAAGCCGACGTACGTTAAACACTGAGCCACCAGAACAGTAATACCTTATAAGAGAATACATATTATGTTAGCTTTCTGAGACGAGAGACAGATATACAGACAGAGACAGAGAGAAGATGGGTGGCTATAATTTTACAAACAGTTTCAGGGGATTAAAGGTGGTTAAATGTTGAGATCATATATTTCAAAATAGATCGAATTATAAGAAGGCGATACAGCCAAGATCACAAGAAAGCGAGGTACAAATACATGTTACAAATAATTATATCAGAAGAACCTGCGACATATTACCATTTGTTTGCACTGAAATAATCAACCCACCCACGCTCACTCACCAACTCAGTAAATGAATAGTTGTAACAAAAGAGCATTAGCAGCTATAAAATGGAAAATCAATTTTGAAAGATTAGACAATTCAGCTATCAAATGGAAAATTAATTTTGAAAGATTAGACATAAGGAGCAATTAAAAGGGAAAATAATTTTGAAATATTTGACAATAGCAGCTATTAAATGGAAAATTAGTTTTGAAAGATTAGACAATAGCAGCTATTAAATGGAAAATTAATTTTGAAAGATTAGACAATAGCAGCTATTAAATGGAAAATTAATTTTGAAAGATTAGACAATAGCAGCTATTAAATGGAAAATTAATTTTGAAAGATTAGACAATAGCAGCTATTAAATGGAAAATTAATTTTGAAAGATTAGACAATAGCAGCTATTAAATGGAAAATTAATTTTGAAAGATTAGATAATAGCAGCTATTAAATGGAAAATTAATTTTGAAATATTAGACAATAGCAGCTATTAAATGGAAAATTAATTTTGAAAGATTAGACAATAGCAGTTATTAAATGGAAAATTAAGTTTGAAAGATTAGACAATAGCAGCTAT
Organism: Unio pictorum; assembly: GCA_030141615.1. Classification (NCBI taxonomy): domain Eukaryota; kingdom Metazoa; phylum Mollusca; class Bivalvia; order Unionida; family Unionidae; genus Unio; species Unio pictorum. The sequence continues at coordinate 1,968,055 of JARLTB010000181.1, forward strand.
TAAATGGAAAATTAATTTTGAAAGATTAGACAATAGCAGGTATTAAATGGAAAATTAATTTTGAAAGATTAGGTAATAGCAGCTTTAAAATGGAAATATCATTTTGAAAGATTAAAGAATAGAAGCTATAAAAATGGTAATTTTATTTTGCAAGATTGGAAATTAAGAGCTATTTAAAAAGGAAAATTAATTTTGAAAGATTAAAGATTAGCAGATATAAAAATGGAAATTTAATTTTGAAAGATTATACATTAGCAGCTATAAGAAAGGAGAATAATTTTGAAAGGTTAGACAATAACTGCTATGAAAAATGAAATTTAATTTTGCAACATTAGAGATTAGCAGCTATAAAAAGGCGAATACTTTTGAAAGATTAAAAAATAGCAGCTATAGGCAATGAATATTAATTTTGAAAGACTAGACAATAGCAGCTATAAAAAATGGAAATTTAATTGTAGAAGATTAGACGTTACCAGCTACGAAAAATGAAAATTAATTTTGAAAGATTAGATATTAGCAGCTATAATAATGGAAAATCCGTTTTTAAAAATTTAACAATAGCAGCTTTAAGAAAGGAAAATTTATTTTGAAAGATCAGACAAAGCAGCTATACAAAAGGAATATTAATTTTTAAAGACTTAAGAATAGCAGCAATTAAAAAAGAAAATTAATTTTGAAATATTAGACAATAGCAGCTATAAAAAGGAGAATAATTCTAAAAGATTAGAAAATAGCAGCTATATAAAAGGAGTAAAACTTTGAAAGATTGGACAATATGAACCATAAAAAGGAATATTGGTTTAAAAGATTAGACAATAGCTGTTTCTGAATGTGCAATGCACGAATTTTGAATATATAAAAAGCTTTAAAAATGTCACGGGCTACGTTTAAATTTTTTTAAGTAATGTTGATGTCAAGAGGTGTTTGGTATTACCGGAATATTGGTTATCGCGGTATTAGTTTTCGACAGTAGCAATCAAGAAATTTCGGTAGTTACCGTCAGCAAAGAATCTATGAAAATCCCCCTGTAGTCTTGATGTAAAGTAAATGATAATAATGCACATTTTCAATGTCAAGGAAAAAAAACTAAGAAAATAATTAAACAAGTAATAATAATAATAATAATAATAATAATAATAATAATAATAATAATAATAATAATAATTGCATTATGTATTATTAGTATTGTTAATAATAATAATAATAATAATAATAATTGCATTATTTATTATAAGTATTGTTAATAATAATAATAATAATAATAATAATAATAATTATTATTATTATTATTATATTATTTTTATGATAAAAGATTTTATATTTGTAACAACATTATTTTTAACATTACAATTATAATTATATTCAAAACCCTTCAACCACATGTATGATAGGTGTCACGTGCGCTATGATGGTCAATGGGATGTTCTGAAATATATTCTGGTCAAATCCTGCTTTTGGAGGTAGGCTTCAGTTTTATCACTTTATACTTTTGTCGACAATGACTTTAATGTCAACACAATGATTTTGATGGATAGATAAATCAGAGCGAGATATTTTTCCATCTATTAGCAGATGGAAATTTTTAAATATTTGGTCCCTGTCCTAGAACATTTCTTTTCTGGTCCTATATATAGTCCCGTATAACGTGGTAAATATCGCCCTAAATATCTTCTAAAGCACTTGTTTAACAACAACAGCATCGAACAAAGGAGCGCATAGCCTCCTTTTAAAGAGAACACACTGTATCTATGTTTCAAATCGCTGCTATGTCTAAAAAGTAATATTAATATAAGTAAAAACAAAAGACTCCTCCAAACCAGTATCTCGTATAATCGAAAAACATATCTCCCAGAAATGGTGTATTCTAGGTGGTACCTAATATGCTTTCTTTATTAAAAAATAGCCCCACATTCATCCCTTGATCTACCCACTTTTCTTTCATTATCGAAGTCGACCCTGTTTCGTAATGCAGCTGATATATTAATATTGACTGCTGCTTTTCAAAGATGACCAAACCCTGCAGAAATGAATGTTTGAGGTTCAAATAAATAAGAAGTATATCCAATAATAAAATATCTTGTTGTTAAAAACTTTTGAAATTAGATATATATTTTTTATAATACAGTTTTACAACCCAGGAAATTGCTTACCTTGAGTCTTAAGGCTGTCACTCTATATTTTTTTTTCTTAACGTGTTTGATAATTCTTCCTTTCCGTCAGTATTTCACTTTGACACCAAGCCCAAGAAAATGATCGGTTTTGCGGACTCCCTACTGCTTATATTCAAAAGAAAAAGGCCGCGTGATCATGAAACTCAAATAGAAAATTGTGTCGTCACCATAAACAATTACAGGGAGAGATATTGTGCAAATCGTGACGACAGGTCAAGATAGGGATGATATTAAATGTTGCGCATAAGTATACATAGTTTGCTACGGTCCTGCTTATCTTGTCCTCGCCTTCCTCTATACACCTACATGCAAATAATTATTTATTTTAAACTCAAAATCTTCGATTCGTTTTATACCACAATCTGTAGAAGACATATTTCATACAAGGAATCATTTAATTTGCTCAGTGATATATAGCATTTTACACCACAATTCCTTGTGGACTTAAAACCCAGTAAACTTTTTCACGATTTAAAAATATATTTTTCCATACAAATGGAGTAATCTATAACTATTAAACAATTAACAGATCCTTGAAAACATAAGACTACATGGTAGAGGACTGAGTATTACGGTGACCATGGTTAACAAGTGTTAATGAGAGATATTGATGTGAAAATAATTAACATTGCCTTATAGAGCCAAACTGTACAAAATTCGAAATATTCCTTAGAACTTGGATTAAATCTTTCCATTAAGAACCATGTAGAAATAATCGGCATTATAAATGCGTATTCATACCATGTGACAGAAAAACTAAAATGGTAGAGGACAACTAAGAAGTCAGAAAATATAGCGATAACATACCAGCTCCCAATTTAGAAGCGAGACTAAAAGATCTGTACCATAAAATAAACAAAATCTTATATTGATGTTATTTGTGTAGAAGAAGCCATATATTACATTTATAAGAAAATTTCGAAGATATCGTTTAGGTCCAATTGAAACAATCGTATTCTGCACGTGTGAATCTCCGCACAAACGCAATGCAAGAAAGATAACAATCCATAATAAGGTTAAAATAAATATTCAGCAAGAACGACAATTGAGCAACACGCCTAAACTAACAGCCTCTTCAATAAACTCCAGTATATCCTAGTCTTGTTTTGTTCAAATAGTATATGCATTCCGATAGTATTCTATCACTACTGTTCCCTCTGCTATCTATAACAAAAGCTTTTGCAAATTTGATATATATACAACGATAGTTGATATCCTCATCAAATGTATGTTACAGCCATTGTTACAACTTTTCTTAAAACAGTTGGTTCAGCCTTTTATCTAATTTTACTGTGTAACGTTCTGATTTTTTTACGCATTTTGTATTAAATAGATATTAAAGTTTGTTAGACGTTAAAATCATTGTGTGTTGCGCTTTCAGTGCATTCTAATCTTCTTGTAATAAAACTCTTTAACTTGGTTCCTTGTAATGGTTGATTATTTAACTTTTGTTTTCAATAACTTTAGTGCGTCTGATTTTCATACATGTCAATATCATTTGCAATACATTGTCTTTTCGAATTATTAACTTCTACATCACTTATATATCCCATATCCACACCATCTTATTTGATATATGTAATGCTGACAATTTAATTCCAGCTCATTTCCTAGTAATCATCTTTAAAAAGTGTCTTCTTTTCTCACCAGTTATCTACATTTGTATATATTATCTGCATCTTTACTACATTGTTTGGTTGTTTGCAACAATATGTTTAAGCTGATATCAATAAGTTTAAGCTGATATCAATATGTTTAAGACGATATAAATATGTTTAAGCCGATATGTACTCGATTTCTGCTCCTATTGGCATTTTTCTTTTTGCTTTGGGTGAAAGAATGTTACCTTCGTCATCGTCTGCCTTTTATTGTCCTGAATAAGTACATAAATAATTTCCCGTTGCATACACACTGATTTCATAGCTTACAAGTGGATAAAGCACAAGTGGAAAACCACAATTTGTATTCAGGAAAGGAAAACACCTTCCTTATAGCCATATTCCAATACACATATCTGAAATGTGCGCCTTCATAACAATGTATTCAGTGCAGCATAGATTTTAGCATAGCCATCTAAATGAAAAACAACACAAATATAAGGTATTTAACTGTTGACTAAAATGAGGTGGAAAGATGACTAAGATGAATAAATCACGAAGACATACAAAATCGTAGGAATACTATAAACGCTCAGTTATCAACGCCATTGTGAAAAATTCAGATAAACGCAGTGATGTAACTGGATTTCAAAGGTATTCTTTTGAAATGAAGAATGGTACATGGCATCGGACTTAATGAGAGGCATCACCATTTAGCTGCATCGTTTGCAATTGTGATTACATTGCCTCCTCACCTGTCCATTTAGAAAATGCATAGGTCGAGTTAAACAGAAAACAACGTGTATCGGAGGTAAAACCTCTGCAAAAATAACAAATGGTAACATGTCTGAGAAATAAATCTGCCCTAGCTGCTTTTTTGTTGATGCAGTTGGGCCATTATTAACAAGTGCTAAAAGTGATTTTAAAAAGTATACGATACAATTAGTTCGCAAGCATAGACTAGCCAGTACCTACGGTAAATGTGTAAAGTCTGCCTCCTTCATACGGACACCAAATATACGGCAAAACAAATCAATATGTTGACAAATGTCCACAATAATTATGACTTCCATCTTCAATATTTTTAGTTTTATATTGTTTTAATTGATATACTTCTCCAATGACATGTGTCGTGTTTATATTTTATTATCACAATAGAAATCTTGTTTTCCCTGCTGCACAAGTTACAAACTTCAAATGGGGATCATATGCTAACATAATCGATGCCGAGGTTTCGTTGTTGGCACCATAATACTCTGACCTTATGAAACAAAAGCTTGAACATTTGAAATAATGATTATAGTAGGTTTATCAGGAAACAAGTGCTGAGCGAGTAAAACGGCATACTAACCACATTTAACAGGCAGCAGCTAAATGTGATATTACAGTTGCATCCAGCATACATACAATTTAGTTATGTATAAGTGCTTATACGAGGTTCGGAGGTATCGGATAGCTTTGCTAACACCGCAGCGACACCACATTCAACTTATTAGTAAAATCAAAGTTTACGTTTTCTGCTTCTGCTCACAAACATGAACCTCTTTACTCCGTTTCGAACACATATTAAGGTGATCAAAACTTTTCCATTACTTGTTTTACCCGCATTGGAGAAACATTTCGCAGATAAAGAAACAAGAAGCATTTAGGACGATCTACGCAGACACACCATACGAATCAGTTGCCACAGCAACTGAGCACGAAGAAGAGAAAACATAGTACTAGAAGAGACAAGTTATGGTTCAATGCGCGAGAGATTGTCGCATCAATTTACTTTGCCGATAAAACTCAAGAGCTGAATTTTCAGAGTCACATGCATGCTGCTGTGCTGGGACCACCCCTCTTTCAACTGATAAAATATGTTTCTGAACCCAGTCTTGAAATATAGAGAAGGAAATTTCTTGATCGGATAGCAAAATCGTGTGTTTACAGATTTTACAGGAATACAAGGCAGCGGCGAGAAATGAAAAGCTATTAAAGTCGCAGCTAAACAATGGGTAAAATAGGATGCAATGGAAGTCCCGGTAATACATTAAGAGAGTTAGCTATTAGATAAAGAATCTCTTTACCGTTCACCAAACCATGTAGAAGGCATTAGCTGACTGTGTGATTCTCACAACATTGAGAATCGGTTAGAAGCACTCATAGAGTTATTTAGGAACGGTAAAAACACACTACAATTTTTTTAATTGTTCACGACATTACTTGTGATTATATTCATACGATAACCCACACAACTCTAAAATAAATAATCAAGCCAGTTCTGTCAATAACAACACCCTAGTGACCTTTAAAACAAAAAACTTTTGAAGCATTCGCCGTATCGACCTGTATTCGTAGATCACTCTCTTGACAGACGAGACACAAGGTATGCACATATTAGCCACTGTAGTCATCTGGTAGATATATTGAATAAAAAAAATTGTAATCCAATAAAAAAAATAAGTTAATCGAACATTATGAGCGATTGTAAATAACTTTGTTAATTAAAAGAATTGCTAAAATGTATCATAGCAGTATATAGTACTGAAAAGACAAAAGAACTGTGCTCACTTATACCAGGAAAGTAAAGTATATTTGTTTCATGTTAATGCATACATATTAGATGTTTATGTGCAACATATATGATCATTAGGAAACTTCCCCGTAAGCAAAAGGTGAAAATATACTACACACTCTTTTCAGAAACTTCAAACCTTTGATGTACATATATTGTATGCAAGGCATTCCACGCGTTGCATATTGGTCCCATTGTTTCAAGCCACGGGTGAAGTTCCACATCGTCCTCTTTTTTACTCAAGTCTGCATGTTTTCAAAAGGTGAAAATCTACTACACACTCTTGCATATTGGTCCCATTGTTTCAAGTCACGGGTGAAGTTCCGCATCGTCCTCTTTTTTACCCGAGTCTGCATGCGATAAGATTTTCTTTTCTCATGAAAATGCGTAAACTCGCTTTACCGCTTTGCAAGCCCGACTAAAACGTGCTGAGTCAACCAATCAGATTTTCAATACCAATTCCAGTGTCAATTATGGATGTTTGAACGGTAACTTCCGTTGATATAACAAATCATATTTCATTGAGGCTCTTATTTAATAGCCTTGTTTCTGCATATTAATGAGAAACGAGGTAATCTGTTTGCAGGAAGATAGAGATGAAATGTGAATGTTTCGGATGTTTGGCATATATTCTTGCAATTTTTCTGGTAAATATTTTTTACCCATTTTTCAAGCATAGTCTAAAGCACTCTGAGGTTCTGTTCCAATATAATGCATGCATGCTGATTAAACATAAATAGTGATCTTTTCAAATAATATTTTTTCAGGAATTTATTTGCATATTTTTGGATTTTTGTAATTAGAGTGGTAAGTTAAAACCTGTTTGTTGTGAATTAGTGATGTTCTTTAAGTGGAGAATTCATTCTAGCTTGAGATTTGGGATTTATCCAACTGTTTCATTCTTCTGTATACATTGTATAGTCATCTAGTTTTTAAGGATTAAGTAAAAAGAACACTGCTCTTCCATTCTTCCGCTATATTGTTTTATAATTGTCGGAATTTCTAATAGTGCTCTTTTCCTGGTATGGGTGGCCATATGCTGTGACTACAGGGTTGAAAACTCCAAGGAACGAAAACTCCAAGGAACTCACAATGTAACCACGAATTCTTTTCTATTTTTATCTCGCAGGAGTTTCTGAAATAGAATCCACGATGCAAAAAGGGGACTGTTTGGTGCAAACATAAGTCAAGCAAGCGGTATGTTATCTTCCGTAACATCTCGGACAATGTACATGATGAATATAATTTTATATATGTGATTCATTATCAATTGACATTACTTGGTCTTTTCTCTATGTTCAAAAAGCTTCAGATTATTCTTAAATGCTAAAGTTGGCAACGATCTCGGTATACGGAGCATTTATTAACGTGACATTTGCTAATCAGGTTCGCGACTCTGAAACATTTTGTCAGGTAGTACTTATTCCGTTTAAAATTTAATATTTTTATTCATGATAGTTTTGCTTTACCAATGATTTTTCTATAGCGTATATGTCAAATCCTATGCCTTGCATTGTACCCGTTCAATTCACTCGATTTAGGAGAAAGCTTGTTTCAGGTTTTTATCTTTACTGAGTGGCTCTGGTTATTTATCTTAGTTCCAATCATTGTTTCGAGGCCAGTGTAAATATTAGCGGAACAATCTTTATGCCTTTGACACGTAGGATCGTGAGTTTGAAGAATTTAAATAGAATTGTTGGATGAACATATCAGATACATGTTCTAAATTTAGCATGTCTGGTCCTTGACTATCCATTACAGTTTTAATCGTTCAAATAACGGAACCGAAATGTGAAGAACTATGCTATTTAAATGCAACTGGGCACAGGCATCAGAGAGAGAGAGAGAGAGAGAGAGAGAGAGAGAGAGAGAGAGAGAGAGAGAGAGAGAGAGAGAGAGGATTGAATATCGAAATATATTCAACTTACTATTGATATAAAAAAAACATTCAAGGGTATTTTCAATCGGATATTTTAATACTATTTCAGAAAAGGTAGTTCCATTATAACATTATCGCACAGTACGCTTCTGGGTAAACGAGTGCAATACGTCTGTATAGCTGCATTATAACATCGTATGTATATATTATTAGTAAGGATGGTCCAGAGTTTGAGATAAATATTTGATAACAGGTTGAGAACGTGAAGTCTCGCATTTAAAGGGATGAAAAACTCATTCATGATAGCCTTATCACTTCATTTGATATCATGAACTGGCATTCGTATTTTTCTCGCGAGGCTTAGAGCAATATTCATATGTTTCTGAGTGTTGAGTCTCGTAAAACTATTCAAAAGCATGTATGGACCATTCATATTGTTGCGAGCCTAAGCTCTTGAAAACCGTAAAAGAAAAGAACGAAAGGTAAGAAGCTTTGCAAAATTTAGCAAATATTTTTTCCCTACAATGCAAAGTAAAACTGAGAAGAAGAAACTCGCGGTACTGCGAAGTAAATCCCAATATTATCCAAAAATTGCAGAAAAAGTCCTAACAATAAAAGTCATTAGAAGTTCAGAAAAATCCGAAACCTAAATGCGACCACGTGTATGTCGTAGCTTGCATAGTGATGATGTGTCAACAGTCATTTGTTGAATTACAGTAATATAATTACAGGATTAAAGTCGCCATGTCAGTCATGCCTCTGTCCATAAATTTTATCAGAGCACTTTTTTATTTCCTTGGAAAATAATCACTTGAATTCAATAAATTAACGAAATAAATTTTCCAGCCCAAAATACTGTGCGCAACATACAATGCGATTTTAAAGTGTTAAGAGTTTAAAGCACGACTTACAAATCCTCCACTCCAAGTTACAAGATTATAAGGTTCTCTACTCGTTCTAGTATCACAATTAACAGAATTTATAATATACAAAAAACTATTACCTACTGGAAAATAACACTTTTGCATAATCCTGATATTTACAAAATAACACAAAATAACCTGGATTATGTGAACTACACTAAGGAAATTCCAAAATATATACCTAGACAAAAAAAAACAATATTGCCTTCTATTCATAATAATACTGAATTTAAATCCATACACACAAATAATAATTTAACTGAGAATTAGTTGTTTACCCAGAATTAAAACAAAAGATTAATTCAGGTCAATCAGAAATGAACACAATTCTAGACAAGGTCAAGTCCAACGTACAATGTTACATTGCAGTAACGTATAATGATTTAGAAAAAAAGAATAACTAAAAAGCAAAAATGAAATATGCATACCAATAATCAAAACAAAACGTAACTTTTTACGTAATATGGCATACATCGTTTATGAATTATATACTGATATGTACAAGCTGGCTTCCTGCTTTCTTTTTAAAACCAAATATTCCCGAGTCACTGGAACGTGCAATGCCTTGATTCCGTCTGAAACATTGATATTCACAGGCTATTAACTGAGTCAGTTAAAATGCAGAAAAGCAAATTTTATGAGTCAAACAATAGCTAGCACATAACTAAATTAATCAACTGCGACAGTTTACAGATAGTTTTAATTTGAAAATAACAACAATGTTGGTATAAAGAAATAATGTTTATTATCTAAGTTTAATTACGATTAATATCTTGGTCAATGGTTGTTTGTTTGTTTGATTAGGACTTTTAACGTAGCTTTTACAATTGTTCAGTCTTATCGCTACGGTGTCAGCAGTGAGGCAGGTTATAGTGATGTCTAGCACTGGGACATAATGCCGCAGACGTCTAGCATAACGTCCCACCCAGTCATGTTATCCTGACACCAGGTCGACAAGTCCCGACACTAACCTCTTAATGCTGAACGGCAAGCGAGGCAGCTGTTAGTTCCACTTTTTCAAGCCTTTGGTATGACTCTGCCGGGGATCGAACTCACGACCTCCCGTTTCCGCGGTGTTCTAATAACTAGGCCACCAGAGCGGCTGTAGTCAAAGATAGCAATATTACAAATATAACACGCAAAAGAGGAAAGATACCCTTACCTTTACGTGAATAACAAGCATAACAATATTGAATTCAATGCTTTAGGAAAATGTTGATTTTTATATTATAATTCTTTATGGTAAATTGACAAATCATCATCAACCCTGGGAGTAAGTTTACACCATACTCTTTAGGTCTACAGAATATTACAGACCAAACTATATAAATTAAGCAAAACCGATTTAGAATTTATAGACAACACAACACTATTTAAAAGAGAATAGTTAGGTTAATTATATGAAATAACTACATTAGAAACAAGCATAGGTATGGACCATTTGACACAAATCTGAAAACATATATACATTTGATACCACGGCAGAAATGCTGCAAAATTCGATAGATATAAAATGCTTCTTTTAGGCGGTCTGATGGCTTTGAGATAATACATACAGACAAATTATGAAGCAGAAATATTTCCATGATTTATTTTATACTGTTTTAAGTGACCTACATTTGAGGCAGTGTATTCGTGCCAAATACATATACGAACTCATCAAAAAGGATTTGAATAGCAAGAGAAAGATCAGTATATGTGTGTATATTTGTGCGATTTGGATTTTGCACGTGTCTTTAACAACTATTTTACCTCATCGCTATGAGGTCCTCAGTGTGACAATTTATAGGGATGTCTAGCACTGTGGCGCCATGCTTTAGACTCGTAGGAACATGATCCACACAGCCACATTATCATTACACCAAGCTGACCAGTCACAATACTAAATGAAGAGCACAATGAGAGGCAGCGATTAAAACCGTTGTATAAGTCTTTGGGCGAGGGTTCGAAAAGCGACATCCCGAATCCAAAACGGACGCTCTAACCACTTAGGCGGCCAGAGTGATTCAAGAAAAATATATAAAATATTTTACAACCTTCGTTTAATTCCAGCACCATATACTAATATGCGTCAATTAGGGCAAGAAGTTAAACAGGAACAAACGGAAATAAAACACGCATTTGAAAGATTGGCTAACTGAACAAGCTACTCACATTATGCATGAAATTGAAAAGCATATTTTCCTAAACTGTGGTTTATTTTAGTTACATTGATTATCTTTGGAGCATAGACACTTATCATCCCAGTATAAGAAACCAGAAATAATTCAACAGGTACGATTACTCTTTGACAATTAGATACGTTGGTCTGAAATACGCTTCAAATAATATGTCAGAAATAAAAGAAAGAAGACAGGCATGGTGCAAGTATTCAATTTTATATGCTGTTGAAACCTAATAATTTCTTAATATACTTTTAAATGTTATAAGATAAGATAAGAAATTAAATTTAGAGGCATTTAAATGTACCTTAAATGTTGTTGAATGTTATTTATATGCCTGTTTGTTAATAGATTGGTATTCTTTACCCACTGAGTCTAATATTTGTCTACCACAAACGTACAAATGATTGAGAACATTGGGATTATTAATACAGAAAATAAATAAAGAACTTTTTCCAAACAATTTATGCCACCTTCATTGATTGAGCCACTCTTTTTAAGGCATACACCGTGTGTGTGTATATATATATATATATATATATATATATATATATATATATATATATATATATATATATATATATATATATATATATGCACAGATTATTTTGGAATCATATAACTTTATTGGTATAAAAATAACGATAACTCACACTGGACCAATAATAATAGCTACTAAAACTTTTGATTTCCTAATTTTATCTGATGCACAAAGCATAATTAATCTCAACTTAGTTTTCACATTATTATTTCAAAATACATCTGTATACAGCATATTGACAATTTGTTCTGTGATGTTGGCACTTCCTGGGCAAGAAAGTGAGGGTCATCATTCATCATGTGCTGTTCAGAGGATCCGCACTGCCTTTCCTGATCAGCGATTAAACCTTCTAACAAGCTTTTTAGTAGCAATATCCTTATCAGGCTTCTGATACACACTACACATAGATGGTGGTACATCTACCCAAAGTTTGACTCGTTCATCATTTACCTGTCCAATTCTGAATGCTGTTTTCATCAGACTTTCAACATAATCTGTAAATTAAAGAAAATTTAATATGCACTGTATTGTACAAACCAAAACTGCAACTTTGTGTTGAATACATGAATTTAAAATATTTGTCTTTACAACTGTTTGCATATTGTTTTTATTTTACCATAGGGAGAAGTCTTGATCTTTAAAATTAAAGGAGTTTCAACTTTAACAAATAGTTTGCCTTTACTGTGGAATTTAATATATAAAAAAATAATATAGGTACCTACATTTGGTACAACAGTATGTATATCTCTAAGTGCTATATTCCTTTATGTTTATTAATTACTAATGCATATTCTTACTATATATATGTTGAGTCAACTAGGATTTTCCTGACAGTGTAATCTCCATTCTTGTACTTTGGATACACTATTGTATATCTGGCCAGCCTAGTCTCTTTGGCTAATTTCATTAAAATGCAATGCAGCTAGCCAAAGCCAATTTAAAGTAAATAAAGATGCAAAATACAATACATAATTCTATCAGAAATCAAATACTTTATTTGCAAACATTCCAAAACGCTAAAAACTGTTATACAATGTTACATTGCAGGATACAAAAAAAAAATCAGATCTTGATATCTATAATTTAATTTGAATATGAATATATTGGACTATATATAAAACACTGCAAAACCTGAAACAGTATTTTTGTGTGTGCAATAATATAAGATTTACCTTGAAGGCAGTCCATGATAAGAGATACTTATCATCTTTGGTGCAAAATGATTGATTACAGAGTGGTATCCCTCCAGTGCTATAGTTTGCTGTCCAGATGACAGCATTGGCACAACTTTTCTCATTTGCCTGCTTGTAACAATCTCTTCAAGCTTTTAAAATACTTTAGATCATATAAGTTATAAAATATATTCAGCTTAGCTTGGTTTTATGCTATCTTACATGAAAATTAAAATGTGCACTAACAAAAATATATCTAAGTTCAATAAATTATTAGACCAATAAAGTTAGTGAGTCACATGCCTACATCACATGTACTCCATAAGACCCCAATGTGATTTTTCATACCAAATATCGTGTTTGTTTTTTTTTTTTAAATGTACTGTCATCTACATTGGGAGTTTAAATATTGTGTTTCCATTACAAAGATAATTCTGAGGTATACAATATTGCAAAAGTTCTACTCCATTTGGTTCTTATTGTTGTTCTAGTGTTTAACGCAATTTTTCAGCACAATATAGGCGATACATGGCAGACAGTATAACTGTTGGAGGATGAACCCTGGAAAACCCTGGAAAGAACCACTGACATTCCATTTTGTTTTGTAGATTTTTATTAATTGGGGATGAGAATAAATCTCATCATGTTTGTAAATATCTTTATTTAATCTAATGCACACATTAGTCTGACAATGAAATATATGTGTAGGCCTTTTAAATCAATCAGCAGAAAGATTTCTCTATTCAAATGGTTAAAATGGAAGGCATTATGAAAATTTTGACAATATTTATAAAATGTTTATATTATATTTATCAAATGCTTATATCTCAGTTCTTGATTGGTTGGATGTTTACTGCATTATTTTAGAAATTATGAAAACTTTCAAACTTCTACAGAATATACATTTAAATGATGTGGTGACTGATTAAGGGTACACATGGAAATGATGTGGTGACTGATTTGTTGAATATCATATATATAATAATATGGTACTTGTCATTAAAAACTCACCATTGCTGCTTCTCTCTTTGAAAAGCCCCTGCTTATTTTCTTTGGCGGTGACACTTGACAAGTAACTTCTTCTGATGGTGACAACATTTGAAGTCTACACAGCTCATGCTTTGGTGTTTAAGGTAATGATACCTTTGTTTACCGTTGTCAGTTTCCTCCACATAGTGGATAGACGGGACATCATCATCATTGAGTTTGACTTCTTTGGTGCCCTACACATATGCTCAACCTCAAATCTATACGTAAAAGGGAAGCATTCGGGTGTGAAATGAAAGGAGCAGAGGGCAGAAAACTCAGTCGGACTATCCCAGTTCGCTCTTTTGATTTTTACAAAGTCGTTAAACCTACGACGAAGTTATTGGTCGTTCGGGAAGGAATGCATGGAAAAACCATCAGCATTTGTATTCCCACAATTTGCTGCAACACACTTGACCACGCTGCCCTTGCTTGTACCTCCACGATGTGCTTTTGGTATGATTGGGATAATAAAATAACTAATATGGAACGGAAAACGTGCTTTGTTTATGTTTCGATAGAAACGGAACTTAGGCGTGTGTTCATAATGTGACGTCAGACGATCTATACACTCCAGAAATTACCGAGCGTATTTCTCACTTATTATGGAGAATTTTTCCATCGGGTTTGTTTATACCGCTTCCAGACTTTATTTTCTATTCAAATAATACTGAATTTGATTTACGTTATCTCAACTCGTATAACACTTTAAAATATATCTTGATTGGTTGTTATTGAAAAATACATCTGTGATAATGTGTGGCGATCATGGTCAACCACCCCATTTGTTGGTTTGTTTCCGCATGATTGGCTAAAGAAATTTGTAGATTATTAAAAAGAAATTCACACTGATCATAGAGCGCATGATCCAGAATTAAGCGAGATCAAGAAATGAATCAGATTACAGCCGGATATAATCCAATGCGATATAGCGCGTAAAATAATTCCAGAAAAAAATATAAATGATTTTTGATAAGCGTGGAGACGAAACGATTTAATAGTGGCAAGTAGAAAGAGAGTCAGAGACACACTTCAACAGCGGTTGTTTGAAAAACTAAGAAATATTTCCAGAGCTACCTGTACCGTTATGTTATAGACCAGCTGATACAAGAAGACAGGATATTGAAGTTGATATTCTCGGAGACACAGAAAAACAGAATCTCGTATTAAATGATATTGTTTTCGTCGCTATTGATTTTGTCGAAAATGCTTTGCGCGCGGATAAATCTCCCTGGACGCTAGGATACGCAATGACGATACAATTATCTCAGGGGTTAACCATCTCTGATACAATTGTTTGGAACATAGATTATCGCATCAAGTGGTCGAATTAAGTTTATCTTGCAGTGTCAAGAGTTAGAAGAATAAATCAACTTCGGAGAGTTATTTTAAATTCTAATGACACAAGTAACAATAATGTCAGCCATGATATAATAAGAACAAAAACGTGCTGCTAATAAACATTTTGATAAAAAAATAATGACTTTGAAATTGATGCTGAATTTATCTCAACGCTGAAACAACAGCAGAATAATCACTGTGCGAGCTGTAATTGTATAATGCTATGGTCCTGGCCTAAAGACAAAAATCCACGTCAGTTTACCGTAGAATGGAAGGGTAATTATGTCATATTTGCTGCAACATCACCTCCTCGTTTTTTTTTAAAATTCAATTTGTCACCTAATTTTGCAGAAATAAATCTACATTTCTTTGTACCACATTGTGCACACTTAATTCAACTGCTAATCTGTTATTTTTCGTTGTAATTGTTGTTAAGTCGTTTGTTCTAGTACGCGTCTTGCATTTCAAACAATATAGATCCATAATTTAGTTATAATAACATGAATATAAATGTAATTGATTTTTCAACCGACAAAGCACGAGAACCTAGTAAGCATTTTACTGCGCTACCAAATTCAATCAGAATGATTTAAATTGGACCATCTGGAAGTGGCAAGACACAGTTGCTACTTAATCTGATAATGAGATTGATGATGTGGGATAAGTTGTATTTGATTGCTCCGTCCGCTGACGACCAGAGGTTCTATGATGTCTAAAAGATTTTAATGAAAACGAGAAATCGTGAAATAAAAGATGGCAATGACGTTCTTAATTGTATCACTGATATCAACGAAGCACCGAGTGTTGATGACCTTCATGGAAATATTAATAATTTAGTTGTGTATGATGATGTAATGTTGGACATTACATCAAATCCAGATAGAATATTTTCTCGAGGTAAGAATAAAAATACGGATGTGATTTATGTTATTCGACGGTATACACAAATTCCAAAAGTGATCAGAGACAATTGTACTATTCTTTCTGTGTTTAATGGAATTGATACGCATAATCTAAGAAATATTCATCAGATCTGGTTTAGCGGTGACATGGTTTATAATCTTTTTATAAATTTTCATAGTCATGCTAAATCGACCCCACACGGATCAATAACAATACATTTACATGTTCCACCATCAAGATATCGTATCGGAATTTAATTCTTAGATAAAGCCGTAGCAGCAGAGAGGGTGTGACATCGAACATGCATATCAGTTAAATAGAATCCTTAGTTCTGTTGTTTGACATTTTTTTTTTTTGGTTTCGTAGGAGGCCTTAGTTTACCAAAAGACACCTCGTATGAAACCGAAACTGTCATTTTCTAGTTTGTCTAATTAGTTTCGGCCTGCTCACCCTCTCTGCTGCTCATACATCCATCCATCCATCTACACATACATACAGACAGACAGACAGAAAGATATACATATGTGATCAAATTATTTTTGTTTAATTTACGTACATCATTATAATATAGGCTTCATGAAAGTAATTCATGCTTCAAAACCTAAATAAATAATTTAATAAGTCTAGCTTAAAAGGGCAGAATCTCAAACTGAGCACTGGATGATCTTGTTAGCTCCTTTTTTCTAAGAGGACCACTACGAGAACATATGCAACCGAGAGATCACCAAGAAATGAAGATCGAAAAGTGATGTACGGTCATATTTACCAGCAGAGTAATTGAAATAAAATATAAGGTACATATATTTTTTAATAAATACGCATACTACGTGATCTTAGAAGGTGAATACTTTGAAATGTTTTAACTTAAATGTAATTTTTAATAATAAATACACCAAGCAAATTATCCGAGATAAAATTATATTGATATTTCAAATAGTGAAGAGATATCATATTGACATCATCAGCATCATCATCATCATCGTCATTTTCATTATTGTTATCATTATCATAATTATTATTATTTTTATTATTATTAATTATAATTATTATTATCAATAATATTATTATATTCAATCTTGATATTGGTGTTGCTGTTATTGTTGTTGTTACAATCAAACATATTCACAAATATATCGTCATATTTAAGTTGCTGACATGGTGCGTAATATTGACGGCGTTAGTTTTGTCTCAGAGACACCCGCCTTCTACACAGGTAGTTCCACCTGGACAGCATCTTGTTAGGTCGGGGCAGCAAACACCCTAGAAAAAATATTAGTTACAGCAGTTACTTTTCTCTCTTATTGTGATGTTTTTGACAACATATACTAGTAGTCGTACTAGTAGTCGTACTAGTAGTAGTAGTAGTAGTAGTAGTAGTAGTAGTACTAGTATTAGTTGTATCAGTAGTAGTAGGAGTGGTAAAATAGAAGTAGTTGTAGCAGTACCTGCAATAGTTATAGTAGTTAGTACTAGTAGTTGTAGCAGCACATGTAGTAGTAGTAGTAATAGTAGTAGTACAGGCTGTAGCTATGATCGTGTGGGACTACCCTACACTTTCTTGCTTTCATATTTTTCAGATATGATAATGCGATCCTTTGGAGAATTGTTTATTTATGTTTCTGACAATTGTAAGTTTTTTTGTGTGTCTGATGTTCATATTTGCTTTAAATAAAGATAGTATAGTCAATGTAATATTTAATGCTAGCCAGATAGACGTGAAAAAAGGTATCTCATATTTTCATGGTCTTTTCACATTTATTTATATCTAGTCTCAGTAACAATAGTGTGAAGGTCAAATGGGCTAAGAAAAACATCCATACAGAGTATTTATAGAAGATTTGACATGACGGCGAGGGTCATGACACAGTCTACTATACCTTATCGATTAACTATTACATTTTTTGTGTGTGGATTTTTTTTGAAGGAGAAGAGGTGGTGACATTTTCATATTAAATGAGGAACAACAACACGATCGTATCTTTTTTTTCTGCAGTTTGAATGTATCTTGAATATTATTAAGTAGCCTGATAATTGTAGTAATTCTGGTAGCAATGAGATTTTCTGTTTTATCTAATTACTAGGACATACACAAGTAGCAGCAGCATATAGTAGTAGTAGTAGTAGTAGTAGTAGTAGTAGTAGTAGTGGTAGTAGTAGTAGAATCAGTTGTAGAAATAGTGTACGTTACAGCCATATCGTACAAGTATTATATTATATTGTGGTTGGGCTTTTAAGGAATTTTTTTGTAAGTGTTTGCATTTTGATTTACCTTTGTCACATAGGTGAAAATGTACTTGTATTTCCTGACTCTATTGAACTTGATACACATTATTGTAGAGATAATGTAGTACGTTGAATATGCGTCTACTTTAATTGGCGTACATTATCTTACAAGTATCTTACCTGAACACCTTCCTATAAATTCATTGTCGACAATAAAAGTATTATGTCCCAATAGAGAAACTGTTTGTTAAGAATATCCAGGAAAAGCACGCTGCGATATCTTAGTGATGCAATGCTTTGTTTTACCCAATCCAAAGAAAAAATGCGGTGGGACTACTTACGTCAGAATACGAGCAACAACCAAAGCCAGTAGGGGTGGTAGCGTGACAACATTTTTGAGTATCAGCGCAGGAGTATGTGGGATCCGGGCATATCGGGCTATAAGTCGAAATTGATTTCTTAAAATGAACTAGATTTTCCGACAGCTGTATTGTTTCAATATTCCTCAACTAGAGAAAGAAAATGAAATTTTGAAAACGACAAATTGTGAAATCGTAAAAGAATATCTCATTATCATGTACGATGAAAGATAATATTCCATTTTATGGGAAATTTTATGTCAATGAAATATTATAATACAAACATGAAGCACTGGAAAAGTTCTCTTCGATTATATTTATATTTGTGCATATTTACGTGTTTTCTATTTACATAACCAATTTGCATATAGTTTGCATATATATTATGATAAATCTCCTCTCATATTTCATTATTATCCGAATGTACAAAGTTTAGCTTGTTTAGAATGAAACCAAATCTCACAAAATAAAATTAGATGATTAATCGGATAATTGATGATTGTGCATTATAGATAGATAGATAGATAGATAGATAGATAGATAGATAGATAGATAGATAGATAGATAGATAGATAGATAGATAGATAGATAGATGTGTGTTGTATGCATACCTTTTCACTTTTTGGTGCAGTGTTCAGTTGATTTCCTAGTGTTTGAACAAAACACACCGCCAATAAAACGAACAGCATCTTCAGAAAATCAATTAATATTAATAAATTTGTGGAGGCGGTGCAAACTGAGGATAACGAAAGCATCTATAAATTGATAGGTGAATGTATGAATGCATATGAATGCATATTAACATAGAATATTTTGTGCCGAAGCTAAATGAAGAAATTACCTGTACATGTCAGCCAAATTGGGTAGGTGTGCACATAATTTGATCTTGCAAGCCGACGTACGTTAAACATTGAGCCACCAGAACAGTAATGCCTTGCACGAGAACAATTCATATGTTCGTTTTTGATACGAGAGAGAGAGAGAGACAGATACAGAGAGACAGAGAGAGAGACAGAGACAGACATACACACAGAGAGAGAAAGAGAGAGAGAGGGAAGATGGGTGGCTATACTTTTTTAAAACAGTTTCAGTGGATTATTGGTAGTTAAATGTTGAGATCATGTATATTCAAAAATTAGATCGTGTTGTAAGAAGGTGACACAGCTACGACCATAGTAAAGCTTGGTCCAAAAAGATGTTTGAAAATATCTGTATCAGGAGAACCTGCGACATTTTGCCATTTTTTTGCAATGACACAACCACTCCACCCAACCAACGCCCGTTCAGACAAACTTAGTAAATGATGAATAGCTGTATCAAAAGAACATTAGCAGCTATCAAAAATTCATTTTGAAATATTAGATATTGACAACTATATTAAATGAAAATTAATTTTGAAAGATTAGACATTAACAGCTATAACAAAAGAAAATTAATTTTGAAAGTTTTGAGATTAGAAGCTATAAAAGAGGAAAATTAATATTGAAATATTAGACAAAAGCAGCTATAAAAAGGAAAATTAATATTGAAATATTAAACAAAAGTAGCTATAAAAAGGAAATTTAATTTTGAAAGATTATAGATTAGTAGCTATAAGAAATGACATTTGATTTTTAAAGATTAGACAATAGCAGCTTCCGAATGTGCAATGCACTAATTATAGAACAGATACAGAGCTTTAAAAATGTCACGGGCTATTTTTTTATAAACGAAGTTAATGTAGATGTCAAGGAAGGGAAAATGCCCAAACGATCCTTGCAGTAGTTTGAGAGGTGCATATCTTAAGGCCACGATTTATACTCTATAACCCACATTACACCCATAAATTTGACACGAAAGAGTTTTTTTTAATCATACATAAAGAAAAGAACATCTCTTGAAAACCAGAATAACTAGTGAGAAAAAGGTCGGAAATTTGTTCTCTGTAAAAATAATACCAAGTCCAATGTGCACACTTTATTATTTCAGCCTAATCATTATGCGCCGCAAGGGAAATAACTCTTCTATTAAGCTTTGCCTGAACATTACAGAAGCTATAAAAAAGAAAACTAAATTTTCAAAAATTATAGATTAGCAGCTATAAAAAAAAGGAAAATTAATTTTGAAAAATTATAGATTAGCAGCTATATAAAAGGAGAATTAATTTTGAAATATTAGACAAAAGCAGCTATAAAAAAGGAAACTTAATTTTGAAAGATTAGAGATTAGCAGCTATATAAAGGAAGAATTAATTTTTAAAGATTAGACAATGGCAGCTTCTGAATGTGCAATGCACCAATTATAAAACAGATACAGAGCTTTAAAAATGTCACGGGCTATTTTTTTTATAAACGAAGTTAATGTAGATGTCAAGGAAGGGAAAATGCCCAAACGATCCTTGCAGTAGTTTGAGAGGTGCAGATTTTAAGGCTACGATTTATACTCTATAACCCACATTACACCCATAAATTTGACACGAAAGAGAGCTTTTTTTAATCAAACATAAACTGAAGAACATCTTTGGGAGACTAGAATAACTGGTGAGCAAAACGTTGGAAATGTGTTCCCTGTAATGTTAAACCATGCTCAAAGCGCAAACATTATTCATTCGACGCAAGGGAAATAACTCTTCTATTAAGCTTTGCCTGAGCATTACATACTTGTGAGCAGATACAGTTTATTAGATGAATGCACTAATAGAGACTTTTTCGTCGTAAGAATACCAGAAATACTTTAAAATACTTAAATGCATTATTATTATTATTATTAATATTAGTATTATTATTATTATTATTATTATTATTATTATTATTATTGTATTATTATTATTTTTATTATTATTATTATTATTATTATTATTATTATTATTATTATTATTATAAAATATTGTATATTTGTCACAACTTTATTTTTAACATTACAAATATAATTGTATTCAAAATCCTTCAATCAAATGTATGATAGGTGTCACATGTGCTATGATGGGTGTCACGTGTGCTATGATGGTCCAATGGAATGTTCTGAAATATATTCTGGTCCAAACCAGCTTTTGGAGGTATGCTTCAGTTTCATCACTTTCTACTTTTATCGACAAGGACTCTAATGTCAACACAATGTTTTTCATTTAATTGATCATACGTAAATAAAGAAATATCAATATTTAATAGATATTATATCGTATGATTTAGCTATTGATATATAAATCAGAGCGAAAAATTGTTTTCATCTATTGACAGATGGAAATTTAAAAAAATGTAGGCCCCTGTCCTAGAACATTTCTTTGCTGGTCCCATATATAGTCGCGTGTAACGTGGTAAAAATATCGCCCTAAATATCTTCGAAAGCAAGAGTTTAACAACAATATTGAACAAAGAAAAGCATAGTCTTCTTTTTAAAGAGATCACATTTTTATCTATATTTCAAATTGCAGCTATCTCTAAATTATACATATCAACATAAGTAAAAACAAAAGACTTCTCCAGACCAGTATCTCGTATAATCGGCAAACATATCTCCCAGAGATGGTGTATTCTAGGTGGTACCTAATATGCTTTCTTTATTAAAAAATAGCCCCACATTCATCCCTTGATACACCCATGTTTTCATTATCGAAGCCGACCCTGTTTCATAATGCAGTTGATGTGTTAGTATTAATTGCTACTTTTCAAAGCTGACCAAAACCAATTCTATCCCGGCACCTATTTAACATAGACCTCAGTGTACACAAAGACCTTACAAAAGTAACACTTGAACAACACCTGCAAACAGCTATTTTTGAGGTTAAAATAAAAAAGATGTTAGTATATCCAATTAAAAAAATACTCGTCGTTAACAAATTTTGAAGTTATATCAATATATCTTTAAAATAATTTTTTCAACCTAGCGCTCGGCAAACATTTGCTTACCTTGAGTTTCATGGCTGACTTAACGTGTTTGATAATACTTGTTTTCCGTCAGTATTTCACTTTAACACCACGCCCAAGAAAAGGATCGTTTCGGTTTTGTGGACTCTCTACTGCTTATATTCAAAAGAAAAAGGTCACGTGATCATGAACCTCAAATAGAAAATTGTGTCGTCACCATAGACAATTACAGGGAGAGATATTGTGACAATCGTGATGTCAGGTTAAGATAGGGATGATATTAAATGTCACGCATAAGTATACAACTTGAATAGCTGTAAATGGTTCCGAAATGTTACTAGTTTGCTGCTCTCTTGCTTATCTTGTCCTGGCCTTCCTTTATACACCTATATGCAAATAATTATTTATTTTGAAGCTTAAAATCTTTGATTCGTTTTACACCACAGTCAGTAGAAAAGAAATTTCATACAAGGAATAATTTAATTTACTCGATAAAGATATAGCATTTTACATCATAGAGAAGACTTAAACCCAGTAAAGGTTTTCACGATTTAAAGATATAATAATTTTGAATATACAACTCTTTCCGAACATTATGCCATCGGCACGATTTTGTATTCAAACTCATTTGATATTTATCAGTAATCGAATTCATTTTAACACAATAATGATACAATGCCAAAAGAAATGTTAAACAGAGACTGAAAGTGTGCTGAACGTATATCTGGACATTCTTTTTTTTATACAGTCGGTTGTAGATGGCTACAAGTGTATTGCAGAAAAACTGATCAAGAAAATGCAAAATGCCATATATGCTAATAATGTGTAAGGAAATGAGATTGAACTTAAAAGCTTATAGGAAGAAATTAACACAGATTTAAGTGTATACGTGTTATAAGAGTGAATGGAGACTCAAATTATGCGTCCAAGAAAAGCAAAGACAAATCTGTATATTATTTTTTATTCAAAATAGTCTTAATCATACTGGAGGATAGATACGGCCCAATACCGGTCCGGTGACCCAGTGGTTAGAAGGTCTGTCTCGTATGCTTGATGTCGTGGGTTCGATCCTTGGCCGAGTCTTACTAAAGACATTAAAAATGATACTTAGAGCCTGCCTAGCTTGGTGCTCAGCATTAACAGATTAGTGCCACTACTTGTTGGTCTGGTGTCAGGATAATGTGACTTAGTGAGACACCATGCTACATGTTGGTATCTTGATGTCCCAGAGCAGCAAGAAGGGTGGACAGACCGAAACTTTTTCAGACAAACCGAAACTATTTCAGACAAAAACTTGAAGGAGGATGAACAGACCAAAATATTTCAGACAAACCGAACCTAGACAGAGAGAAAGGTGAATAGACAAGTTTTGACACAAAAATAAGGCCTCTACGGAGAGAGAGTAAATAGACCAAGTTTTCAAACAAAATAAGGCCTCTACGGAGACGGAAACTGTTATGGTTTTAACCGAATATTTTATCAAGTCCGATACGATATCTTGATCTAGGGTCATGCAAATTTATCGTTATAAATCCATGTGAGACCGACTTAGCATGACAAAGAAATTTCTAAAGAGATTATAATCCATATCTCCACTTCACCTGGTCTGGTGAATATTTCGTAGCGTATGTGTGTCAACTCCATTAAATACAGCAAGAATATTACAGTTAACCCTGATCACTCTTTGTATTTGTGTATATCTCTGAGTAACATATATCACATCAGTATTTTATTCCTACCTCTGGAAAATATCCTAGCAGGGTTTGCTTGTTTATCTAACATTCACATCATCATATACGACTAAATTGTTATTACTTCCATCAATAGAATCAACACTCGGTGCTTCTTCGATATTGGTTATAAATTCAATAATATCTTCATCGATTTCCGATTTTGCTTTCTCGTTAAAATCTTTTAACACTTCGTAACATCGCTGATCGTCTACACTAGGGGCTACCAAATATAGTTTATCCCATTTAATCCATCTCGTTTTCAAATTAAGTAACAACTGTACTTGCTACTTCCAGAAGGTCCAATTATAATCATGCGAATAGAATTTGGTAGCGCTGCATGATGCTTATGGGGTTCTCCTGTTTGTGTCTCCGAAAAATCAATTACATTCATGTTATTATAAATAAATCATGGATCTATATTGTGTGAAATGTAAAAAGCGTACTAGCACATACGACTTGACAACAATTACAACAAGCAATAACAGATCAACACTTGCTGGTAAGTGTGTACAATGTGGTAGAAACAAATTTAGATTTGTTTCTAAGGATTTAAAGAAGCGAGGAGGTGATATTGTAGCCAAACTAGCAAAACTTCCCGGAGCTCCATGGGCAAAATATCCAGGAGAAAAACACCTTCCAGGGTATAGTTATTGTGGAATTGGAACCAGACTTGATATTCGACTCGATGATCAAGACCAACCCCAAACCGACGGGATATCCAATAAAAGCTATTGATCAGGCGTGTCATGCTCATGATGTTGCTTATAAAATCAGCAATCTGCAACACAGACATATCGTAGATGTGAAATTGATGCATGCATTAAATTATATCACTGATCAATCCTTCAAAGAAAAATTAGCATCCTGGTTGATAAAATCGGCGATGAAAAGTAAATTAATACTGGTAATTAATAACAGCAGGGAATCTATTGTTCCCCAAGAGGATACTGGAGGGGTAAATTAGCAATCAGTAAACTCGCTAACGCCATATAGTAAAAAATACCACCGCGGCGGATTGGTTATCCAAACAGGCGATATGGCAGATTCATCTACCACCGCCTAAACAAATTAACTTTGCACGTATTAATGTCAGCGTCCCTAATGAAGTTCATCAGGCTGATATATTATTTCTGCCGCATGATACTGTTAATAAACAAACATACAAGTATGCGCTAACCGTAGTTGGTGTTGCGAGTAGATACAAAGAAGCTGAACCATTAAAGACAAAGTCATCAACTGAAGAAACATCTGTGTTTGAATGGATTTATCGACGAGGTCCTCTGCAGTGGCCAAATTTATTGCAGGTCGATCCTAGCAAGGAATTTCAGGGTGTAGTGTTATCAACAATGAAGAACCATAATACCACGATTTGACGAGGACATACTGCACTATTTCGCGATCAGTCAATTGTTAAATGATTTAATCGGACACCTGCTGAGCGGTTATTTGGATATCAATACGCAAAGGAATTTATTCAGGATACACGATCTTGTCAATGGGTCAAGAGATAACCAGGTGTACTTACCACGCTAAATAATGAAATTACTCGAACAATTAATATGAAACCTATTAACGCCATCAAAACAAAGTATATACGTGTACAAAAACCACAAACTGATTTTTCAAAACAACGAATTCTCGGCAATGTCACTGTGGATATGAATCAGGAGAACTCGAAGGCGGTGCAAAAAGAGCTATTGATCCTATTTGGAGTGTCACTACACATAAAATAGCTAACATAACACGATCCACG
Organism: Unio pictorum; assembly: GCA_030141615.1. Classification (NCBI taxonomy): domain Eukaryota; kingdom Metazoa; phylum Mollusca; class Bivalvia; order Unionida; family Unionidae; genus Unio; species Unio pictorum. Next base: position 1,994,238 of record JARLTB010000181.1, read on the forward strand.
TGTAGACCCGCAATCTATAGATTAGATTATACTGCTCCTCAGCGCGGATTTACACGTGAACAATTACAAGTGATACCCGAAGATACTCAATTACCACCGCGTGTACTTAACTAGCACCTCTGCAACTGTTACACTCAAGACAAGTCAACATCACATTATCTCCGGTATGACCAAGACTACTATCTTTTCTGTCTGCGTTAATTTGGCGAGGATCTTTATCCGACCATGACCATTATACAATTACAACTCGCGCAGTGATTATTCTGTTGATGTTTCAGCGTAATTATAAATTCAGCATCTGTATCAAATTCTCTGTTATATTTTTATCCTGTTGCTTATAACCAGCGAATTTTTTTCTGATTATGTCATCGCTGACATTATCACTGATTGTGGTGTCATTAGCATTAGCATTAGCAAAACAACTTTTCGAAGTTGATTTATTCTTCGTACTCTGGATACTGCCAAGTAAACTCGATGAGATCATCTACCATTCAAACAATTGTATCGGATATAGTCAATCCCTGCGAAGATTGTATGGTTCTATGGAGATTTATCAACACGCAATGCATCTTCGACAACACTGATATCAACCGATACAATATCATTTAACACGAGAATCTGCTTCTCAGTTTGTCCAGGAATATCAATTTCAATATTTTATCTTCGTGTATCCGTAGGCCTATAACACAATGGCACTATTTCACACTGGATTTTATCCGGATGTAATCAGATTAGTTTTTTAATTCACTTAATTCAGGATTAAGTGATCTATGATCAGTATTAATTTCTTCATAATAATCTACAACATGCTTCAGCCAATCATGCGGAGATAAACCGACAAATGCTGGTGGCTGACCAAGATCGCAACACATTATCACAGCGGTATCATTTAACAATAGCCAATCAAGAAACAATTTTTAATATCTCTGACGACACTGTGCATATCTCATCCCAAATCATAATTTCAGGAATATAATATATTTCTCGCCCATTCGATCAGGAGTCCATGCGTCACCTTTCCATCGAAAGAAACTGTGATAAGTGAAAGCATTAACTCCTCGCTGTTTCATCTCTCTTGCAAGTATGTTTGTTGGTGATAGCACAATCATGTTTGATTCTCCTCGAAATAATTCGATCACACGAGTCGTCTTCCCTGACCCACAACAACCGTTTAAGTAATTGGTTTTATATCTACATATTGGATCGGAACACGAAGGGGCTTTCGATAGTTCTGGTATCTGATTATTTTTTGTGTAATTATTTTCAATCGTAACATTTGCTGATTTAGAATAATCACGCACTATTTCCTTTTTTATTCTCCATGATCCCCAACACTCGTCGGAATTTGTAAATTTAGCCACTGCTTCGCTATGTTTTATATCTATATAAAATGAATCAATGGCGATTCTATCTGCGGTGTCAGGAAATCTATTTATCATCGAATGTTAATTGATAGAAGCATAAACCAGCATAGACGCCCTTAAATGTGTGTATTGGGGATTATCTCCATCTATGTAAGTAATACTTGTACCGAATTTTGTTCCATCGGACAAGAAGGCGTCTTTATGATAGACATATATACCTCTAGATGTTGCATCTGCAATTATAAAATCGTATTCAGCATCATCAATATTTAATCGTGAATAATGTCGCTTGTGACCATACTTTTTCCCACCCTGGGTGAATTTACCAATTATTATTCTACCGAGCTTCTTTGCGTGATTATTTCTGACTTCAATGATCTCCTTGGACCATTTAACGATATTTTCTTCGTCGAGATCAGGAAATATTTTTCTTGTTTCGCTAATTATAGTATCTAGACTATCGGGTCGTGGTAAAAAATAAACTTCAGGTTGTTTCCGACACGATATAATTGCTTCACTGACAATCAGCGATATCAGCATTTTAGAATCAATCATATACCGTATTAACACTACTGGCATCCAGTGTTTTCAGATATGTGTCTACCAAACCAAACATAACAACACGGATGAAGTCCTTTAGCGATTTCAAATGATACTACTCGAGCGAATCCGGTTAGATCAAAATCGGGTAGCGGCCCATTAATAGCAACACGGGTCATCTCGTGTGTAGGATGTCCAAATCTTTTAAAATACTCAGAGCATTCGCCCATTCCGAGTAAACTCGCCGCATGACACGCAACCATATCAACCGAAATAACATTTTTAGGATCATATTAGGTATTCCATACTCCACCATGGCCGTATTCTACACCACTTGCTTCGACATCTGAGAGAAATTTAGCTCTTGTTGGTTTCCACATATTTTTCTTTCTCGCGAAATGAGCTGCAACTGACGGGATTGTAAAACGGTTTGTTAGTAATTGTTCGTCGTTATCCGTTGAAAAATCACGAACTGGTTTCCTCATCTCGTCGTGAAGAGATTGAGTACGGTATAGTTCGCCATTAGGTCTTACAAATTGATCGAATTTACACTCTTCGTCTTCAAAACTCTGAAATAACCACACTGACACAGGATCATTTTTACTTTCCATATGAATAAAATCAAATAATTTCTCCTCGCCAGAGAACTCTGGGGAGAACTCCACGGGTATATAATTTTTGTTTCTATCTCTCGGAAATATTGTTACTGCTGCGGTCCAAGTCTGTGAATTATGGTAAATAGTTTTTATTGGAGATCCGCTCGATTTATATTTCGGTTCGTATAATATTTCTCCTATTACTGTCTCTACGGTTATTGGAAATTGTAATATCTTTTCTAGCTCAGTTGCATTTTGAATTGTTGCACCGCTATCCCGGACTGCAAACGCCCATTTGTTTATTTTTCTGCGTCTTAGATCCGTCAACTTGTTTCCACGCAACGGAATTGTAAAATAATCTATTATTCGTTCGGCTACACAATTTATTCTTGACGAAGTCAACGGCGACAGTTTCATGGGTTTTAATTTCTCAATACTCCGATTGTCATTTATCGGATAGATCCCATAAACAACCGCGGTTACAGGATAAGCTCTCCCGTAATAAAGTTTGTCAATTCTAGTCAGCGTTCCTGGTTTGGAATCCTGACTCAGTGACAGTTCTTTTATTTTTCAAGATGGGTTCAAATTTATCACTAATAATCCAATTTCTTGTTTCTAAACGGATAATGAATTTCACTCTAAAAAAAATACTTTCTATGGTCAAGATGTGATATAATCGCTGCTGATTTTCGATCGTTCATGGTAGCATCAGCACTACTTTAGATTCGAAATGTTGGCCAATAGTGAGATGCACCATCGCGCTTAAATTCGTTAAATTCCTCATGACTTTTACCCAACATGCTTCTATCACTTATTAGACCCTTATTTGGTACATCTATGGATACTCTATCGAGATTGAATTTAGCATATTTCCTCGGTTCAATTTTGGATAATCTCTCCCACTCCTTTATTTTATAATTAAAACAAGTATTTAAATAAAACAATTATATATAATGAATCACTGTAAGTGGATTATGATAGGACCATTACACGTTTGTAGCAAATCATGCAGAAATGAATTCTATGGATATCATTCACGGAGTGTGCGACGTGGAAGCTTAGGTCCACCACACTGCATACGATGTGGATGGGTGTGCGAGTAAAATCTCAATTGTGGTGGTAAGCGATACAGGGAACTTAAGTGCTATTATGATAAAATAGTTAAAGACTATTTTACTCTGTGAGCGTCAAGGACAAAATCATAAGAGCACCCCAAGACTACATTGATAGATTCTCAATAAGTAATAATTAAACCAAATAATTAATTAGACAAAAAATATATATCTATATAAATGAGCCAAGAATTTCATCCACATCCAGTGATCATCGATTATGAAGCATCTCGTGATGGTGTAGTCAGACATCGCAGATTGATAAAACCAGTAGCTGTTGATAATCAAGGATATCTTAGATTAACTGTTGGAGGGAAAAGGCATTTCAACCATCGGACAGCATTTTAATGTTTCAATGGATTGATCAAAGATGGGTTTGCAATTGATCACAAAAATCGTACAAGAACTGATAATTCTTTAACTAATCTTCAAGTTATCACTCAGAGCGAAAATGTATTTAAAAAACTGAAACAAACAGTTGGAAGGAGATCTGTTAAATCTCTCAACATAGAAACCAACGAAGAAAGAATATTTAAACCGATGAATAGCGCCGGTAAGTATTTTGATATTTGCCAACCTTCGGTTCGACACGATTTAGAGGGAATACAACATTCTGCTTTTTCAAGGAGATTTAAAAATACAATTCAATTTACATACATCTAAATTCCATTTTTGTACTCTTCGGTTATGTTTGTTATTGCACCAAGGGAAATAACTCGTGTAGGAATGTGCGTATAGTCCTGAAACAGAGATAACTGTTACGGAAATGCCCTTTATGATCTCAAGGGAAAATCATGCATTAGTTCTGTTAAAAAAACAAATCGAATAAATGAGCATTTACATCTATGGTATTCTTTTATTAATCCGTTTTCAGGTATATTGATATGTTTAGATGCCGTCAATAATCACAATTAAGTTACGAGAGAGTAAACATCACCACTGCTACTGATTTTCATGTTTTAGTCAGCTTATATAGTATACAACCGGTTCTGTTATTGGGGCTCCAGCCTTGAATCGAAGTTCAACTGAAAATCACTCTACGTCACACCGTCACGCGGTGTGAATGTGTTTAAGCACTCACTAGGGGTAATTGTGTGGGGTACAGTGGTTTAGTTGAAAGTAGATTATATCCCTGTTTGTATTGTGCCGTTCTGTGCATATAGTCCTTTGTATATAAGTATATTAATAGTTGTATTGTCCTTTTGTAAATACTTGTAAATAAGCCTTATTGGAATTCGCTAGACTGTTGTTAACAGGCTAGGTGTTCTGATATATATATATATATATATATATATATATATACCTTAATGTACCTTGAACTTGCTAGAACACTCGAACCTAGAGGTTAAAGGTTGTATCGTCTTTAATTAAGATTATATGTTGTGCTGTCTCGATATACCTTCATTAAGAAATATATGTTGTGACGTCACACACTAAAAACACCCTCTAAGGTTCTAGATCGTTATTTGGCTTGTTAGATCCTCACACGGGGGGTTGTGTTTCGTGTTGCCCCTGGGCCTGCTCAGATGCGAAGGCACTTGAGTGGCCCACATGGGGTTGTGTTGCCTTATATGTATGTGACCTCTGGACTTCTAACAGGTAAAGGCATTTTAGGAGTTCACATGGGGGTCTTTCAAATATATGTATATCTCTTGGCGTGATAATATGCAAAGCATTTTAGAGCAAATGGAGATTGTGCTGCTATATATACCTTAATTAAGATTATATGTATATATCTAGGCGAGAAAATATGCGAAAACATTTAGAGCGAATGGAGATTGTGATATATATATATATATATATATATATATATATATATATATATATATATGAATTTCGAAAATATAAATAACATAATAAATGAAATTTCAGATTTAAAAATAAAAAATACAATAATCTGATAAATTAGATTGTAATCAGATTCTCTCTGATTTTCAAGATCTCGATGATAACACTCAAAGTAATAAATATGTCCTACTTTCCCTATATGCCATCATTGAAAGGATACAACTGTCTGTTAATGAATCATTAGCCCATGACAGCGATGTAAATAAATTCATTCCGTTATTTACCGCAGTCTAAAATGTTAGAGCTGAACTCCGCCAAACATATCAAATCAAGCGTACAATAAATTCAAGAATAAAAATGATAAAGGATAACATTATACAGAGCAATACACTGCCATGAAAAATGTAACACTAGGGCTTTTGAAAACATAACATGTACATGTTTCTGAAACAGGACATGTGATTTGTAATTTATAAATTTAATTTCAATACAGGTATGGCCCATCACACATAACGAAATTCTTTTGACAATTTGCATGGGTTTGAAATTCTATAACACGAGTAGGGCGAACAGGTATGATCAGTTTTATTTTGTTTTTAGCACCGGTGATAACATCACTGAACACGGAAGTGAAAACACACGATTGTTTGAAAACAAAATTACAAAAATTGTAGGGTTTGGGTTTAACTGCTATAATTAAATCATATTATTTAACAATAATGGTAGGAGAATCATTAACAACTAGACTGGCTCACAAGCAATTAGAAGCAATAAAGAGATTTATACCCATAATGGATTCTGTCAGACAAAAATAACAAGCGCGACAAAAATTTCAAACTATTTTGCAATAGGCGCTGAACAAGTTTTAAAACCTGTTACTACAACCACTAAAGAGGTTATATACGGAAAAGAAGGAGAAAAAATAAAGAGAGGTGTTCTTCCTGAACTTGAAACAATAGCAAAGAAAACTAAACAAACATCAGCACTGCTACAACAATCATAGGCAAGACTTCAAACTGGTCCAAAAAAACCGATGAAGAAACAATCCAAGAATTACGAAATAAATCTACCGAGGAAACTTTGGCATATATCGATAAAAGCGATCCTAAAGATTTTCTCGAATTTGTTGCTATGTTGAAACCAGTACATAAACATACATTAAAGGTTCACAACACTGGGCTAATGTACTTTATAAAATTAAAACACACAAGCCGAATTGATACAACAAGTGCGCGGTAAATAGGATACCTTGGTGAGGTAAATAAAGTATATGATCAATATAAAACATTTAAAGAGCAAGAAATAGAAACACTACAACAGTACAAGCGACGACAAAAAATGATAGAAGAAAAGCAGCGAAAGAAGAATTAAAACAGCGAAGGGAAGATTCAAAACAGCGAAAATCGCAAAGAAAATGACAAAAATCTTCAAAACAAAAGTCTTTCTTATCTCAACATGAAGATATAACAGATGCTGATTTAGAAAAAAAAAATGAACAGATCACTGAATGAATTATCTCGTAAGCAAGGTGCAACTGGAAACGGATTTTCTCAGAGTGTAAACGCAAGCTACGTTTGGGGTAGTGGTCTTGTTCGTTGTTCTAATAATGTTCTCGGAGACATATTACGATTAAAAATTCTCATTGGGGGAAAGAGCTGGAAATAACTCACCAGAAATAATTAATGAAGCCGTTGATATCTGCAGACGACTGTTTGAGGGTGGTAACATGGATATTGGTGTATATCGAGAATTTTTTGCTGAACTAGTTGATGATTACCATAGTGACTAATGTCATTGGTGATTGATTCACTGATTAGATAAATAACATTTAAAAAAGATGATCATACACTACAAACAAAATAAACCAACCATGGTCTACGTAGTAAATTCACGATTGCCTGTTTATAACATGTACTATGGAGATGGTCCCGGTAATGTTATTCAAGGTTTTTTTTTTACAAGGATGGCTCCAAAATAGCACCAATCGCAAAACTATTATCAATGAAAGCTATTGATGTTATTCGTGATAAGTGTATAAGCGCTGTTGGTAAAGCATTTACCGCGGCCAAAGAAAAACTACTAACACTAATTCGACGACTAAAAACCCACCAGGGAAACTACCATCTACGGAGATTATGCCTGCGAGTATTAGCAAAAAAAATAAACAACGCGGTCAATCAAAAATAGCATCACATATAAATGAAGGATTTGACACTCAGGGAAATATTACTGCAAATATGATAGCGGGAAGTGGTTTGAAATCGCGATTTAGATCAAGAAATATATAATAAAATCTTCAAATCGTCACCTGATATGGCATTTGATTTAGATGCCCCAGTGCGCAAAGATGATTCTGTACGCGATTATCAATTTTATTCCTTTAACGCAATACAACCAAATAGTCGATTAAGAATCGAACTTCAGGTTCAGGATACAAGCAAATACTTTCTACCCGCAGAAGCATTTATCAAAGTAGTGAGAGAACTCGTAACAAACGTTGCACTAAATACGCCATATGACGCAAGTGTTCGAGTTGGCTTTGTCAATAATGGTATCATGGCATTATTAGTGGCGCTAGATATATTATTGATGGAAGAGAAATTGAATTTAGAGAGCATCATGTCGATATTGCCACAACAATAGTGGGGTTAGCAAGATATTTTGATGATTATACAAGATCAGCAGGTCCTTCTATGATGTTTGCTAAGGATATTACTGATAACGCTGAACACAATCACTATGTTAAATTAAGGACACTTGTAGCTACTGCAGTTGCCCACAACCAGCTGATTCTATTGAACACCAAGCTAGACCAGCTAATCCCTTTAATGTTATAAACGATACTAATTCTAATTACAACCTAGGGTTTGCAACACACGTATCAATGTTGCAAGGACAGCGTAGATTATTTTCATGCGTGATTCCACTGCAACATATATTTGGATTTTGCAGAAATATTAGAAGGTTATTTTTTGAGAGAAACATACAGTAGTCCTCGTGCGAAAAGGTGATGATAATGATGCAATCTGGTGTGGTGCTGGTGTTGCTACTGATGGTAAAGTAAATATAACAAAACTCTCATTGTGGATGCCAGTAATGACTCCATCAATTACTGCAGAGGAAAAATTACTATCATTTATAGATGCAGGTGGTAAATCATTGCTACCATGGCTAACGACAACAACAGTATGGAGACTACTGTTAATGGTATATTTACATGTCACATATCATCAAAACAGGGAGTTTCTGCGCCGCGGCATATATTTGTTGCTTTACAAGATAAAGCACGATTAAGTTCACAAACACACAGCCATATGATATTTGATCAACTAGGTGTAACTGAAATCTCATTGATGATAAACGGCCAACAAGAACCATCCACAGTTATATTACTTGATTACGGACAAAACCAAATAGTACTCGCTTATCATTGTTTTCTATCATTTATGGGACGCGATCTGAATGTAGATACTGGTCTGCAAATAACACAGTTAGATTTTAGAAAACTATATCCGATTTATTACTTTTCGTTGGAACATCTTGATTTAACCAGACAATCCGTCGTTGACGTACATTTCCGAGTACGTGTAACCAATCCTCCTGCTGGTGGTTACAGAGCAGTTGCTGTCATTCTCAGTGACAAATCAATGCTACTCGAAGGTGTTAGTGGACGAATGAGGGGAGTTGATGCGCCAGTTGAAAACAAGTAAATGTATTTCAAAAACATGTAGACAATTAGATCAATTTCATATTAAATAAAATGATATATAGTCACGTTAGTGCTACTCTGCCTCCTGGTCAAATTAAAAAATTGCAATCGGATTCAGCTAAAAAAAAATGTGGAACGACGATATTGTTAAAACACAATCAGATGTCTGGTGGTCAAAATCAACTGTCATTGACAGCTCTTCAAATTAAGCGTTTCAATGATTCTATCAAAGACAGAAAAGGTGATCAGGTCACTCTCTCTCTCTCTCTGCGTCCGCGATCAAAGACATGATAAAATCAGATGACATATTTCCCTTCTCGCTGCGATTGCAGCGCTAATTGCATCCGCCGCCCCCGCGGTTGCGAAAGCTGCTGCTCTTTGAGCCGTTGGTACCGCGGCAGGAATGGCACTAAAGGAAGCTACCGGACAGGGATACAAAAGAAAGGGAAGGGTCTAATACTACCAGGAACTCCGCATTCATGGTACAGAGGAAACGGCCTGAGACTACCAAGGACGGTTTACTAACTCCAGAACCTAAGGTTCCAATGTCAAATTTTGATTTACTTGATGCTGCTAAAAAATTAGCGATAAAGAACTTTGGAGGTGTTTTTATTGGAGATCAGTTACCAAAACAACCAAACAGCGTTGAAACCGGTATCTTTAATCTCGATAACAGCACCGGACCTGCAACTTACTGGGTTGCATGAGCGATTGATCTGCGTGTAATTGTTTATTTTGATTCATATGGGTTAGCGCCACCTAACAAATAATTTATGCGTTATATACATCAATTAAAACTTCCTCGCTGGTACCCTACGCTACCAGCACAGAAAATGACCGACGCACCAATATGCCGCCTAGAAGCATTCAATGTGCTTAGCGCTATATCATCATCAACTAAACCACACCATAAAACCGTACACGAATATACGAGTAATAGCTTTTTAGAGTGATCTTAAATTATAATGGTTGATATTTGGGGAAGGCCTATCTCAAGCCTAAAAAATCCATCCGCGGAAATATCTGCAACCAAAGAAGTAAAAAAATTAATCGAAGATGAAAAATCTAAGATGTTAAGCCTCGTAAGTGTGGATCCAAATGAAATATTCATATTTAAAAACAAAACAAGGGAAATTGAAAACGAGTAATGATTCCCTGAATGATATTCTTGTTAAAATAAATGGAGTAACTGAAAATTCCCTAGCGGTGCTTGATTCCACCGGTAAGAGTAAACCAGGAGTTCTTTTACCAACTGTGATAGACAGTATTAACAATCAAGTAAAAAAAATCCCGTGACACAATGACAGACAACCGCGACATAAGCTCTAATAAAATAACCACACTTGGCGATCCAACACTGGATACTGATGCTGTGACAAAACATATGTAGATTATAAACTAACAACGCTGCAGGACGAGTATAAAACCACAGATGATAAACTAACAACGCTGCGAGCTGAATATGATGTTCATGTAGGCATGCTGGGAAATCTTTGTAAGAATTTTAGAAAAACTGATGAAACCGCAGATAATTTCTTTGGTACTCCGATGACTGTCCCAATGAAACTTTCTGATATTAAAACAACTATTGACACGATTAAACAAAAACAAGACGATACCATTGCTGATTTTTGCGACCCGGCTGGATAAAATCAAAATACCGCATAAACAAAATATCAATACCGTGTACTCGATACATCATAGCTCTTTCACCTGGACACCTCAAAATAACATCATTGGAGTGTCTGCAGATGTTAAGGGTATCTATAGATTGACTCTGATTTCACCGTTGCAGTTTAACGTATCAACTACTACTTCTAATGGTGTGAATACTGCAAGTGCAGTAATAGATAAGGGATCCAGTGAAACATTTACAATAACCACCCTCAGTGGTAATTTAGCATCAACGTCATTTACGGTTTATGTCGAATTTGTAATTGATTTAAGTAAATAGTATAATGAATGTCCAACAGTATCGATATGATCAAGTCCGTGAGTTTCAAACTAAACTAAAAACTCTTTTTGACGAGTATACCACAAAGATAAATTAATACCGCACGCGAATTACCAGCGTCGACATTATCGTGTATTCAGTTTCAAGTGTAATTGCTGGAACTGGTATATTGTTATCAGCGATAACAGCACTGGCACCTGTAGTTGTCACAATTGGTGTGTCATCGGCGACAACAATTACAGGAATTCTTAGCATAATCACAAAAAAATATCCACATGCATTCAGAATAAACTACACGAGTATATTATTAAGTTACATATTGCATCAGCCGCGTATCCCCAATTATCGTCGCTGATATCATCTAGTCTCGATGACACAACAATAGCAGATAACGAATTCTCCACGATGATGAACATTTACCATAGCGCAACATCAATATTAGAGAAGCAACACAATAATAATAAGGTCGGCATCAACAACGGAATTACTTTAGTAGATAGCGACAAACCAACAGTATCATCCACGATTGAGATAAACTCACCCGGTAATGATGTAGATATCTATCAGAGTTCTATAAGAACCGTGCTAGGATGGCCTGAAATCCCACCTCAGGCATCATCTTATCAAAATCCACCCGAGCCTAAAAAATCTGATTATACTTCAGAAAAAGAATCATATCATGATGCAATAATATCGTACGTTTGAAATGTTCCAGGTTTGGTTTTTTTTTCGTGGGTGGATAGAACTAGGTGGTGGGTGGTCTCAAGTAATTCCAAGTAGAATTACTGAACATTTCATAAAAATAAAAAATGAATTTGAAAAATATAGAAGAAGCCATCAATTACATTTATAAGAAAATTTCGAAGATATGGTTTTAGGTCCAATTGAAACAATCGTATTCTGCACGTGTGAATCTCCGTACAAACGCAATGCAAGAAAGATAATAATCCATAATAAGGTTAAAATAAATATTCAGCAAGAACGACAATTGAGCAACACGCCTAAACTAACAGCCTCTTCAATAAACTCCAGTATATCCTAGTCTTGTTTTTTCAAATAGTATATGCATCCCGATAGTATTCTACCACTACTGTTCCCTCTGCTATCTATAACAAAAGCTTTTGCAAATTTGATATATGTACAACGATAGTTGCTATCCTCATCAAATGTATGTTACAGCCATTGTTACAACTTTTCTTAAAACAGTTGGTTCAGCCTTTTATCTAATTTTACTGTGTAACGTTCTGATTTTTTATGCATCTTGTATCAAATACATCTTAAAGTTTGTTAGACGTTAAAATCATTGTGTGTTGCGATTTCAGTGCGTCCTACTCTTCTTGAAATAATGCTCTTTAACTTAGTTCTTTGTAATGGTTGATATTTTAACGTTTGTTTTAAAGAACTTTAGTGCGTCTGATTTTCATACATGTCAATATCATTTGCAATACATTGTCTTTTCGAATTACTAACTTCTACATCACTTATATATCCCATATCCACACCATCTTGTTCCATATATGTAATGATGACAATTTAATTCCAGCTCTTTTCCTAGTAATCATCTTTAAAAAGTGTCTTCTTTTCTCACCGGTTATCTACATTTGTATATATTATCTGCATCTTTACTACATTGTTTGGTTGTTTGCAACAATATATTTAAGCTGATATCAATATGTTTAAGCTGATATCAATATGTTTAAGACGATATAAATATGTTTAAGCCGATATGTACTCGATTTCTGCTCCTATTGGTATTTTTCTTTTTGCTTTGGGTGAAAGAATGTTACCTTCGTCATCGTCTGCCTTTTATTGTCCTGAATAAGTACATAAATAATTTCCCGTTGCATACATACTGATTTCATAGCTTACAAGTGGATAAAGCACAAGTGGAAAACCACAATTTGTATTCAGGAAAGGAAAACACCTTCCTTATAGCCATATTTCAATACACATATCTTAAATGTGCGCCTTCATAACATTCAGTGCTTCATAGATTTTAGCATAGCCATCTAAATGAAAAACAACACGAATATTAAGTATTTAACTGTTGCCTAAAATGAGGTGGAAAGATGACTAAGATGAATAAATCACGAAGACATACAAAATCGTTGGAATACTATATACGCTCAATTATCAACGCCATTGTGAAAAATCCAAATACACGCAGTGATGTAACTGGATTTCAAAGGTATTCTTTTGAAATGAAGAATGGTACATGGCATCGGACTCAATGAGATGCATCACCATTTAGCTGCATCGTTTGCAATTGTGCTTACATTGCCTCCTCACCTGTCCATTTAGAATATGCAAAGGTCAAGTTAAACAGAAAACAACGTGTAACGGAGGTAAAACCTCTGCAAAAATAACAAATGGTAACATGTCTGAGAAAACAAATCTGCCCTAGCTGCTTTTTTGTTGATGCAGTTGTGCCATTATTAACAAGTGCTAAAAGTGATTTTAAAAAGTATACGATATAATTAGTTCGCAAGCATAGACTAGCCAGTACCTACGATGAATGTGTAAAGTCTGCCTTCTTCACACGGACACCAAATGTACGGCAAAACAAATCAATATGTAGACAAATGTCCACAATAATTATGACTTCCATCTTCAATATTTTTAGTTTTATATTGTTTTAATTGATATACTTCTCCAATGACATGTGTCGTGTTTATATTTTATTATCACAATAAAAATCTTGTTTTCCTTGCTGCACAAGTTACAAACGTCAAACGGGGATCATATGCTAATATAATCGATTCCGAGGTTTCGTTGTTGGCACCTTAATACTCTGACCTTGTGAAACATAAAGCTTGAACATTTGAAATAATGAATTTAGTAAGTTTATCTGGAAACAAGTGTTGAGCGAGAATAACGGCATACTAACCACATTTAACAGACAGCAGCTAAATGTGATATTACAGTTGCATCCAGCATACATACAATTTAGTTATGTATAAGTGCTTATACGAGGTTCGGAGGTATTGGATAGCTTTGCTAACACCGCAGCGACACCACATTCAATTTATTAGTAAAATCAAAGTTTACGTTTTCTGCTTCTGCTCACAAACATTAACCTCTTTGCTCCGTATCGAACACATATTAAGGTGATCAAAACTTTTCCATTACTTGTTTTACCCGCATTGGAGAAACATTTCGCAGATAAAGAAACAAGAAGCATTTAGGACGATCTACACAGACACACCATACGAATCAGTTGCCACAGCAACTGAGCACGAAGAAGAGAAAACATAGTACTAGAAGAGACAAGTTATGGTTCAATGCGCGAGAGATTGTCGCATCAATTTTCTTTGCCGATAAAACTCAAGAGCTGAATTTTCAGAGTCACATGCATGCTGCTGTGCTGGGACCACCCCTCCTTCAACTGATAAAATATGTTTCTAAACCCAGTCTTGAAATATAGAGGAGGAAATATCGTGATAGAAAAGCAAAATCTTGTGTTTACAGATTTTACAGGAATACAAGGCAGCGGCGAGAAATGAAAAGCTATTAAAGTCGCAGCTAAACAATGGGTAACATCGGATGCAATGGAAGTCCCGGTAAAACATTAAGAGAGTTAGCTATTAGATAAAGAATCTCTTTACCGTTCACCAAAACATGTAGAAGGCATTAGCTGACTGTGTGATTCTAACAACATTGAGAGACGGTTAGAAGCACTCATAGAGTTATTTAGGAACGGTAAAAACACACTACAATTTTTAATATTTTAATTGTTCACGACATTAATTGTGATTATATTCATACAATAACCCTCACAACTCTAAAATAAATAATCAAGCCAGTTCTGTCAATAACAAAACCCTAATGACTTTTAAAACAAAACACTTTTGAAGCATTCGCCGTATCGAAATGTATTCGTATATCACTCTTGACAGACGAGACACAAGGTATGCACATATTAGAGACTGTAGTCATCTGTTAGATATATTGAATACAAAAATTGTAATCTAATATAAAAAAAATAAGTGAATCGAACATTATGAGCGATTGTAAATAACTTTGTTAATTTAAATAATTGCTTAAAAAATGTATCATAGCAGTATATAGTTCTGAAAAGACAAAGGAACTGTGCTCACTTATACCAGGAAAGTAAAGTATATTTGTTTCATGTTGATGCATGCATATTAGATTTTTATGTGCAACAGATATGATCATTAGGAAACTTCCCCGTAAGCAAAAGGTGAAAATCTACTACACACTCTTTTCAGAAACTTCAAACCTTTGATGTACAGATATTGTATGCAAGGCATTCCACGCGTTGCATATTGGTCCCATTGTTTCAAGCAACGGGTGAAGTTCCACGTCGTTCTCTTTTTTACTCGAGTCTGCATGCGATAATATTTTCTTTTCTCATGAAAATGCGTAAACTCGCTTTACGGCTTTGCAAGCCCGACTAAAACGATCTGAGTCAACCAATCAGATTTTCAATCCAAATATCCAGTGTCAATTATGGATGTGTGAACGGTAACTTCCGTTGATATAACAAATCATATTTCATTGAGGCTTTCATTTAATAGCCTTGTTTATGCATATTAATAAGAAACGAGGAAATCTGTTTGCAGGAAGTTAGAGATGAAATGTGAATGTTTCGGATGTTTAGCATATATTCTTGCAACTTTTCTGGCAAATATTTATGCCAATTCTTCAAGCATACTTTAAAGCACTCTGAGGTTCTGTTCCAATATAATGCATGCATGCTGATTAAACATAAATAGTGATCTTTTCAAATAATATTATTTCAGGAATTTATTTGCATATTTTTGGGATATTTGTAATTAGAGTGGTAAGTTAAAACATGTGGGTTGTGAATTAGTCATGCTCTTTAAGTGGAGAATTCATTCTAGCTTGAGATTTGGGATTTATCCAACTGTTTCATTCTTCTGTATACATTGTATAGTCATCTAGTTTTTAAGGATTAAGTAAAAAGAACACTGCTCTTCCATTCTTCCGCCCTATTGTTTTATAATTGTCGGCATTGTCGGAATTTCTAATAGTGCTCTTTTCCTGGTATGGATGGCCATATGCTGTGACTACAGGGTTGAAAACTCCAAGGAACTCACAATGTAACCACGAATTCTTTTCTATGCTTATCTCGCAGGAGTTTCAGAAATAGATTCCACGATGCAAAAAGGGGACTGTTTGGTGCAAACATTAAGTCAAGCACGCGGTATGTTATCTTCAGTAACATCTCGGACAATGTACATGATGAATATAATTTTATATATTTGATTCATTATCAATTGACATTACTTGGTCTTTTCTCTATGTTCAAAAGCTTCAGATTATTCTTAAATGCTAAAGTTGGCAACGGTCTCGGTATACGGAGCATTTATTAACGTGACATGTGCTAATCAGGTTCGCGACTCTGAAACATTTTGTCAGTTAGTACTTATTCCGTTTAAAACTTAATATTTTTATTCATGATAGATTTCCTTTACCAATGATTATTCTATAGCGTATATGTCAAATCCTATGCCTTGCATTTTACCCGTTCAACTCACTCGATTTAGGAGAAAGCTTGTTTCAGCTGATTATCTTTACTGAGTGGCTCTGGTTATTTATCATAGTTCCAATCATTGTTTCGAGGCCAGTGTAGATATTAGGGAAACAATATTTATGTGTTTGACACGTAGGAATGTGAATTTAAACAATTTAAATAGAAATTATTGGATGAACATATCAGATACATTTTCTAAATTTAGCATGTCTGGTCTTTGACTATCCATTACAGTTTTAATCGTTAAAGTAACGGAACCGAAATGTGAAGAACTATGCTATTTAAATGCACCTGCGCACAGGCATCAGAGAGAGAGAGAGAGAGAGAGAGAGACAGAGACAGACAGACAGACAGACAGACAGAGAGACAGAGAGAGAGAGAGAGACAGAGAGAGAGAGAGAGAGAGAGAGAGAGAGAGAGAGAGAGAGAATATCGAAATAAATTCAACTTACTATTGATATAAAAATAAATTCAAGGGCCTTTTCAAATCGGATATTTTAACACAATTTCAGAAAAGGTAGTACCATTATAACATTATCGCACAGTACGCTTCTGGGTAAACGAGTGCAATACGTCTGTCTAGCTGCATTATAACATCGTATGTATATATTATTAGTAAGGATGGTCCAGAGTTTGAGATAAATATTTGATAACAGGTTGAGAACGTGAAGTCTAGGGGATGAAAAACTCATTCATGATAGCCTTATCACTTCATTTATTGTCATGAACTGGCATTCGTATTTTTCCCGCGAGGCTTAGAGCAAATATTCATTTGTTTCTGAGTGTTGAGTCTCGTAAAACTATTCAAAAACATGTATGGACCATTCATATTGTTGCGAGCCTAAGCTCTTAAAAACCGTAACAGAAAAGAATGAAGGGTAACAAGCTTTGCAAAATTTAGCAATATTTTTCCCTACAATACAAAGTAAAAATGAGAAGAAGAAACTCACGTTACTGCGAAGTAAATCCCAATATTATCCGAAAATTGCAGAAAAAGGTCCTAACAATAAAAGTCAGTAGAAGTTCAGAAAAATCCGAAACCTAAATGCGACCACGTGTATGTCGTAGCTTGCATAGTGATGATGTGTCAACAGTCATTTGTTGAATTACAGTAATATAATTACAGAATTAAAGTCGCCATGTTAGTCATGTCTCTGTCCATGAATTTTATCAGAGCACTTTTTTATTTCCTTGGATAATAATCACTTGAATTCAAGAAATTAACGAAATAAAATTTCCAGCCCAAAATTGAAATACTGTAAGCAACATACAATACGATTTTAAAGTGTTAAGAGTTAAAGCACGACTGACAAATCCTCCACTCCAAGTTACAAGATTATAAGGTTCTCTACTCGTTCTTGTATCACAATTAACAGAATTTATAATATACAAAAAACTATTATCTACTGGAAAATAACACTTTTGCATAATCCTGATATTTACAAAATAACACAAAATAACCTGGATTATGTAAACTACACTAAGGAAATTCCAAAATATATACCTAGACCAAAAAAAACAATATTGCCTTCTATTCATTATCATACTGAATTTAAATCTATACACACAAATAATAATTTAACTGAGAATTAGTTGTTTACCCAGAATTAAAACAAAGTATTAATTCAGGTCAAGCAGAAATGAACACAATTCTAGACAAGGTCAAGTCCAACGTACAATGTTACATTGCAGTAACGTATAATGATTAAGAAAAAAAGAATAATAACTAAAAAGCAAAAATTAAATATGCATGCCAATATTCAAAACAAAACGTTACTTTTTACGTAATATGGCATACATCGTTTATGAATTATATACTGATATGTACAAGCTGGCTTCCTGTTTTCTTTTTAAAACCAAATATTCCCGAGTCACTGGAACGTACAATACATTGATTCCGTCTGACACATTGATATTCACAGGCTATTAACTGAGTCAGTTAAAATGCAGAAAAACAAATTTTATGAGTCAAACAATAGCTAGCAGACAACTAAATTAATCAACTGCAACAGTTTACAGATAGTTTTAATTTGAAAATAACAACAATGTTGGTATAAAGAAATAATGTTTTTTATCTAAGTTTAATTACGATTAATATCTTGGTCAATGATTGTTTGTTTGTTTGATTAGGACTTTTAACGTAGCTTTTACAATTGTTCAGTCTTATCGCTACGGTGTCAGCAGTGAGGCAGGTTATAGTGATGTCTAGCACTGGGGCATCATGCCGCAGACGTCTAGCATAACGTCCCACCCAGTCATGTTATCCTGACACCAGGTCGACCAGTCCCGACACTAACCTCTTAATGCTGAACGGCAAGCGAGGCAGCTGTTAGTTCCACTTTTTCAAGCCTTTGGTATGACTCGGCCGGGGATCGAACTCACGACCTCCCGTTTCCGCGGCGGACGTTCTAATCACTAGGCCACACGCAAAAGAGGAAAGATACCCTTACCTTTATGTGAATAACAAGAATAACAATACTGAATTCAATGCTTTAGGAAAATGTTGATTTTTATATTATAATTCTTTATGGTAAATTGACAATTCATCATCAACCCTGGGAGTAAGATTACACCATACTCTTTAGGTCTACAGAATATTACAGACCAAACTATATAAATTAAGCAAAACCGATTTAGAATTTATAGACAACACAACAATATTTAAAAGAGAATAGTTAGGTTAATTATATGAAATAACTAGATTAGAAACAAGCATAGGTCTGGACCATTTGACACAAATCTGAAAACATATATACATTTGATGCCACGGCAGAAACGCTGCAAAATTCGATAGATATTAAATGCTTCTTTTAGGCGGTCTGATGGCTTTGAGATAATACATACAGACAAATTATGAAACAGAAATATTTCCATGATTTATTTTATACTGTTTTAAGTGACCTACATTTGAGACAGTGTATTCCTGCCAAATACATATACGAACTCATCAAAAAGGATTTGAATAGCAAGAGAATATGTGCGTATATTTGTGCGATTTGGATTTTGCACGTGTCTTTAACAACTATTTTACCTCATCGCTACGAGGTCCTCAGTGTGACAATTTATAGGAATGTCTAGCACTGGTGCGCCATGCTTTAGACACATAGGAACATGATCCACACAGCCACATTATCCTTACACCAAGCTGACCAGTCCCAACACTAAATGAAGAGCACAATGAGAGGCAGCGATTAAAACCGTTATATAAGTCTTTGGGCGAGGGTTCGAAAAGCGACATCCCGAATCCAAAACGGACGCTCTAACCACTTAGGCGGCCAGAATGATTCAAAAAGAATATATAAAATATTTTACAACCTTCGTTTAATTACAGCACCATACACTAATAGGCGTCAATTAGTGCAACAAGTTAAACAGGAACAAACGGAAATAAAACACGCATTTGAAAGATTGGCTAACTGAACAAGCTACTCACATTATTCATGAAATTGAAAAGCATATTTTCCTAACCTGTGGTTTATTTTAGTTACATTGATTATCTTTGGAGCACAGACACTTATCATTCCAGTATAAAAAACCAGAAATACTTCAACAGATACGATTACTCTTTGACAATGTGATACGTTGGTCTGAAATACGTTTCAAATAATAAGTCAGAAATAAAAGAAAGAAGACAGGCATGGTGCAAGTATTCAATTTTATATGCTGTTGAAACCTAATGATTTCTTAACATATTTTTAAATTTTATAAGATAAGATAAGAAATTAAATTCAGAGGCATTTAAATGTAGCTTAAATGTTGTTGAATGCTATTTATATGCCTGTTTGTTAATAGATTGGTATTCTTTACCCACTGAGTCTCATATTTGTCTACCACAAACGTACAAATTTGGAAAGCATCGCTACTTATAACTGAGAACATTTCTCATAGTTAAATCTATTCAACTTGCATCAGAACGACACGAGGATGCCCTAATTGAAAACTATTCATCACAGAGAATAGTCATTGTTGCAATTCAAGCACAAACGAGAAAAACAACAAATAAAAGTAGACATCGATTGCTTAAATGCTGATACATTTGGTGTATTTAAAGTAAAAATGTAAAGCAGTTAGAATTGTGAAATAGGAATGATGCGTTTATATTGGCTAGCTTCGTTGATTTGAAGAGAAATATTTGAAGTCAGGCAAGTAATGTTATTCTGTTCAGCTGTATAAGAAACTGAAAACTTCTAACGTCAGGGGTGGGTGGCCATGTTTTACAACTGACAATGAATGTGATAAATATAAAGAGGCTGATATCTTGAAGATTAAACGAATGAACGATTAAAAAATGCGAATGAAATGAAATGGTATAAACCGTCTTGTATAAATTTAAAAACAGCTGAACATTAACCAATTGATGTTTAAGTCATGTGACGCAATGGAGAAAAATGACGCATAATCAATAAATTACAGCATCAAATAATATAAACATTTTAAAAAATTGAAGTATAAAATGTATCTAGAATGTGACAGACGTAGGGTAAAGTGGTGCGATAGAAATAAAAGAATTAGAGCATGTTTTAAATGTAAAATAGCAACATGCGACAATGTACATTTAGCCACGTCACCCTTAATCAACCAGACGCTCACGTGACAATCTCGTTTAGTCTATAGGCATCTATATTCAAAGTTGCAAGACCAAACCAATTCACGTGCAATTTTCTTCAGTGATCTAAAATAAATATTGACTTTTGTTTTTTTTCATCAATTTTAACATGGATTTCGAAATTTTGTTACAAAAATGAGGTCTCCCCATTCAAATATATATCTAATTTGTGTACATACTTCTATGACTAATTCAATTTTCCTATGTACGTCATGGATATGTTCGTCGCATTTGCGTTTTGGGTTTAAATATTATATAAACAGGAATGTTTTAGAACAGAAAAAAAATGTTTTAATCTATCCAGCAATTTAACAAGAAAGCAAACATTATTGCTAAATATCAATTTTCATTATCAATACATACAAGAAACATTTTTCTTCTTTCAGATGTCATCATTTAAAGCATTTGCAGATACTTATATGCACTAAATATTATATTCTTCTCAAATTTCCTTTTTTGCTTGCTAAGTGGCAAAGAAGTAAAAGTGTGTATTGATTTTAATATGACGCACGTATCATCGCTACTCTTCCAGCAAAACTCATAACAAATTAAGTATACACACAAACATATTCGCTTCTTGTGAAATATAGATACAAACTAACAGGAAATACAGGATCCTAAATATCCTTAATGTTTCGATAAAATTGAAAATTGTATTCCATATGTGTAGAAAGAAATGATGATGAGCAGTTTCGCAACTACAGTGAGCTTGACATCATCACATAATATTTTAAATATGAATACAGCTTTTTTAGCCTATAAGTCTTGCTCAAACTCAGATGTGTTTTAGTATGGAAAACCTTATAGAGTGATTCTCATCTTAAATGGTTTATTAACCTAACTTTAAATATGTCGTTTTATGCAATATAGCTAAATTAATTCTATGGAACTGTTGGCCCTAACATTGCAACTTAAGAAATGTTTACATTTACATCAGATGTGGACATTTTTCAATCATGTATGTTTTCGTAAAGAACATTAAAGTTGTTGTGTGGTGTTAATATTTATTTGTATAATAAACTTGAACGTCGTACGTGTCTGTTTAAAAATAAATTTGATGAATCAATGAGATAATATAACTTCGTACAAATATTTACTGTGCCAAATAACAAACATACACCTTTTTAATAAATATGATAGATCAACGAAGTAAAGGTATTTCATACATATATTCACAAGCAGATTAGCTTTCTACATATATTAGATGCATACACATTTTAATGACATGAACAAATTTCCTGCACTTGGGAACAGTTTTATAACCTTTAATTTTATTTTGTCTTTCCAAATACTTATACCAAAACTATTAAAGTTGTACGCTTATTTGATCAAAGATTCTAAGAATGCTCACTAACCTTTCAACTAACCGGCAGTTTATAACCAGATTTAAGGTATGCCTCGATTTGACAATTAACATAGTTTGTATATTCATGTACCGTATTTGTAATGGATAATATCCCACGGAGACACATAATAGGTGTTGTTTAACGACATGGTGCTGCTAAGTATCTTAAATTTCACTCCGATTCCATTCCTCAAATTCATATTTTGTACAGAATGTGTTGAAAAAAACGTGAGTCACAACATTTGGCCTATGAGATCATCTGTAATTAATGACGAATCCAGGAAATAGTTATGCTACTGTCACTTATGTTCATTAAGCAGTAAAACTTGGTACCAAATGAAGCGACTATCGAGCGCAGTACATGACACAGGGCAAGGTGTCAAATGCGAACTCGGCACTAACAGTTAATGCAAGGTTATAAAAGGTACAATATGAATAAAATGGCTTGTATCAAATTATAAGGTTGACCTGTTACACTTTTATTTAAATATCATTTATAAGAAAGACAATGTAATATACCGAAATGTCCAAATGAGTTTAGTTACAAGCAGATTCGTTTGTCAGAATTGGGACATGACAGGCATGCCTAATGTTGATTATTGCCCGATTATTTGTACTTGGCCGATTACCTGGCTTTAAACTGGCACAGTGTAAGTCTGACCTAAAACTACGATAAAATAAGTTGCCTACACTCATAGACCATATTACTTTAGACTGCAGGGGAGGACAAAAGTCCAAGTTATGGGCAGTCTTCTCCTCAATTATTGAACTTTAAAGTAGATGGTATACGTGTCGTAAAGTGAAATTTGATAAAAGCCGCAAGCCGGAATCTCATGAGAACGAACATATGAGTGGATAACGTGACAAAATAATGAGCATGTGCATAAAATAGACATGCTACTGATTCACTAAACAAAAATGTTTAAAGAGCTCGTTTAAGTTCTGAAAATATATTAGCGACACCATTAAGGCTTTAGAAGTCCCAGGAAAGAAATCGAAGGCTGCTTATAACATTTATGCGCAATAATTTTATTTTCACCCAAATCGAAACTTAATCCACCTGATACATCCAATTTATTTTCTTCTTGCCAACATCTTTTATTCGTTACTTTGTATGAGTACCACACTTTGGAGAATTTTGTTGTAGTTAACAAAATTGGCAATTGGTCTTTTGTTTTGCGCAATAAGTGATGCAAAACATGGTCTATGAACACTAAAAGCCTATCCCCTTTCCTAATAATATACATTTAATATACATTAACCAACACCTAATGTGCTTATCAAAGCTTTCGTACTACGTGCTTATCGGTCATTGCAGGCAATCGGTGCGTATAGATATATATATATATATATATATATATATATATATATATATATATATAGTCTTTCGTTTGAAAGGAGTCTTTTCGTTAAAGTTCACTATTAGCTCATTAGGCACAAAACAGAAATTTATGTTGTTTTGTGTTGTTTGTTCTTCTAGCTCTTGTCAACTGCCACGGAGCACCACTAATGGTATCAAGCAATTAAAATACAAATGCACGTGATCTGTTGTTTTGTCCGTAGACAGTATATGGCCCAAGATGGGTTTTTTCACCTACGATCCTGAAAAATATTTTTTGAAACATTAAAAGGAAGATAGTTGCAATGACATTGTTACATAGTAAAGTTGTGCAAGAAAAAGACATTCAACTGGGTCTGAGATCGCTCATTTCATTGACACTTGCATAACATCCAATTGAAATTGTGGTATTGCTGTTCCACACTAGATCTGGTTTTGATTCATGCTTCTGACAGTTAAAACATTTTAACACTTTGCAGGCTTAAATGATCCCTTCACATGATACTCTGTGTGAAACAGAGTAGTCAACGTTTGAAGGCCGGATTTAGAATAAGCCAATAATAATGTGGGATATGCGGACAAACAAACTGATATGAGGACAGATGGAATTTAACATTAGACCTTATAAACAACTGTATGGGCCTCTATACGGTCAAGGGTAACGGTTATGTTAACAAATTTCTACAGGAGTGCCATGATCGGCAGTTAACGGACAAGGACAAGGTAATGTTAAGAATGTATAATATGTTTACATACTTTATTACCATTTAACTCATCATCTTTTGACCAGCACCCACATCTACCAAAATAAAACCTACGTCTATTCAGGAGCACCTACAGCTGCTGACAACTGCGCAATTCTTACGTTCAGTATCGAAATGTACAAACAGCACCCACAGCTACTGAGTAGCGTCCACTCGTAATGAACAGCGTTAAAAGTCACTAGATGTGAGTGATTGCTTAGTAACACTAACACAAATAGTTAGTTACTACTCACGCATACTAAATTAATGTGTAATGTGTGACATTAATCTTGCAAGCTTGAATTCATGAATAAGTTTGGGACATAACCAAAGGTTTACTAGCGTAAATAACGATGCATTGCATCTTGTGGTACAAAAAAGAAAAAAGACAAAAGCAACCAAGTGTCATATGATACGCTATCTCCTCGCAATTTTGTACACAACTAGGATATGCAGATCAGTATAAATCCGTTGTGTAAACAGCATGCATCAAATCTCGTTAGTCTGATTACTGGTGAAATTATATCGGAATTAAATTTCGATCCGCGATGATATACCTTTAAGTTTCTTAATTTAGGAAAAGTTAGGAGACGGAGCCTAAAGACGTTACAACAAATAATGAAAGTTATATTACTGTAAGTTCCACCCCTTTGGTGTAAATTCAATTAAAAGCAAGTGTACGTCCACATCCGTCAGCCGCACTGAATATAGGCTGGGGGTGGCGGTGGCGAATACAGAATAGAGGTTAAAATAGTTATTAGATATAAGTACCATTACTATAATGCACATAACTCTAACTCGACGTCATCATTGTCATGGTGGTTTAAAATGTATTCATTACCCGAGAGAGAGAGAGAGAGAGAGAGAGAGAGAGAGAGAGAGAGAGAGAGAGAGAGAGAGAGAGAGAGAGAGGGGGGGGGAAGAGAGATGACGAGCTTGTTAATTTGTATATATAGGCTACAGCAATTTTACAACACAGGCAAGGGGGTGGGGGAAAATGATGTCCCTGTGTATTGTATAACTAGTAATTACTAGATCGAATTCTGATGTATTTTCTTCCAAACCAGATATACTAATATAATGTCATCGGAACTTACAAAAGCATTTTTAATTTGCGTTTCAGAAGAGGTGATATTCCATAAAGAAAATCTCTTATAATCATAATTGCCCAGGGATAAAAATTACAATTGTACTTGTCGGATAGCGATGTAGGGAAAAGGTCTATATTTATCTTCATTCTTTCACGGATACTAAATGTGTGTGTGTGTGTGTGTGTGTGTGTGTGTGTGTGTGTGTGTGTGATTTTGATCATTATAGTAGATTTCACAATTTTTGCAGTTACATAGCTACGATGTATGCAGTTGACAGTTTATACCACTGAGGCATCAAGCCGCAGATATGTAGCATGATGTCCCACCCAGTCACGTTATCCTGACACAAAGCTAACCATTCCTAACACTAACATGTTAATGCTGAATGCCAAACGAGGCAGCTACTAGTACCTTTGTTTTGTTTGTGGTATGACTTGGCCGTGGTTCGAACCCACGACTTTCCTCATCCGAGGCGGACTCTCTAACCACTAGGCTACCGGAGCGGTCACGGACACTTAATATAAATTTTATTAACATAGTTAACGTCAAATTGGAAAGGTAGATTTGTACATTTACATTTCATATTAAACCCAGCTGAAATGAAAGTGGCACTGCGGCGAAGAAAAGTATGAATATATTTTGGAATGGATAGTTTTTACTTATATGGCTAAATATAGCATTCAGTAGTATTGAATCCTCCCAATGGATCCTCTGCAACTGCAAGTGAGCGGGGGTGGAGATATTCCTATCACACAGATTGTTTCATTGAGAATGGCCCATACAATTGAGTTCGGCAGCATGGTTTGGAGGGGTACAGAATCTTGCGATACTGCTGATAACATACAAAGGAATGCGTTGAAGAAAGTTACTACTTTGGTCAAACTTAGGGCATACAGACCAGTACATAACACTCGCCTCAGTTGTAGAACATACGAAAGCTTTCATTTAAAATCCGCTTGGATATATCAGTATAATATGACTCATATATATATATATATATATATATATATATATATATATATATATATATATATATATATATATATATATATATATATATATTGAATGATTTTTTTTCAATTAGGTACAAACTGCAAATATGTTTTCTTGGGCCGAAAAATAAATAGTTCCCCGGTTTTCTAAAGTTCAAATATGAACTATATAAGCAGCAGAGAGGACGAAATGATCTATTTTTGTAAAGTCCCATTTGTTAAACTAAGATTTCATATGAAAACGAAAATATAACGTCAATAATACTAAACCGAAGCTTCTAACTCTCTTACGTGTTAGTTAATTTTGTTATTGTCTTTTTTCGTCATAGGTTTTTTTTCATTTTTGAATACGATGTGTACCCATTGACCTCTTATCGAGGTTGCGTCCTCTCTGCTGCTGTAAATTAGATCATTGTTATATCAATAATGGTTGGAGACGCGTGTACCAGGCGATTTGCACGAGAGCGACTAGAAACAATTAAGAATTTTCTGCCAGTCCGTGATTCTGTCAGTCGAAAATTACAAGAACGCCAGGAATCTCTGATTGATTATGCATAGCGTTCTCAACAATTACTAAAACCTGTTATTTGTATAGTTGGATTCCCTGGCGTCAATGGAAAAATACATTACAGACCACCCCACCCCCACCCAACCCCCAGGAACGTCTGGCGTCAAGGTTTTAAAAATCACCCTGGAAACGTCTAGCGTCAAGGGGAATTTAACAAGGGGAATATTGGGACTGTCAAGCGTCAAGGGAAAGTGGAGTGGTTGTATAGGAACAATATTAATGGAAGAGGTGAAGTGACGTCAGGGTACTGAAGATTGATAACAATGTTGTAACAATGATAAGAACAGGTGTGCACCGGATTAACCTCAGTGTGGAGTAGATATATTCTTCTAATATTTATAGAGTGATAGAACACGTATATGCATACAGAAATATACAAGGGAAAACATTTCACATTATATTAATTTGTGGGTTGAGACAAAGAAATCAAATGTTTTCGAGACATATGAGTGTCCCTGAAAATGGCCTTTGGGGTCTTCTTCTATTTTCTCCCGTTCTTCCAGCAGCTCCTGATTTCTTCTTCTTCTTCTTCTTCTTCTTCTTCTTCTTCTTCTTCTTCTTCTTCTTCTTCTTGTGAAGGCTCGGGTAGTAGGGGTGGGGTTCTTCCTATAGACTTTAAAGAATTATGAGGAAGTTCCCCTGGTCCGCATTCAGAATGTTTACTTCTGGACAATATATTATATATGGCTACGAGCCCGCAGTCAGCAATGCCGACAGTTAAATTAAAAGAAATACAAAGATGAAATTTAAAAAATAACAATTTAATAAATGAAAATTTTAAAGATATTAAGCAATCAATGTCACTCTTGACCCAATGATCCCTAGATCATCATTTGATTTCAGTGTGAGGAATATTTTCCCTTCTTGAGTGTTACTCATCTAAATATGTCTCCGTTCGTCTTTCTCTCCTTCCGATTCCTCTACTTCCGTTTCCTCTTCTATCTCTACTTCCGTTTCCTCTTCTATCTCTACTTCCGTTTCCTCTTCTACAGTATCCCTTGAGGTCACCCGAAATTCACTCGGTATCTCTCAAATCCACTCGGAATTCTCTTCACGTCATCCGAAATTTACCCGGAATTCTCTTAACGTCACCCGAAAGCTTCCTGTTGAAAGGTATAATGCACTAGCATAGGGTGATGAATATTACCTCACACTAAGTCACTGAATTGAACCATCAGTTTAAGGCGGGACATTTTTGGTCACGCATGCGCATAAAACGAATTTCCCATACACTTCCGCCGCTTACAAAATGGCGCCAGAACACAATCTCACAAAGAATTCAAACATCTACATACTGAGCCCTATCAGTATATACATACAAATATTTCAAATATCATTGTATTATAATATTACTACTATTAGTAATATGACTATCTATATATTTAAATATATTTATATATATATATGTCCTACACAAGCGTACCGAATCCACAATATTCACATTCAAATTGCAATAACGGAAATCCGTTAACTCAATGGCAAAATATATCATTACGTAAACAAAATGCTAGCCTACCATAATATACCTACACAAAGAATTATAATATTAATTCTTATAGCGGCTAGCAAACAATACAATTCTTCACGAATACAAATCGTCCTTTCAAAAGGGCGTAAACGTAATATTTTACGAAATAATATGCACACATATTACTAACAAAAGAAGAGCAACATTTTACCTCCCAAAATAAGGTGTAATATAATAATATCATGAAGAAGATGCAACGAATTTACATCATAATCAAGTGCAAGCAAAGGTACTAACGAACATCACGAAAGATGCAAAATATTAATATCATAATTAACTATTCATACTACACTACAAGTAAAATGAATATACATACGAGAATCCTTGAATTACGCAGACGTATCAAGCAGAAATCAAACAAAAATCACACTGACCTTTGAAGCTATCTTAAGATTTCCTTGATTTCCAAAATCTGAGTCTGCCGCCAACTTTCGTTTGGCCGTACGGAGTTCTACCTCTCTTAACACAATTTCTTATTGTAGCGAACTGACTAATTCCTACTAATCATCAGGTATTATCTCAAATTTTCGAATCCAGTCCCACCCACATCGCATTTCGTTTGGAGGTTGATCGACTCTGGTCAGTCGTTCGACTGTCAATTATCCGAATGTCTGTCTGTGTGTCTATCAATGGTTACAGTCTACTTATTTGGCGGTCTCCTGTCCTTTGAGGTGATTACGTCACCCGTCCGCAATGTACACATTCTCCTAGTAGAATTTCCCCTCGAGAGCTAAACAAAGACCATCTTAGATAACTTAGAACAATTTGAAACATCAAAGCTTGGTCAGGCAGACGTACACTTTATACATGTACAAGGCCAGTCAGACTCACAAGTTATACATACATATACTAATACAAGGGGTTGGGGAAAAATCGTCACACTTCTTCTTCTTTTTCTTATTCTTCTTTTTCTTCTTCTTCTTCTTCTTTTCATCCTCCGGAATCCAGTCTGGATGTTCCATGACTCTAAAAGTTTCCTGAACCTTAATCCACCTCTTATTAAGTTTATCAGTCATTTTCCTTCTTTTTGTTTTCTTTCTTCTTACTTTCTTCTGCCCATGTTTGTTTAATTTTCTTGACTTCTACTTCCAACACCTTTCTCAACTTTGTTTTCGGCTTTCTGTATCTGGTCCACTCCCCACTTTAAAAATGATCATTCTGTCCAAAACAACACATCTTCGAGAAAGCACCGGACTTTCATGACACGATCGAGGGCCTCCTTTAAACTTCGAACTCTAACACATTGAGCATGGATAGAACCTCTCATCTTTTTGTACTTCTTACAATAGCATACTTTCAAGCAAATCTCTCACCTCTTTGAGGCTGTTAACAAAGTCTAGGCTACGTAATATTTACATTTTTCTATATTGTCCACCATAAAAGCCACGTCCATTAACCAAATTCAACTGTGTCTCAATTCGTTGAATAGCTCAATGGCCATCTTCGTTTCGCTTATTCCGTAGAATTGTGTGCATGACGGAAGCTTGAATTTATACATGTCAAGCACGGCCGTGAAGGAACACATTCCCTTAGACTCACTTCACATATGATATACTATCCAATCAGAAGGGAGAGACAACAAACTATAAAATATACTATAAAATATTCACAAAATCTCCTATCCACACAGAAGAGGGAGAAAACAAAACCAAAAATATACTATCCACACAGAAGAGAGGGAAAAAAGATCACACATATACTATCCACACAGAAGAAATGGAAAACAGATCACACATATACTATCCACACAGAAGGGAGGCGACACAAAATATAAATCTACTATCCACACAGAAGGGAAGTAAACCAAAACCACACATATACTATCAACACAGAAAAAAGTTAAAACAAACCAAAAATCTGCTCTCCACACAGACAACAAGGAAAACAAGCCACAAAATTTAATATCAAAACTCAAAACATCTACTATCTACACAGAAAGAAGAAAAAACAAAACAAGCATATACTATCAACACAGAAGAGAAGGAAAACAAACCACAAAGCTACTATCTACACAGAGAAAAGGAAAACAAACCCAAAAATAAACTATCAAAAATCACAAAATCTACTATCCACACAGAGGGAAAGAAAATAAACCATATAATATAGTACCAAAACATCAGTATCTACTATCAACACAGAAGGGAAGGAAAACAAAACACAGATCTGCCAACGTTTAGTCAATGCGTTCTCTCAACTCCACAGGCAAACCACGAATGTTCTCTTGTAACATATCCATTCAGTGTCCTCCAAGAATCAGAAATCGCTAGGTCGTGGCCAATAACCTCGTTTATATTTGTGCCAGAAGTAGTATCCTCCTATTATCAGTTTTCATTTACTTTGGATAAGGGCATAGTGTTAAAATGGAAAAATTATTTTTAATTCACGTTTCACTTGTATTCTGACCGATTCTCAGTCAAACACTTTGGCGACAAATGTGACATCGTTTCTTTCCTGAACATACGTGCGCCATGGGACTATTGGTACAAATACCTTGTCAACGAGTAGGGCATAATCTCAGAAGCTGACAAGCACTTTTGTTATGTGAACCTTGGGTCCTCAAATGCTGTTGGTAACAGGTAGGACTGACTAGAGTGCGCTGACAAGCTGGCCAGTGTACTCTTTCTTGTCCTTTGTCCAGACAGTAAGAAAGGCCAAACATTCCTCACATTTCGATCCACAAATTGATTGCGTTGTTCTCAATCGTAATAATCATAGTCACATTTATCACGGTAATAAGCGTATTTCAGGAATTCAGTGATACAAGTAATGTTATCAAAATGCTCATCGTGATGATAGACGTGAATGTATTTTCCGTCTTTGAAATCGTTGCTCCGAAATAAAGGAGGCCCACGCACTTCTTGAGGGTGCACTTTCAAGATTAACGTTTAGCCAAGACGTCTTGCAATGTTTGCATTTCTGGAATGTCACAAAGGGTGTCTTTGGATATTCCCACTTACTGTAATAGGAGTTCTGCTTCTCTTCGTTGTTTGGGTAGGTCTGGCTGTTGAATATTTTTCTAGGCTCTTTTACGATCTGTCGTGTCGTTCTTGTCGGCATATGTTCGTCCGACGACGATGGCACGAGTTAAACATGTCTGGTCTTGAGGGTTGTTAATTCAGACGAGACTAGTTTTGCTGCTGCGAAGGTTGTCGACCATAAAGACCTTTTTGTGTCCTGTCCCTTGGGGAAGAGAAATGTGGGTCATGAACAGTGTCGCTTTCCCATCGGTGATGTGATACGTGATACTTGTTATTGATTTGTTGCACCTGTTGAAGCTTCTCGAGGACTTTGGAAGGTGTTAATTCTGCTGGGCTGCTACACTCGATCGAAACAGGAGACATTATATTAACATGATGACTGTAAAGTCTTAGACGATCGCCTTCCTTGGCTTGACATTGCTATTTCAGTGTAGTTAACAAGACGTCCCACACCTCGGTAATGAACCCCTCTGATTTCTCCAATGGTGCGTTGGATTTGAAATCTTTACTTCACCGCGTATGTGTAAACCGTAGTTCAAAATTTTCGACAGAAACGCCTTTCCGTCTCTCGAATATGCTTATACTTTTCAGGGTTTACTGGTGAACGTTGCTTGGACGTCGATTATCTGGGATTGGATTCAGTATCACTCATGTCATCTTCAGGATCTCTGGCATTCATTTGAGCCAATACTTCAGCTACTGTACTAGACGATAAATCACATCTCTGTCTCTTATTTTGCTCTCCTTTCCTATAAAATGATGCGATCGTTTCATTTTGTATGCCAAAGGTCAACTGGCTATATTTTAAAGACCATGATCCTATATATTCATGTCAGATCAGTGTATATATAAAGAGTCAGTGTATAACCTTCCAGTATTCATTTCACTCTCAAATTGACCAGAACGAAGAAAGAACCTACACATGTTGAACTTCTGATCAGAGATTTGCGTGTTGTCATACGAACGTTTTCTTCAGACAAGCCGACAGCCGACAACTCCCTCTTCTTTCGAGATAGTATTTATAAAACAAAGGACAATGGGCTACAGAATGTCCAGACCTTGAAAAAAGCAAAACATGTGCCAGAAGAGACAAAAGTCAAAATACCTGTTATCATTGTAAAGAGAAAATCATTAGTCTCCAAACTGACATAAGCAATAACTGGATCAGAAGGAGGGGGAGAGTGATTCCGAACAACAAAAAAGAAGAGGTACCTTCCCCAAAGGAAGAATCCTGAAACGTTCAGAAAGACATATAAAGAAGACGAGACATAAGTAAGGAAGAAGAAAATTAAAAATCTGTGACAGTGACGAAATTCAAAAAAAAACAAAAAGAGTAAACAAAACAAAACACAGACGAAATATATGAACATTTTACAGTTGTATTGTGTTATGTTGTGTTGTGATATTTGGTTGTAACATTTGTACCAGAATATGGTCTATTCTGGTACAGTTAAAATCTAAGTATCTTTTGATTTTTAATTGAGTTTTGCAAGATGAATACTATCTCTTTTCTAAAGAAGTTAGTGGCCCTGAAAAGAACCGTTGCGTGTTTTGTTTTCAGAAGAAGAAAAAAAGCGAAATCAATTTTACTGTCTTACGCCCTTGACACGGCCACAGCCACTGCCTAATTCAGGACTGGTTCGATATCACAACTCAGGCGTAGTAACATGGGCTGCTTGGCTTGGGAAGGTATTTTTCTCTTGGGTCATATTAAGGACGTCTGATTCATTTGTTTCAGACTCCTTAACTAAGCCAAAATGTCACTGTCACCCTTCTCTCCTTAGCCTTGCTTCTATACTACTGATTCTTTTTCTCTTTGTCGTTTCCTTATTGCTGCATCTTCTTCTTGATGTTGCTGTTCAAGCAGAACATCTTGTTTTGCTTGTTTCTGTTGATGCAACAAATTATTAAATTCTTCGTTCTGTCTGTTTCAACTCTTCGACATGCGGTAAAGATGGAGGAGGTGGCGACGGTACTGGTACCGGAACAAATTATTTTGAAGAATATAGCAAATCCACTAAATCCCAATTAAAATCAGTCTCTTCTGGAAGTAAACTTGTGCTGACTTTAGCAGCCACTACTATATAATTGCTTATCCTCTCCACGGCAGGTGCACCCCAATTCATTGTCTTCTTAGTTTCCGTCATGATTGAAAGCTGTCGCATCGATTCACGGCGCACAGAAGCTATCGCAACTATATAGAGAATGTGACGTCGTCCGATCATCATGGACAATGACTGAAACAGCCCTTTGGAATAGAAGATCTATGTGGAGAGACAAGGCTGTTTGAAGCTAGTCCTAATCTATGGACCATTCATTAGACGACATTTAAGGAGGAGAAAACGTTCCGTGAGATGTCCTCTATGTTAACGTAATGATGTTAACATAAACCTCAAAGGTGTTTTTAAAGGCCACTCTTCGGTCTCGAAAATATTTGCTTTCTTTGCCTCAACCCACATACTAATAGCATGTAAAATGTAGCTTATTTTATGTATATATATGTTATATCATTATTTAAATATTGGGAGTATATATCTACTTACCACTGAGGTGCACACCTGTTCCTACCAGTGTTGCAACATTGTTACCAATCTTTAGTACCCTAACGTCACTTCAGCTCTTTTCCTATTATTGATCTTATACAACGATTCCACTTTCCCTTGACGTTAGACATTCCCAATATTCCCCATGTTAAATTCCTCATGATGCCAGACGTTCCCCGGGTGGTTTTTAAAACCTTGACACCAGACGTTCTCGGGGGAAGGGGGATTCTTAATGTATTTTCCCATTTACGCCAGGGTATCACACTATGCTAATCCTGTTATTGAAACAACTAAACCTCTTCTTCCTCAGCTTGAAAGATTAGCTGAAAAAACTGAAGAAACATCAAGATTTTTACAAGATATTCCTGGTCGAATGCTTCAACTAGCAAAAAATACTACTAAAGAGAGAAAAAACTATAAAAAAAATCAATGAAAAATTAGGTACTAAATTTACTGAAGATGCTTTAAACACAATCGATAAATTGATCCTAATAAGTTTCCAGCTCTTGTTGTTACGACTTATGAAAATAGGAAAAAATATATTTCCAGTCTACAACACTGGGTTGATGTGTTTTATAAAATTAAAACTAACATAAGTCGAAAAGACACCAAAATATATAGGATTCATAGATGCGGTAAACGATGGGTTTGGTCAATATAAAGAACGAAAACAGCAACGAATGAAAGAACAAAAACAGCATAAACCACAATAGAGAGCAATTCTGCCATCCTTTAAAAAATTAATTAATACGTTTGAACCAGGAACGTTTGAAAATATTAAAGATATTGATGATGATCAATTATCTAAATATACTGTAAATGATTCGAATTATTTTTCTGACATGTTACAAAATTATCACGGACTTAACGATGATCATTATCGGATGATGATCTTTTTAATTCGTCATAATAAGGTTATTCTTAGTAAAGATGAACCAGATTTCGTAAAGGTTTCTGCAAAGTAACTCAACTTAAAACAAAGGAAGAAGAAGAATATTATGATCCTCCTGCTGCTTCAGGAAGTGGTATTCCAAGTACTGTGGGATGTGGTCTTAATAAATGTCCTGACAATATTCTCGATGTCGTCCAACGATTATACATTCTCATAGGAGGAAAACGAGCTTGAAATAATTCTCCGGAAATAATTCGTTTAGCTTCTGATATTTGTCAATGACTATTTCAAGTTGGTATCATGGATATTAGCGTATATCGGAAACTTATCGATGAAAACGTTTATGACTATCATAATGATTAGTTGTATAGATAACATACCTCAACGACACCATGGACCTGTAATGATTCGAATAACAAATTCACGAATGCCAATCTATCATGCAAATTATAGTGATGGTCTTGGTAATGTTATTCAAGGCGCAATTGCAAGAATGGTTCCGAAAATATCTCCGATTGTAAAACAATTGTCAATCAAAGCTGTTGATGTTATTGGTCAAAAGGCTCTTGGTGCTATTAACAATTTTGCTGGTAAGTCATTCACTGAAATTGAAGATAGACCAACACGCATAATACGAAGAATACAACCGCCAGTAAAATTGCATAGTACGGAACATATGCCGGCCAATATCAGTAAAACAAGAAATCAAGCCGCTGATCAAAAACTAGCAGCCTTAATAAATCAAGGATCTGCTGAAGTGCATAGAAATATTACTGCAAATTTAATAGCAGGAAGTGTTATTCAAAGGTCAGCGCGACGTTGATCGAGAAATTCAAAATAAAATGTTTAAACGTGTATCTGACCCAGCATTCGACATTGACTCACCGGTTCTCAAACATGAATCGATACGTGATTATCAATTTTATTCTTATGACCAGCAGAACCAAATCAAGGTTGAAGGATCGAACGTCAAGTTCAGGATACAAGTAGATATTTCTTACCCGCTGAGGCGTTTATTTAAGTAGAAGGTGAACTTCTAACAAATGTTGCAGTTGGTACGCTATATGTAGATAATTTGAGAGTGAATTTTGTTAACAACCGAATTTTGACACTGTTTCATACAGCTACATATATGATTTATGGCAAAATATTAAATATATTCAGAGGAATGTCGACGTTGTCACAGCAGTAATAGGTTTAGCCAGATATGCTGATGATTATACAAGATCTGCCGGTCTATCAATAATGGCTGCTTAGGATGTTAGCAATATTGCTGATCATGTGAACTATATTAAATTACGTACAGCTGCTTGTACTGTAATTGTAAAGCCACATGATTTTGAACATGCAGCTAGGCCAGCTGCTGATTTTAATATTATAAAAGATGTTAGTAATACTTACAACTTAGGATTTGCAACACGTAAACCTTTGATGTCCGGAGCAAGTAAAAGATTTTCATGTCCGATTCCATTATCCCATATCTTTGGGTTTTATAGAAATGTTTAAAAGAATATGTTTGGGGCTAAACATACAGTTGTACTTGCACGAAACGGTGATGATAATGATGCAATCTGGCGAGGTGTTGGTGTTGTTGATGGTAAAGTAAATATAACAAAAGTCTAATTATGAATGCCTGTAATTACTCCATCAATCGCAGCAGAACAGAAAAATATTGTCATTTATGAATCAAGGAGGTAAATCAATATTGTCATTGTTAACAGCGTATTAACTTGGGATACAGCATTACAACAATGTGTTTTTGCGCCACGACATGTTTTGTTGCTTTACAAAATATGAACCGATTAAACTCAGGAACTTAGTCATGTGATAGTTGACCAACTCAGAGTTACAGAGGCTTCTTTAAAAATGCACGGCCAACAAGAACCAGATGAGGATGTATTGTTGGATTATATCATAAACAACGTTGCACGTGTATATGATCGCTTCATGACATGTATGGGACGTGATCAGAATATAGGTACTTGTTTACAAATATCAGTTTTAAAGTTTACAAAAATGAATCCAATATATTACTTTTCGCTGGAGCATCTTGGTTTAACCCGACATACTGTTATTGATATACACATCAGAGCTCGCGTAAGAGAATTACCAGCTAAAGCTTACAGAGCAATTGCTGTTATAATTAGCGACAAATCGATATTACTTGAAGGTATTGGTGGACCAATTGCTGTTATAATTAGCGACAAATCGATATTACTTGAAGGTATTGGTGGACGAATGAGAGTCATTGATACACCAGTAGAAAATATGTAATGTTTGGAACAGTTCATAATATACAATATAACACATTTATATTACTCGTAATATTATTACAGTGACATATCATCGTGTCAGTATTACTCTTACTCTTGGTCAGATTAAAAAGCTACAATAAGCGTCAGAAAAAAATGTGCAGCTTCAATTACAATAAAAGTCAGATTACAAGTGGTGAAAATAAATTATCGATGATGCTAAGAAAGACAAAACAAGAATCCGACTTACTCTCTCTGCATGTGCTATATCAGATATAACTAAATCACGTCATATTTTTCCACTCCTCGCGGTAATACCAGTATTAATTGCTTCAGCGGACCCTGCTGTCGCAAAAGCTGCCGCGGTTGGCCTGTCTGAACAGCGGCTTGGGTGTCATTAAAGAAAGCAACTGGGTATGAATATAAATAAAAAAGGGAAAAGGTCTGAGACTTCCAGGGACTACACGAGTCTATAATAAAGATGAATACCGCTATATGAATACATATTACAAATTATCTTTGCTGATATAATAATAATAATAATAATAATAATAATAATAATAATAATAATAATGAGGACTTTGTATAGCGCTTAATCTTTAGAAGCTCGAAGCGCTTCACACCATCAATAATGATATGACTACACTACAGAACAACAAATGACAAAAACAATGAAATTGAAAAACATAAAAACATGCTGAAAACATATAAGATACAAAACATGATTAATTCGCTAAGTTTGTCCCTACAGTCGAAACAGGTGAGTCTTAAGACCACTCTTAAAAGGGACCACTGTGTATTTGTGTCTAATTTCAATGAGCAATTCGTTCCACGTCGCCGGGCCCTGGTGTGCAAACG
This sequence comes from Unio pictorum, assembly GCA_030141615.1. Taxonomy (NCBI): domain Eukaryota; kingdom Metazoa; phylum Mollusca; class Bivalvia; order Unionida; family Unionidae; genus Unio; species Unio pictorum. The sequence continues at coordinate 2,032,554 of JARLTB010000181.1, forward strand.
AACGTTGTCCATATGACTTTGTTTTCACCTTGGGAACAATGAGTATACGATTATCAGAAGAAGAGCGTAAGGATCTAGCTGGTGTATACACATGGGTGAGGCTGGATAGGTATGTTGGACTGGAGTCTGTCTTTGAAACATAGCACAGAGAACAAATTTTGTGTTTGATTCTGTATAGTATTCATAGCCAATGTAGAGTACAGAGCAGTGGTGAGGTGTGCTTTGATCAGGTACTCTAAAGATGATCCGTACAGCTGTGTTTTGAACTTTTTGAAGTTTCTGGAGTAAATATTGTGACGAACCAGACAGAATTGAATTACAATAGTTCAGTCTTGAAAGTACTAATGAACACACAAATGTTTTAGTGGCATCAACTGAAAGATATTTACGAATGGAACTGATGGGTCTCGATTCAAGATATGCAGCCTTGCATATGTTCATGACATGTTGGTGCAATGTGAGAGTACTGTCTAGAGTAACGCCTATGTTCCGTACTGACTGTGAGAATTTAATGTTGGTGTTGCTGATATTTATTGTCTGAGGTAAAGGATGTGAATGAGAAAGTCTTTGTGTTGTGATCAGAATAGCTTCAGTTTTATCATCATTCATCTGCAGCTTGTTACATGTCATCCATGAGTTCACATCAGAAATGCACTTCTCTACTCCATGGATGGTACCATCAACTTCAGTTGGGTGGCTAGACTTGTATATCTGGGTGTCATCAGCATACAATTGGTGCGACACTGGGTGATGATCTATAACACTTGAGAGCGGCTGAGTATACAGAATGAAGAGAACAGGTCCAAGAATAGATCCTTGTGGAACACCACAACGTACGTCAACTGGGCTGGACTGTATTCCATTTGCAGATATAATTTGTGTCATGTTAACTAACTAGGACTTGAACCACTGTAAGGCTATATTTTGAATGCCAAATACATGCTGGAGACGGTGAAGTAATCTATCATGGTCTATTGTGTCAAATGCTGCAGATAAATCCAGGAGAGTGAGGATTGTAATCTGTCCACTATCCAAAGCAGAGCAAATGTCACTAAATACTTTCAGAAGCGTAGTTTCCGTACTGTGGCAAGGGCGATATGCAGACTGTACATTGCTAAAAAGATTGTTTGAATTCAAATGAGATACAAGTTGAGTTAGAACAACCTTTTCTAAGATTTTTGACATGAATGGGAGATTACAAACTGGGCGGTAGTTCTTTAAATTGTTATGGTCCAGTGTTGGTTTCTTCAGCAGTGGCTTTACGATGGCAGTTTTGAAAAATGATGGGAATTCCCCTGATGAGAGAGAGATATTAATAACATCAGTTAGTGAAGGCAATATTGGGTCTAAGCACTCAAGCAGCAGTGATGTCGGAAATGGATCAAGTTTACAAGACTTTGGTGCACTTTTCATCACGATTGTTCGTACTATATCAATAAAAACAGGTTCAAATGCTCCTAACGGTTGTCGCTGAAATTCTGCATCATAACTGTATGGTGTCGAATCAATTGAAATTGTGCTGCCAAGCGAATCTCTACTGGTTTGTACCTTGTCATCGAAGAAATTTTCAAATTGGTCTGGTAGGTCTAGTGGAGAGCAGGTTGTTGGAAGTGGTGTACATTTGTTCCTTGACATTAGTTTGTTAGTTATCTCGAAGAGCTCTTTGCAGGTGGAACTCTCCGTGATCTTAGTGCTGTAGTGGGATAATTTGGCTAAATGGACTATGTTTGTGACGTTCTTCTTAGCGGCTTCGTAGATTTGTTTATGAATAGTGAGTCTGGTGGAAAGCCAAAGCCTCTCTGCTTTTCGGCGATGTCTTTTAGCAGTGCGAAGCTAGTCCCTAACACTGCTATACCATGGAGAACACTGTTTTATTGATACTCCGCATTTGGTGGCTGGAGCATGTTTTTCAAGCAATGAACGAAGGCAGTTATCAAGTTGTTCCGCTGTTGGATGTAAGAACGTTGTTAGGTTTTCGTGGATGTCATGCATGAAGTTGGTTCTATTTATCATACAGAGGTTTCTCTTAGTAGCAAATAGAGGTGGAGGGTTAGGGACTGATACGTCGAGATGGCATACAATGCAGAGGTGATCCGATGCAAGTTCGTGGGATACAAGGGTGGATTGCAGAATATTATCATCAGGTCTATAAAGAAACCAGTCTAAAATGTGACCACGTTTATGGGTAGGTTGGTTAACTGACTGTTTAAGAGTGAAAACATGAATGGGATCTAGGAGTTTTGACATGTATGGTTGACCAGGATAGTCAAAGTGAAAGTTGAAATCTCCAAACATAATTAGGTTGCCACCTATCGAATTTCCATACTCTAGAAGATTTGGAAACTGCTCCAAAAACAGAGATTCAGTCAGCTTGTTTTTTTTACTAGGAGAAGGACGGTAGAGACAGAAAAAATGGACTGACCATTGTTCCAGTGTGAGCGTTGTTTGGACTAGTTCAAACGATGTGTGGCAGAAATTGAAGGTTGTGTTGTACTTAAGGCATTTGATCATGGAATTCTTTGTAATTACAGCAATTCCACCTCCGCGAGAGTTGCGGGGGAACGACTTGATGGAGTAATCGCTGGTTGTTAAATCCGCATACTGACATTCATCACCTGCGGAATGTAACAATATCAACAAGTCTTAACAACGAAAACATTTCAGACTGCAATTAAAGTAAAAGAAATCGTACTAGCACAATTGCTAGTATATTATAATTGGCTAAACATTTGGTCAAAATCATTCGGGGGTCTACAGTGACGTAATTCACTGGCATTTGCAAATAAAAATAAACCAGATAAAACACCAGAATTTCGGATCATTGGAATATTGATTCTTATCAAATCGAACAAATAAATGATGAATTTCAGCGCAGAATTAAAAATATTAAAGTAAAAGAATCAAACATAGCTATAACGGTTCACGAACCAACTTTGTCAGCCGCGATAGAAATAAATTCGCAGGATTATATCTTGGATATCTATCAGTCATCAATCATATCAGTGTTATGAATGCGTGATGTTGGCCCTGAGGCACCACCACCGATACCAAAACCAAAAACGGACTGATTTTATTTCAGAAAATTGTTCGTGTCATGGAAACCCGATAATAGTACACTCATTCGCAACCAGATATGTATATATATATATATATATATATATATATATGACAGTCAACTTGTATTCGAAGGTCATGATGACGTATATTGATTTAAACAGAAATAGAATAGGTTCGGGGGTATTAGCATGGGTTATTTCCGTTACATGTGATCAATATAGTACTAGTAGAATACACAATGAGAATGTATGAGTCGGTATTTTACCGGGTATCTTTTTGATTTATCATCGCCATGAGATACTATTATCAAACAAATAAAAATATTAAATCAAATACAATTTGATGTTGAACTTATTTGTCAAAGAAGCATACAAATGGTAATTAACTGATGGAAGTTATCAGACAAATACTGAAATAACAAATCAGGTTCCACAACGATATATTTTGTATACGTTCACCCCCACCCCCCACCCCCTCTGGATATTTGAAGAACCCATTAATCTGGCCTATATGCAGTGTCATACTTCGTTATTGACAAAAAAAAATTTCAAGCTTACTGACTAAATCGGCAATTTGTTCGATTTATCATTAGAAAATCTACAGCTGAATCTCTACATAAAATTTTATCCGCACCCTCAGTCTAGTTACTAAACTCCTACGCTGTGAAAAGTCACTGACCTGACAATAATTTATTTGTTCTTTTTCTGAAAAGATGTTCGTGAATTTTACTAATAACCATCCCATCAGAATGTGCAAATCGAACAAGTTTCGAGAATTTTGCTACCATTTACTACCAGAAATTGGAATTCGTGTGGAATAATATTCTGAAAGATTTTTGCCCTGACAAAAAAAAATATTTATTATATTTTTCTGTTTCTGATAAGAATTTCGTGAATTTTACTAATAAACTCCAAATTAAACTGTGTGTGTGTGTTTGTGTGATTAGGATTTTTAACGTAGTTTTATTTTTAAATTCAGTCGAATCGCTACGATCTCTACAATGAGGCAGTTTTAAGTGATGTCCAACACTGGGGCACCATGCTGCAGACAAGTAATATGCTACCCAAGCCAGTCACATTTTCCTGACACCAGGCCGACCAGTCCTAACGCTAGCCTCTTAATGCTGAGCGCCAAGAGAGGCATCTATTAGTACCGTTTTTGTAAGTCTTTGGTATGGCTCGGCCGGGATCAAACCCACAACCTTCCGCTTCCGCGGCGTACGCTCTAACTCTTAGGCCACCGGTGCGATTCCCAATTGGAATGTGTAAATTGGACGATTTTTGAGATTTTTACTACCATTTACCCCATCAGAATGTACAATTCGGACGATTTTCGTGGATTTTACTAGTAAACACTCCCATGAGAATGTGTAATTAAAACGATTTTGTGAATTTTATTACTAAACACACTATCGAAGTGGTGATGAATAATAATATTATTATGTAATATTTACGCGTGGACAGAAACGTAATATTTATTTTATTTTTTTCTGATAAGATTATCCTGCTGACCCCTTTCTACTTTCACTTCCTACGCTTCGGAAAGGTTACTATTTTCACTTTATATAATCCTTTTTAGTTGTCTTTCACGTGTATTTATGGTGTTTTTGTTTCGTATTCTAATCTAATTATTTCAACTGCGTTAAAAAAGGTACCATTCTCATAATTTTATATCATGTGCGAAAGAAGCAAAGACAGATTGTGGAATCTGTTTAATAAATTTATAATTGGATGGTAATGTATATCTATCCGCAGCTTGGTCTGAAGGTGACGGGAGATGTGTTCTTGAAACGCTTTCAGGCTGGCACCCCAAAATTTCATATTTTAAAAACCGCTATTACGCAACCGTCGATATGTCCGCCACATAGACTCAACCACTGACCCTCATTACGAAAATCAGCCGCGCTAGCAAGGGGCTGATGGTTCTAATCGAAAATATTATTTTTTCCGAAATTACTATATACTTTCATTGACTGTTACAGATAGATAATGTGGATTATTTCTGGGGTTTATTAAAATAATTGTAAAGATGTATATAATAATGTTTGGTTGACGATTACAGTTACCTACCTTCGTTCAGGTCAATGACAGTAACAAGGGAATAAATACTCTAATTTTACGAAAGAAAGATGTCTGACAGTAGTTATCACCCTTCCGCACTATAAATTAAATCGAAATCTTTCTGACAGATACCCAGAATGACAAAATAGTTTAATAAATAAATATTGGTAGATATCTTCCTCCAACAATAAAAAATATGTTATGTTTATATATTTATAGAGAGAGGACTCTTGTTTATATTCTGCTACTCGTCTTACTGAAGGTGATATATCATAATATTTGCTGGCTGCGTACAATTGAAATATAAATTATTCGCCAGTCTCTGTATTTACAGATTTCTTTTCAACTATCGTACATTTACCACTAAAACCGCGTGTAGAATTCTCGCTCTGTTTGAACGCTTGGACTATACTAAATTGATTCCATATTAATTAGCAGTCCCTAATTCTAGTTTACATTTCATCTCAGATCTTTCTAACCAATTTGCTAATGATTCCTTCAAAGTTGTATTCGTTATGTAATTTAACGTGTGAATTAATTAATATCACTAATCAGGCATCAATTTTTAAAAAGAATAGATCTTACATGAATGAATTTCAATTATAGTGAAACCGGCCATAAAGGTCATATGTTCGCTGGTTTGAACCATCATTTTAATATGATGGTTGGTTTCCCGTGGGGAAGGAATTGTGACACATCCCCACGGGCATTTAACGCACAAAGTGCGTTTGTTAATTTTGGTCGTCATGTCATACCACTAAAACGTGGCTAATGACATGAATGTAAGACCCTGGGTGAGTGGGAACAGACCCAACACACACTCAACCCTATCAATCAATCAGAAGTACTGTACTAGGGGTGCAATGGCATCAAATGGTGACGAGAGAAAAATAGTTTTCTCATATCGTCATTTTTGTTGGAGTCCGGTCGTTGAAAAGGAGGAAAAGATTCCGGAAAGCCAACCGTTGTCGTATATGGATGTCGTTTACGCCCCGGAACGCCCCAACCGTACTTATTCCAAATTCAGTCTAGTTATACTAATGGACAAAAAATAAAAAACCAATAATGTGTAAGCCACCTGTGCAATTGCGTAAAATGTAAAAAGTTGTAGAATTTTCCTATCTCCTAGCATACCAATATTCTAGTACAAGCTGTACATAATATAATTCCCTAACAAATGTTTGTTCTAACATGTCTAAGCGACATATAAAGTGTTGTCACTGTTAGTTTGAATAGATTGTAAATTTTGAGCGGTGTTCAAAAATGATCAAGTCTGTTTCTCAAAAGAGCTTGTACAAATATAATTCTCGTACTAAATGAGAATTCAATTTAAGAATTAAATGGCAGTAGCCCTAACAAGGGCTTTTGTGCATGGCAGGGTTAGTAAGTCCCCAGCCATCGTGATGATTTGAGCGGCTGTTCTTTTCTCCTCCCTCGTAATTAATGGAAAATGAAGTCCATGTAGAGAGGCCAGATACTGTGCCGCTTCAAACATAAGAGTGAGGGAAAATTCATGCAGAGCATCATAGTAGTAAGACATCATTATTCAGTTGGCGAAGTCCCATTGAGCTGAACTGGGTTGTGAGACTGTAAGTGCCCGGAATCCAATGTATCTCACGGCGCTGATAAAGTGTCCGGCTTTCTTTTTATCCTCAATGGCCGGATGGAGTCCCATTTTCACGCATTGTTTCTTCATAGGGTTGACCAATTTTTTCTTTTTTGATGCAACTATCTTAAATGCTGCTGCTTCATCCTCTTCCGATGTGGATAAGGCTAGGTCTTTTTCCAAGTAAACTGCCGGATTTGAAATATCCTGCTTGTCCGCTGCTGGTGGTGGTGGTGGTGATGGCGGCACTATGGTCACTGGAGGGAAAAGTTGCTTTAATTTCTCCAGTCCAGCTGTAAAGTCTCGGATCTTATCACTGGTGACCATTGCCAGTGACGGGATAGGGGCAGTCGTTGTAAATACCGATGCATTGGCAGTAACTTCCATGGAAGTTTGCATGGCCGGCTTCCTAATTCCTGGTGGGGTGGGGTAGGTTTGTCATAGACTCCGTCTGTTTCCCCTACTTCTCCTGTCCTATATTATCTTTATCCCATATTAAAAGAAGTGTGGTTCTTATTTCTGCCGCTCTAAGGCTCCATCCTGTAGCAATCATGAGTCCATCGAAAATACCCAATATTGTACTGAGTGCCTGAGGGGGGGATGATTCCACTCGCGGGCGTGTAATGCTCCATATTACTTCTTGCTTGCTCGGTCTCCGCAGACTAATGATTTTACATATTAATACAATTGAATGTTAATGTCAGACTCCCCGAGGTACCTACTGCTGATGGGTGGTCAGTAAATTATCAAATTGTAGTTCCAAAACGTATAGAAATAACATACTTATTCTTGCCCAAGAATCTCTTTTGGCTGGTCATTTAAGTAATAATAAGACTTATCACAAGATCTTGACTCACTTTTATTGGCCAAGAAACAAAATTGATGTTGGTAAATACTGTAGATTTTGTCATACTTGTCAACTGGTAGGACACCTCAATCAGAAAATACATAAGGCTCATTTGCAACCTATTCCTGCATTTGATGAACCATTTAGTAGACTTATGGGAGATTGTGTCGGTCCCTTACCTAAGACAAAGTCAGGTAACCAATACCTGTTTACCATTATGTATGCATCAACAAGATTTCCAGAAGCAATTCTTTTGAGGAATTGTTTAATCGAAAACAATAGAAAACCTTTTTTAAAAATAACCTGTTTTATTCGGTCAAGAGTCAACGTTTATGTTTGGAACTTTCCAGTCTATTATGCTTGAATTTTGCAGTCAAGAATTCAAGTAAAAAATGAAATTATCGTTCGACAGAACTACAATGGATAGAGCTTTTCAGTCTGCTAAAATAAAGTTCTGTCTCTCTCGCTCACTCTCTTCAAAATTTGCTTCATATTTACGGCCTTTACAAAGTATAGAAGAAAACGAATATGTTAAATTATAATAGTATTGCTCATAAAATCTGAATCAATTATAGGAGTACCGGTATACTGAAAGAGTTAGGCAGGCTAATAATGCAATTAATTTATTTGTTCTTGTCCCACTCAATGAAGATTTAAGTTAATTAATACCATCGGATTCTATTGATATTGGAGTGACAAATTTTCGGAATTCAGAAATGAAATATCTGGACAAGAACCGTTCTCATTTGCAATGTAATTTTTTTTACGTTTTACGAAGCTTGTTATTTTCACTCTTTCTTTTTTTTTCCATTTATTAGAGTCTAAACACGAAACAACTCTGATACAAATATTGGGCCGACTCGCCAGAACCAAACGAAGAAATGAACAGTATTGTAGCGACCGTTTTCTATGATATTACGCTGTATAAGGAAAACAATTAAAAATAGCAAATAAAATGTTTACGATCAAATACAGGAATATGTACGCGAGATATCTGCATTACAACTAAGAAGAATATTTAGCGCATATGATCAAATCGTCAAATATGTAACAGGATTCAATGAAATAATAAAGCTATCAGGTGCAAATGCGTATCTTGACTCAAAAGCAGATGTTGAGATAGAATAGATGAACACCTATTATAACACAGAAGGAACGTGTGAACGCCTAACGGTGTTACCCCTGTATGAATAGCAAAGGTAATGGAACCAAGATTTTATAACAAATGTAAGAGTACGCATTTATCTCTTACACTAAATTGTTTTGAACCAAGCTAGGTACTGCTTGCTCGGTGCCATATTCAATGTGGCAGACTTGGTTACAGAATTCGGAAGAGTTGGCAACAGCGATCTAAGTCAAATCATTGTTAACGAATATATGTATAAAATAAATCATTCACGACCATACTATCGGCACTGCAACTTACCAAAATAACATCTCTGACATAGAATCTGACGCTAAGGGTGGCTGCTAACCACTGTGTAAATGTAATTGCAGGCCTTGGATTAAAACTTGATGCCTCTATACTGTTTTAACAAAACCAGACAGAAACTGTTTGCCACCAAGTTTTTATCGTTTTCGTGATCGGTACTTTGATCTTATATAGTTGTATAAAGCGTCATTGATATATTTGTACGCAAGTGCTAAAGACCTGATCTTGTATTCTATCCAGCCGACATCTTCCAATATTCAATCCTAAAGGACACTTTAGGCTGGCATTCTACGATCTCCTCTTGGCAGCCATTATTCTTTCTAGATCAAAGTCAAACAGTATATTAATTTGGTGCTCGTCTCTCATTCAATTACAATTAGCAGCAATTTGGATATGTCGATTGTTTTGTCATAACTTGGCACGCAAGCAATATGAATGTAGCTAAGTTTGAAAACATTTCAAGTCAATACGAAAACCAGCTTTCCTCAGCATACGTTCTTGCTACTATCATCAAATGCAACAAATGTCAAATCATGCTGCTCTATAGTTTTTGTGATAACATAATCGTATTGTGCTAATAATTTACGAACGATAACTCAACTTCAGTAGATTTAACTAAGTGAGCAAAATCATCGTAGTCACCAAAGATTTTAATGATATATATCGCGATTAGATTCTTCCCATATTTGCCATAGTCTCTGTTGAGAAATTAGTTGTCGTATATTTGTATAATACTAATTGGCTTAGCAAACACTTCGAGAAAGAAAATCTGTAGGAAGGTCCTACAATACCAAGACAAAAGGTGCTAGACCTAATAGTTGGACATCTCTGAAAAAATGAAAATTAAATTCAAGAAAGAAGATTATATTATCTTATACTATACATCAGTCTGCACTGTACCTGAAGTCGTGTGTATTTCTCATACAGATGTCGTTGCGAATCACTTTTTCAGCCGCAGTTTTATTTTGTGCAGGTAAGTAAAATATGGTAGGTAACTCCTGCTACACTAAAATGGAATGTAACCAAGGTTTACAACTCGTGCAACCTTAAAGTAGAATGCATGTAAGGGACGTAACCTGTGTGCACCTACCAATTATTTTGTCATTAAAAAAATCATCATATATAATCGAGATGACGATCCGTCTTCAGACAACTCACATTCTGATTCAGACGTTTGTTTGTGCACCACACTGTTTGCATAGACACGCAATTAAAAGAAATGAATACGCTATTTCCATTTGTATTATTTTAGTAGTATTGTGGGATACACTGGCGTAAATGGGACAATACTATACAGGCCACCACCCCGGGGATCGTCTGGCGTCAAGGTTTTAAACTCACACTGGGAACGTCTGGCGTCAAGGGGAATTTAACATGGGGAATATTGGGACTGTCTAGCGTAAAGGGAAAGTGGAGTGGTTTTAGTAAAACCGTAAAGTTAGCCTTATTTTAATTTGGTCTGTAATGGGGAAAAAAATCATCTTAACAGAAAAATAAAGGTAATGTTCTTCATCTTTATAAAAACCTGGTAAATTCAAATATTCCATTTAATTTCATTATAGTCTGCAATTAAATTATCTTTATTACATTAAATTATTAGTGGATGCACAGAAACACACGCGGACACACACACACACACACACACACACCTACTACTACTACTACTACTACTAAATTACTGTATATGTGCATGTGTGTATGTGTGAGAGAGAGAGAGAGAGAGAGAGAGAGAGAGAGAGAGAGAGAGAGAGAGAGAGAGAGAGAGAGAGAGAGGATGGGGTAAGTGTTTCTTTAGTGTTTCAGTTAACACACTGTCCGCTTGGGTAGTTTCTGCTACCAACTGGTTTTTACCGTCAATCGGTAGAATTAACTGATGTTAATTGCCATTCTAGACACTTCTGTTATTTGCTCAGCAGGGATTAACCTAAAGGTTTCGAATGTGTTGTCTGGTGCGTGTGGGTTTGTTTTGTTGTTTTTTTTTGGGAGGAAGGGGATTTTTGTATTTTTTTCCGGTAATCTGTCGGTCAGTCAAATTTAACAAATAGCTTAGTGGTCCTAATATTGTCTTTTTCAGCTAAGAAATTAACGGAGACTAAATTTATTTTTGTGTATCTCCAACATGCATCTGAGGTATGTTTCATTTTTTGCTGAAATAGCCGAGATGGTCCCAATGAAGGTAAGATAAGGGGGTTTGAATGTAACGTATTGAACTTATTGAACGGAAACGCGATCGCGATAGGCATCAACGAAACATAGTTTTTCTTGGGAGCAATAAAACATCACCTTAAGAATAGTGATACATACACACAGATACGCACACATATCACACATGCACACACGTTCAAACTTTCATTTTTCATGAAGATACCAATGCACCTAAGTAGTTCGCATCTTCTCAAGTTGGCTGAATTTTTAAATCACTTACAGGACTGACCGCTATTCTCCAAGTGTGCTATGCTTTGATAAGCGACTTAACGATAACAATCAAGACTAAGATTCTGGAAGTATTATTTTTCGAGTGACATACATTCGCAGTTGTTTTTAAATACATATTGTTGTAGATGTGTAAGGCGTTTCATGCAACTAGGTAGGTGTCCAAATTACCAGAATAGCAATGTTTCGTTTTACTATAGTTTCCTCATTGTAAGTATTATGGAGAAGTTGTAACAAGATAACCGGGACGGATATTTCGGATTGATAACAGAACACGTTTGATGATACAGATAATAAATTATGATTTAATGTGGATATATATATATATATATATATATATATATATATATATATATATATATATATATATATATATATGAAGAAAAATGAAATGAGTGCGTATTGTAATCCAAATATTGGATTTATTTAAACATTATAACGAACAGACTCGAAAATGCAAAATTATACAATGATACAAATTAATGATACAATGAAACAAATAAATGATACAACGATACAAAAACCCCAGAGAAATATACAAAAAGATGAATACAATTCACTCACGTAGTAAACAATGCAGGATTACTCATATAGTAAAAATGTATTCGCTCAAGTAGCGAAACTATATTTGAAAATAATAAAGGGACAGATAACGACTTATCTTTCCAGTCCCAAAAGATATACTGGGTTCCGCAAACCCATATTAGCCCACGGCTAACAAATTACAAATAAATAGATATAATCGACTATTAGTATACAGCTCCACAGTTGGTACAATTAAACTTCACAATTTCAACAGACTCCGGACACTCGGAATACTACGAAACATTAGACCCTCCGGACCCTCCAAATATTAGACAGCTCTACAGCTGGGTCACCCTTGTCACTCTTGACATTAGTCATTTAGACAGCTCTACTGCTGGGTCACCATTGTCACTATTGACATTAGACACTCCGGACGCTAGACATGAGACACTCCCGCACATTTAACAGCTCTGGACACCCCGGACGTTTAACACCCTCGTATCAATAGCCCTACAGCTAAAGTTGTGGCAATCCTCCCTCGGATCAATAGCCCTACAGCTAAAGTCCTTTAAACCAGGTGTTGAACCTCGTTACTCTCCCCAGCACAAGCTGGTTCGAGTTGATTGAGGTACACCGTCTTTCCGTCAAATGTGTCTTATCGATGGTGTAATGTATTCCTTGTCCACCCGTGAGTGAGAATATAATGTGTATTATTGTTGGTTTTTATTATTTTAAGTTTTATAAAATTTTGATGACGGTTTCTCTTTGTTTTGTTCACCAAAAAAAATATAAGTATCATTAACCCTCTAGAGAATCAGACTGATAATACTTTCTATCACAAGTCAGAGCTGACCTATTACATATATTCTCCACTGGGCTGTGGTGAATACAGATTTCTTTACAATCTGACCCTCGAACTTAGGATCGTACTTTCATCCCTTAAGACTATTTAGTCTCAGGGCCGATTTCCGCTCCTTTCTTATATAATATAAATATTTTTATTTTCCCAGTTGACTTTGCCAAAGTCATTTGTCCATAATGTATGTTTTTTGTGTTTTTAGTCTGTGTGATGTAAGATATTGTTGTATGGACAGCACTATCTCGATCAAATCATAAGAGTTGTAATCTATCTTAAAGTTATTGTGTAATTTTGAAAATGAAAAAGTTTTTAACCAAAATATCACTTTGTATTTAAATTTTAGATTTTTTTTTTTAATAATTTATTTAATAAACAGTGTACTTTATTTAAATAATTTATGTGTTATATGTCATCTAATAGTTTTGAAATGCTGTGGCATTTTGACCCCATGTCTAGTAGTAATGTGTTTTATCGTTGATCTAGAGGACTTCTAATTCATAGCAGTTGTTTCCCTTTTAATCATATAGTTTAGTTTAGACTATTTTGGAGCATCACATACTCCCAATTTCTATATTGATCTCAATTAGTAAAGGTCAGTTATTGAAATAAATTTATTATTGGTTTACAATAAACCAATGAGTGATTGTTATGTTATATTAATTTCCTGTTTGTATAACTCAACTAATGATAGAAAGAAGAGGAAAGGAAAGATATCATCCCTAACTCCATATTATCTCGATAGGTGGCGTTCTTTACTATAATCAAGACAATGCGTCTATTGTTTGTAGGACATAATAAAGTTGTCCGTTTGGGCTCTGATCAATCTTTATTATCCGGAGTTACCCGTGTGTCTAATTTCTTGAATGAATATTTACCAGATATTGTGTATGTACAAGTTGGAGAAAATGAACAAGGATCATTGTCTCCAATAGAGGTTATTGACAATTTGAAAACACTCATTCGGATCTATCAACAATTAGTTATGAATCAAATTCTTATTGGAGCCACACGTTAAACGGATTGTATACGATTCATCATCATGGATTCCTTCTTGAATTTCGATGGAGTACATTTAAGTTAGCGTAGTAGAAGATGGATTGTTCAAAAAGTTCTCAATTTTGTTATTCAACTTGAGAGGGAAAAAGAACGAACAAATGTACAGGGATATTTGGAAAAATAATAAAGGTGTCCAGTGACGTATTGGAAGTGTGAGACAAATTAAACAATTAAAACGTCTATCAGACAACAAAATTCCAATTCATGGAACAAGCTGTAACTAATTCTGCATCCATTGATTCCTTTCTGAATAAGGGAAACCTGATATCTCCAAGAAAAGTATCTTTTTGTGTTTTTTGTGTGTGTGTGTATATATATATATATATATATATATATATATATATATATATATATATATATATATATATATATGTGTGCGTGTGTTCTTTATCTCTTATAAATTTCACTATATATAAAATAAATACATACATATAAATACAAACATTCCATTCCATTCCATACATACATACATACATACATACATACATACATACATACATACATACATACATACATGCGCACATGCACACACACATACATACATACATACATACATACATACATACATACATACATACATACATACATACATACATACATACATACTCAGAACCCTGATAATTAAACCATCCCACTTATGTAACCAATTTCTTCTAGTCCCGCAAATGGTTGTAACAGTTAACTAGTACTTATTTAACACCTATTGATGAAAACATATTTATTACTTTTTGAGTGTCATTTATGCAAGATTCCTCTACACAACACATATATATGAACTACCACGGTGTCATATTTACGTCGTGTGCTTCAATGTAGATCACTCCACTTTCTTTCAACATTAAATGGGTGCCACACACTGTATGCCTTTCATATCTCTTGCTTGATCATGGTTTTATGCATTTTTACCATTTCTTTCAAAACGTCCCAAGGAATATGCATTACAGGGACAATGATGACTTATAAATAATCGTAGTATGAGGGGACGATATTTCGATAATTGGACTTATCATTTAAATTAGGTGAAAAGGAATATAGCGACAGTGGGAATTTAACGTAAGAATGGCACATGTTGGTTAATGAGAATTAAATATTGGTGACGTTATGGGATTTAGAATGTCAAGACTATGTATAGGGTGAAATGCATAGGGATGATAGGTTGCTAGAGACAAACATTGACATGTAGAAGCAAGCAAAATGCACATCCAACCAAAGAGGATGGAAACACACATTAAATAGGACAGGGATGTTCCAAAGAAAGACTCGCAGATTGAATTAAACTGGAAATAAAAAAGTTTATTGTATGAGTACAAAACATTTAGTCAAGTATATACATGATCTCTCTAGCCTTTGCATTGGTACATAAGCAAAACCATTTACGAACGATTTCGTTCTTGGTTCTAGTTAAATACTTTTGAAAATTATAGTTCATGCCTTCGAAAAACAACTTTGTATATAACGTATTCAACGTATTTGCATTTCGTTAAAGAATGCCATTTTCTATCAAGCTAAATTCAATGTTCAGCTTTAAGAAAAAGCTAAAACAAAACAAGAAACAATAATCAAATCAGACAAAGTTCGTGTTTCTCTCTTTATCTGTCAAACATATTATTTAAAATTTGGTCAGTTACCACTTTTGTCACAGCGTAGAAGTTTCCCATGATGCACTTCCTTTCATTCGTAAATCTGCGGTTGTATACATTGTGTTAGGTACACCTATTGGTAAGCAGATCAAGTGCAGTCACTGCCTTTTTCAAATGGAGGTACAACATAAGCCACATAAATGATCAATTTTAATTCGGTGATGTCAAACGTTTCGCTCTTTGTTGGAAGTTGATTGTGTAGGTGTACTAAACCCGAGACATACAGACGAGTTCAAACTGTCGTGATTCCTAGATGGACTCAAATGACCTCGATCTTTGACTTGACACCGATGTTTGAGTTCCTCTATCAGTGAATCAAATAAGTCCGTGATGAAACCTTATGCTTCCTAAGGTAGAACGTCATGCGCAAAGTCTTTAAATTTCACCGTATAGGTGTAAGTTGTTGTATTAAATTTTCTCGAAAACGCCGTCTGAGTCATTTGGATGCTAAAATACTCATTTAGGTCTACTGAATCCTATTCCTTCGTGAACGCACTTTGCTGTAAGGGTATGGTTGGAACGAGACACATGATGTTTGTTTTTTCTGCTTTTTTTTCTAATCTGCGTAGAGTGATTCATCTCTCTCGGCGTTTGTCCTCGCAAGGAAATGTCGTTAATGTAGTTCACAAGTTAGTATCAGAAACAGATGTGGAACATAGGAGCTTGACAGTTGTTGTTTATATACATTCGGTCAACTTTTCTCCCTACTAGCTCTGTCTCAAACCTTTCGTCCTATGGAAGATCGCCTTCGTAGGTGCAGCAACAGTGGTAAGCGCAATAGGCGATGTTGTCGTTGCTATCGAAAAAGGATTAAATGAAGAAACATGGGTGTTAACTCTTGCATAGGTTTGTTTCATGTCCAAATGTTTATGTATGAAATGGATAGCGCTTACACCAAAGCACAGGCCAGTGAACCCATTTATATACTTGAATAAATGTTTTTTTCCCAATCAACATACTTTTCTTCTTCGACTCTATATTCCGTATATGAGTCTTTCTTTGGAACATATATGTCCTCTGTTATGTGTGTTTCTATTTTCTTTCCTTGGATGTTCCTTTTGATGTTTTCACATGTCTGTTTGCTTCTTTGTCCTTATATATGCATTTGATCTATAAATAGTTTTGACACTATAAACCCCATGATGTCAGTAATGATTATTTCCCATTAAACCATATGTGCCATTCTCATGTTAAATTCACATTGTCGCTATATTTTTATCCTACCTACTTTAAAATGAGTCTTATTGTCGCCATATCGACCCCATATACTACTCACAATTAATGTTCAAGGATGTTACCAAAATATACCTAAAATGTGCTGTGTTGTAGTCTCAGAGTCACAGGTGTATGTGTGTGTGTGTGTGTGTGTGTGCGTGCGTGCGTGCGCGTGTGTGTGTGTGTGTGTGTGTGAGAGAGAGAGAGAGAGTGTGTGTGTTTATGTGTGTGTGTGTGTGTGTGTGTGTGTGTGTGTATGTGTTTGTGTGTGTGTGTGTGTGTGTTGAAATAATTTAATTACATTGTTAATTAAATTTCTTTCTATACGCCCTAATAAGAAATTGCTAATATATTATGATTGGGTCGTTCTTCAAGCAAATTAATGTCAGCACGATGACACGAATTATTCTCCATCTACAGTTAATTAAATGTTTGGAGTGTTTGACTTTGGTGCAAGGAAGAATCCTATTGATCTCAGGTTCAAAATGTTCAACACATCGATACATATGAATTTGGAAAGTTATAATTTGTTCTTGAGTATATTGCTTGATTAAACTTTATGGAATGTTTGAGTTTATCATGGTACGGAAACCTCTAGATTTTAGGATGAAATATTAGAGGATCTTTGGGGCTACAGTTTTCGTGTCCTAGCCCCATTATGTTCAAAATTTCAAACATATCTTACAATCTGCAAACTTTTATATGTCATTGCACAGACATGTCCCTATCGTTTAGATTTAAGGGAAAAAGTATAAACTCTTGACATGAAATGTGATACCAAACATTGTAAATTTCCGTCCTAAAAGGTCTGGTCTCAAAGTATGTTTTTTTCCTGGTGTGACTTTTAACGAGAGTAAATATTCTGCGTTAGGTAATACAATTATACAAGTACATACGTTCTTTTAATGGTAATACCACCCACCCACCCGGTTAGTATCTTATAAGATGCTGGTGTTACAGTGGAATATGACAGTTCTTATTGGATTCCGATCTTTTCAAACTGGTATTGAACACAATATATAAATAGCAAATTTTACTGTAGGCTATGAAAAACGAATTTGTTGTTTTAATTGTTTATCATACATATTACGGTTGCTTCCTTGAGGACTTACACGACGGTTCATATGCTAACGTAGTAGTTTGATACATCAAGGAACACCTTAATACACAAACTGAGAAAGCCCATATATGGAGATTTATTGTAATATTAGGGGGTTAATTGAAACTCTGTATGGTCAAGCAATCGCTTTGATGGAGTTCTGTTTTGGTATATGGAATGGGTTGACCCTCGTTATAAAGGCGAAGTAACAAATGTCCAAATCTTCGAAGGTACTCTGATTTCACTGTTTACCTACATATCGTTAAGCTGGCGTAAAACATACGCAATATGTACAACTCTGCCTTTTCTATGCTTAAACAATAAACTTAAATGATTTTTTATGGAACAATTAAATTTAGAATTATGAAAGGTTTATTTCCTTAATATCACGATAATTTATTACCATGATAGCTAAAACAACATTCTATAAAGTGATTTTTACATTCAACAATAGAAAGTCTTTACACTATGTGGTTATCAATACGACCTAACCTTAGAACCATACATACATGTATTTAATCTGTAGATTGGTCAAATTTCAGTATGTCAGTGAATAATCAAAATAGGCATAACGTCTGATGAATCTTATTCTCTCTCTCTCTCTCTCTCTCTCTCTCTCTCTCTCTCTCTCTCTCTCATACTATATATAGTATGTGTGTGGTACTATTTTTATATTGTGTGAATGTCAGAATAACAATTAGATTTTTACTCTTTAAATTATCAAAGGTAAACAATGTTTTTTATTATTTTATATTTAGGTAAATTCGTCCTATTATCTTCATGTAGATACATAAACGCACAACATGGTAGACGAAAATAAGTACTGTTGAACAGGGTCCAAAGGACAAAAATAGAGATTAGACGGGTTCACGTCTACCTCATTATATCACGAATGTAGTGAACAAAATATCTTAGATCTGTACGCTATGACTATTTGCCATTATGCCCACGTCAGTTGACATTTAAAGTTTGGATCATCATGCAACCTATTCCTTCACACAATGCCCACCCAACCAACCACCACAAATGGCCCCTAATGTAGCAATGCCTTTTATGTGCGATGTGATGTCATCCTACACACAAACATATACACACACAAGCGCACATAATTGGGTATAGAGACGGGGAATAATATAATGGTCGACAGGAAGATAAATGGATTCGATGATGCTAAACCTACATTATCTTCCTGTGACCTATTGTTTAGCATATTTTTATTTTATTTTCCTGAATTTCGACTCTCAGACTTTGAACTTGTAAAGGGATATTTAATTTCGCTTTAATATCATGGCGACGAAAATCTATGTAGAGTTTTCTGTAAGTTACGCTATCATAATTAAGCATTAATGCCCATTCCAGACTTTTGCAACTCTTTAAAAAAAATTACCCGAATTTATCAAAGAAGCAAGCCGCTAATATACAAGTACAATCATTATTCTGTAGCACAGTTGTAAGAAGTGATTCGATAAGAGGAAACTAATACTACAGAAAATGAAACCAACTGATTATTGATTCGATAACTTGTAAACTTAACATTTTTAGATACATGTTTTTGTTATCGTTATATATACAAACTTCTTGAGATCTAACAAAATTTAGAGTTATGATGTCATGAGTTTCTCTAATGTAAGGATATAAAGCACTCTTTAAAACTTTTGGTTTCTTTTAAAGCCTATTCGACATATATTTGCTTTGGTTAAGTGTATACATTGTTAATTTGTTGTTATTATGCTTACCTTATAATTTGACATATTTGACTGCACGTGGCATATGCGTTCAAACACCAAATAGTTTCAATTCGTCACTGTTTTAAACAAGGTTTTGTAACGTTGTCAGGAAGTAGTAGGAATGCCACGTCATATCGCTAAATACTAGCATTGAAAGCACCATTCCAGCACGTTCCACGTTCGCCAAACCATGATGCCACATTGTAAACTAAAATGATCGGACGGTCAAATAACATTGTTCAGTTGTATTGTTTAACTGGGACAATGAAAAAAGCTATTAAAATAATAATGAAACGTAAAATTAAAGGAGACAAAAACCCGGACCGGCATAACTTTATTGTAAACAGAAGGGTATTTAGTAGTTTGCGTATATAATCTATCCCGACTATTTATTTTTATGTGCATCTATTGTATTTACACTTACATTTCATAAAATAAACTGTCCTATTTTCCATGATCAAACGGAAAGACCCTGCCGCGAATTTGTTAGCTCCCTTCCATACAAACAGGACGTGACGTCATTTGACACGATTAACGTATAGAATCATGTTCAGTTTGTGCAAGGAAGTGTCAATTAGAAACAAGATGGCTCAATACGCAGTTCTAAATTGTGTCAATAAAATATTACGAGTTAAGTGTCTCTAAATATGCCTTGCGAATTTTTTTTCGGAAAAAATACAAGGATCATACAGAACACTTTATTCTTCTATACCACATCTGGGTAGATCCCGTACTGCACAGAGAACCCATGTGAAAGAGTGCCTAAACAATTTAAGAAAATCTTTGAAAGGACTAAATAAATAAATAAGAGACGACCGAACTCGAGTCGGTTGAAGCACAATTTAAATTTAACAAATGTATCGACCCCCACTCGAGCATATTCGAATTCAACATTAAATAAATAGACAATGCGAAGAAAGACATGGAAAAAATACAAGTATTTAAACAATAAGTTTCTTTTTTTTCCCCTAAACAATGATAGTACACCGTACTTCTTTCAAAATTAAAAATTTAAAAAATGAATATAACAAATATCTGGGGAATAAAATATTAGAGGATGATAAACTTTTGAGGATCAAATCACCATATATGACAACTGGGACAAATTGGAAGATAGCAGGCTGTCCGTACAAAGAAACTGTATATATAGCAAGCACATATACATTGGCCGAGCGATCTGAAGTGCTTTCCGTTACGGATCACTGCCATCTCCCCTCTGCGTGGGTTCGAGTCTAAGATTCGGCTAATGTAGTTATGTGAGGAAGCTTACTAGTAGCATCTCGAGGGTCGGGTTCTTCCTCCACCAATAATACTGGTCGCCATGTATAGCCTATCGTGTACTGAAAAATAGCGTTAAACCCTACAACAATTACAAATACAGCATACATATAGTACGAACATAAATAGCATACATGGGATACAGACCACTAGCCAAGGTCGACAAAATGAACTAGGGAAGGAATTTTGAGATTAGACGAATAAAACGTACTTGGATTATCAACACTAACGATAAAATAAACCATCAAAGTTTAACTACATAAACGGAAATTTTATAAAGGAGAGAAAAAAAAAATATATATATAAAAAACCACCATACATATCGGGAGGAACACACCAACGCATGAGAACTTTGTTCCGTTCTTTCTCGAAAATGGGGGGAGACCTATTTACTATTTATATTTGAAATAAATACATTATTTAAAAGATAGAAATGAATACCTCAGAGCTATACTGTTATTAACAAATATGTTGCACGTGGTGTTTACCGCATTATTTGAATACATTAATGATGTATCTCATTATCAGGTATTGGCTCACCTGTACAAGGAAGAAAACCCCATACCTATGCAACTCAGGAAGGTTTCGGGAGGGAAACTGAAAAAAGTCAGACCGGCAAAAACAAAAGTAAAACAAGGAAGAATATTTCACTTATGAGATTTGATCAAAAACGAAGAACTAGGTGTCTCAGCATTGTTGACTAAATTTTCCTGATTATATGCTGCATTCATCTTGTTTGTGTAATGTCGATAATAGAAAAATAACTGAGTTATAAATGAAAGTCTGTATGTTCATATAATCTTGTTACATTTCTTAAAACAACACATCCCGGAACACCACGATAAAAAAATTTAAACAAGTGTTGCTGTTAACTTTCTTGACTGATACAAATATTATACTAACATTATTCATTAAGGTAGTAATTACTCTCAAATTCGGACCAGGCTGATTTAGTACAAATTGCTGACTGATTCGGCCCAGATATCTGGATGATGCTCCAAACTTCCAAGCTGATTCAGACCATGTGAAATATTATTCAGTTTTGTAAAGGATTTAATCGTGAAATTTAAATATGTTGTTAAAGATGAAGTCTCTAGCCATTAGTCTTTAGTTAAGTAGTGACTCAATGTTAAATTACCTTTACACTTTAACGACTGCAAATCCAGGTGTTTCTCAATTTTCTATATATCAATAAACATATGGACTAGTGTTATTCTTTAGAGTAAAGATATATATAATGAAAAAACTGCATTTACGCAGCAGAGGAGATATCAAAAGAACTATTACATATAGTTGTACTAACAAAGACTTAAATTGCGCAATATAATCTTCTTTTTTTAAATTCTTCAAAAATAGCTGTAATCCATTTTGCTTAGTTCCTGATATTTTGTGCCAGTAGACTCCTGCTTAGGTATATATATATATATATATATATATATATATATATATATATATATATATATATATATATATATATATATATATATATATATATATATATATCTAGTCGAAAAACGATATTTTGGGGTTATACATGAAAATAGTCGTGTATCCAACTAATGGCAGATATATCCTGTTGGAGAAAGGGAGATACGTCATATACGATTTTTGAAATGTACATAGTTTATTAAATTTTCTTCATATATTAATAAGTTACAAACGGGTATTTTGTACATATCCTTAGTAGACATAATAAGGGTAACTCAGGTTCAAATTATTTATACCTCACCTTGGAGTGTAACTGAGCCAACTGTATTAATCGTTTGAGACCAATCTTTCTTTTGTCATTATTTTCTGGTTGATTACCCTATTGCCTAATGTTCGTAATTGTGACCAAATGCAGTGATTATTATTCCTTGCAATCTACACGCATAACAAAAAATACATATTTTGGCCATTTTATTCCGGGTTCCAAGGCACATGTGTTTTAATAAAATCTCTAAACAAGAATGTAAATAGAGCTGCAGCTTCCATAAGGTTATAACTTTCAAATACACAACTCACTTTGTATTTAAGATATTCTGATATTCAGTCATTTCTTAAAATGAAGTTTTTATAGAACGAAAGATCTTTAAAGTAGCTTGGACAAAAACAAATACTCATTAAATAATTAGAAATGATGATCGGTGGTTAATTAAAGAACGTTCAGCAGGAATTACACCCAAGCGTCACATAGTTATGTTAAGTACAATGGTAAGGTACAGTAGATGACAAACCAGTGAATTCACGCAAGAGCGATTATTATATTTTCTAATTGGCTACATGTCGTTATATCCCTGAGATTTATCAACTTTGCATTGAGTAAGTCTTCGTTTATATCCGCGAACACAGTAAAGTGTCATTTAGTGCATGTTCGATGTAAAATTTATGGAATTGCAGAATTTCACTGCCGCTAATGGTGGTTTTCATATCAATTACAACGATGTTCAGTGTTCTATTCATTAACCTATATTCTTACCTATGAGATGAAACCAACTCACTAAACATTATCATGTTGTTTATAATCACCATATATCATCGCCACCACCATTGGAAATTTAACATAAATTTCCGTCTCGAAGTTTTACAATTTTGCTAAGGTTTCGACTGATAATTGAGCTATTCGTATGAGCCAGACGCAGTTGAAGGCACAAAAGGTGGAGTTCAATCCCATTTTGATTGTCAGTTCTGGACATTGAATGAGATAAATGTAAACAATATAACTTCCTGTATGGATAATGAAAACATCATAATTTCCTGTATGGCCCTATTATCATGCACATGCTATCCCTACTAAAGACATTATCGAGGCCCCCACCCAGGGTATTCAATCTTGCATAAATTTATTTGGGGCAAATGAGGTATTGTGTGAAGTAAAATATATAATACAAATGGCTAAACACGTTTCAATAGCTAAATAGTTTAGATTCCCGTAAAATCAAAGTTTTATTTTCTTATATTGTAAGTGATTAAAGAAACATTTAAGGGCCTGACAAACAGTCTACCATCTCATTTAAGCTGTATATATTTCAAATATTTTATGTAAATTTTACAACGCATGTTTCTGCAAATGTTTTCTACTGATAAATGATTAGCGCAGAATGTATAGCGCACGATGGTACTGCCTGCAATTATATTTTAAATTGTAAGAAATATTATGTTCGAGACTGGACTAACACAGCGCGTAAACCAGTTATTGATCCCTATTAGTTATGATGTCTTATCGTTTGGATTATCTGATCCCTCAGCTGACCTTAACACCCGCATCCTTAAAAGCTTCCAGATTTATATTTAAAGATGGTGAGACAAGTTTCCTGTTGGCACGATGATCTCCTTTTAGTACATCTACTTAGTCTCTGTGTTTCTCTCCCCTCCCCTATATTCTGCCATTTTATTTCCCTTCAGTAACAGAGATGTTTTAGCATTATTTCGTATTGATTTATATTACTTTGTTTACGCTATTTACAAACGCTTCTATGATCACTTTTTCAATATTCAATATTCATTTTTATCATTGAACCTTTTTTCTGATCCAAACATAAGTAGAACCACGAACTAGTTGATGAATCTGCTTGTGAATTTGGCGTAGGGTTGTTGTTAAGTTGCGAGACCTTGGAGATAGACCTCATTGTAGAGGAAGAAAAGTATGTTTAAGCTGAAACTGAAATCGATATTATCTGTGAATGGCATGCGTAGGAATTAATTGATGATAATTAAGATGTCTTTGAATTGATAAAAAAATTTACAGAGCATTTGAAACAAGATACATTGCGTTATTTTTAAGCGATCTTTCATCTAGAGTTGTGTAATAGCTAGTCACATAATTTGTCTTGATCACATGACACTCATATTAGTATATATTAGGTAAAAACGTCACTTATGAACACATTTGTGCGGGTTTCACTGTCGATCTGACACAACACAAAACACAATCGAGGAAAACGTTTTAAAGACAGTTGAACAAGTTTACACGCCTTACTCTACTGAATTCAAGGTAAGAGTGTTGCTTAATTATGTATTATTATTATTATTATTATTATTATTATTATTATTATATTTGACCGATCTTTCAGCAAATTATTTGTAAATTGCTGAATAAAATGTTTCCGGGTTTTATAGCTAGCAAGGCAATAGGAGTCTAGGTGGTACAGGATTTGTCAGACAAGACTATAGGTGCCGTAACCCTTGACCTGATTTTCAATTTAAGTAGGGGACGAAGTTTTATTCTCAAACTCTCTATAGTAATATATATTCACACCACACACACACACACACGGAGACAACTAACTTACAGCCAAACATATCGTATCGTTAATGTTAAGCGTTAAATATGTTTTCGTGATAAGACCTATACAATACGTATAAATTTTATGGACTATCTATCCTATGTTACTGGCATATATATTTCTCAACATGTAGCCAGTGCCTGGTTTGGATGGGCAGAACCACTGTAAAGTATTTTGCCTTTTGCTGGCCAATAAGCCAACTCTGGAAAAAAAGGACAGCTTAATGAGAAAACTAGAAGAAAAAAAAATCTTTTGAACGATGACGGTGATGTGCTTGGCGTTGAACAAAATAAATGCACTATAGGCTCCAGTATACAATGAAAATGTCTTTAGTTTAAAGTATGCCACTGGGTATAATTTCCACATGTATACACTTCGTCCAAAACATGGTAATGTTTCGAGTTTTTAGTTTCTTTTCAATACAATTTATAATTATAATACCTGATCAGTACTCAAGTTCTGATCTGAAAATGTACACAAAAGGTGTTAAAAGAATAAAATTACAAATGAAGAAGGTTTCAAAGCTGTTATATTTTCTTGTACATTGTTTCCGATTATTGTATGTACCTCCCCCTCCTCCCTCTGCGCGTCTATCTGTCTGTCACTCTTTAGCTCTCAATGTATGCATGTATTCGCAATGATCAATTATACAATAAACGTCTCTTGTATTTTTGGAGTTCATTAAAGAAGAAGAAAAACAATTTTTTCTAAGATATATCATTTATGCTATCACCTTGAGTATTTATATGTATGTAAAGCGCTGTACGTTACGGATCACTGCCATCTCACCTCTGTCTCCTTGGGTTAGAATCTCGGATTCGGCCAATGTGGGTATGTGAGCAAGCTTACCAGTAGCTTATCGTGGGTCGGTGGTTCTTTCCGGGGTTTTCCGGGTTCTTCCTCCACCATTGATACTGGCCGCCATGTATAACCTATATTGTTCTGAAAAATGGCGTTAAACCATAAAAAAAGAAAAACAAATTTATATGTAATGTATCTAGATCTTCATTAACACACACCATTTACATTCCCCGTTGATCGGGAGCTTTGAATATTACCCTTACCATCTTATCGTTTTGCTGTTAACTGCTTGACATTTATATCCATCGTCGATAAGAAACCTTTGATATCTTTTGAATACTCCTAAATATAGCCTTGTGTATGGCGCCAAATAGCCTACCAGTGCTGATGCGCCGTTAAAAACAATCGTATCATAAATTAAACATGTTTTGCTTTTAATATATAACATGTAGATAAATAGTTTATGTTCTGGGTTAAAAATACATTTTTGCGTTTTCGTTTGTA
Source organism: Unio pictorum (assembly GCA_030141615.1). NCBI lineage: Eukaryota > Metazoa > Mollusca > Bivalvia > Unionida > Unionidae > Unio > Unio pictorum. Next base: position 2,058,958 of record JARLTB010000181.1, read on the forward strand.
GAGGTTTCCCTTTGATTAGGCTGGGGTGGGATGCTTCCAATACTATTGAAATTATTACAGAAGACCCACCCCGGCTCGTTTTTGTCCGAAATTGAAGTAGTGATAGAGAGATGCAAAGCTATGAACCCACACTCAGCTAGTGCCGACAGTTAAATTAATGAATACACAAAATGTAAAATTCAAATAACAACAAATTAATAGAATTCAATAACAGTTATCTCTAAAAACAAATATTCAAATTGAAATATCTTTGAATCGTTATCTTTCAATCGACCAAATGACGGCCTATTTCATCATCTGACTTAGTGTGATAGATTTTCCTTCTATCCTGTGTTCCTAGTCATCTGTATGATCTTTCTCTGAACTGGTACTGCAGTTCCCTCCAGATCGCATAACTTCTTCCTCCTTTCTTCCTTTTCTTTCGTCTCCCGGAGACTCGTACCAACTGCAATGGGGTGATTCCCTCTGTCTTCTACAGTTCCTCTGGTCCATATAACCTTCCTTTATTAAAACATAAGGATATTAGTATAGCATATTTACTTAGTATAGCATATTTACCTAGCTATGTAAACTAACACTAAACATGAGATCAGCCATTACTTTCTTTGGTCACGCATTCGTACCTATCGCAATACACATTCTCTCTGATATGTGTGCTCGGTATATATATATATATATATATATATATATATATATATATATATATATATATATATATATATATATATATATATATATATATATTCTCAATCGTATTATCCACAACAATATCAAAAAATCAGACGCATTTCTGTATATTGCACTTCTACAAAGTGTACACAGATATACACATATCCATGCGCTGATATATCATTACACATGATACTCCTACAAAGTATACACAAACAAGCGAATCCTTTTTAACTAATGTTGCACACTGCAACCACTATACAAAGTTTATATTTCAATTCAACATTTTGCTGATGGGTTTAGAATGCTCACAGGAATTACGTCTGATGCAGCATGTCACGTATCGGTACAAGCAAAAAAAAAAGATAGCAATCCTACAAACATGACTAAAGGAGACGATTGCTTTGGTCAAACCGGGTAAATAATAATAACCATATTGATCGCAAATATTTCAATTTTCATTTTTCTCGCAAAGATACGGAAAAACGCCATGTCTATGTTTTCATGTATTTTGTATAGTTTACTTCTATCCTTATTTCTATCTCTATCTTGCACGAATGTTTGTAGGTCGATCTGTCTCCCTGCTTTTTTTTGGGGGGGGGGTTGTTTGGCTGTATAAATATTTTAAAGTTTCTTTGCATGTATTAATTTATTTAGTTTGTTCCTTCTAGATGCTTATTATTTGGGCAGTGTGTGTGACAATGACAATGGCTAATTCATTGTTTGTTCAAATAATGAATGACGAGTCGAATGCGTTGTGCCCAGACGAGCAAACACGGTGCCCAGCTGATCACGAGTGCTGCAAACTGGAAGGAGGCGAAATAGGATGTTGTCTAAAACAAGAAGTAAGTGTTGACAAAATTGTCATGTACGCACAGCAGTTCATTCGAATAGAAATTAAACAGATAGATATATAGAATTAAGAAAATTCGAGATAAATCAGAGATTAGTTAATAATTGTGTACATTGTATGAAATTAACACTGCCAAACCAGTGATCCAGACCTTTTAAGAGACCCGTTTCATTGATGGACGAATTTTGGAATATATATACGTCCTTCACCGAGTAGCCTGCGCCCTTTATTTTTCTCTAAAATTCCAGCTGAATGATCTTAATGATTTTAAACGTTCAGACAGTTATATGTCATTTTACAGCATATCCAGAATTTCGTTTTATGACTTTGTTAGAGTTAGCGTATATCGGGTTTCCTAAACGTAATACAGGTATCATATAGTCTCATATAAGCAATTAGATTTACGTGGTGTCCTTTTACTTCATAAGTTTGCTTACTTGTTTTTAGGAGTTTGGGATTTGTGAGGAATTTAAATTCTCCTTGTCCATTTCATACTTAAAATTTATTATGCAATATTTGTGTATATTGTTGTCTACATTGAGTGAAATTCTGGCGAATGATACAGTTTGAGAATAAAGTTTGATTTTTTTTCCCTCATTAAAATATGTGAAGAACCAAATTGTGAAATTAGGACTAGAGACGCGGACAAACAGTGAAGTTATGGAACAGCTATACAAGAAAATATTAAAAGTACACTCATTAGTTTGTGTGCCAGAACTGCATTCAACGTTTTCCCACCTCTCCTACAAACACACAGTTTTTAAAGCAGCTGTTTGTTTCCAAACGGCGTTCCTGAATGTCGCTACCATGGAATGGCATCTGGTTTAAAGGTGTGTTTGTCTCAGTATGTTGGTTAATGATTTCACTACTCACACATTTAGAAAACACGTTTTACAAATGAAAACAACTTGTGATATTAATTATGCTTTCTTATCTATTTTGAGAAAAGTAACTCCAAATTAGCAGAAACATATTTGAGAAGTAATTGATTGCATAGTGTATTAAATGATGGAAGATTATCTAGACGAAACATATTGACTAAACTGTAATATTGATCCTATATGGCAGTCAAATGCACAAAAGATAAAATCTCTGAGCCACAATGCATTCGTTCGACACATGCTAGGATATTCTGGTGTATGGAGAAGTAAAATTTTAAACAATCTTTTCTTGCAATGCGATACCACGTTGCACATCGTTAATATTATATTACCCTATCAGAATTAATACTTTACACCTGTGATTACATTTCCAGTGATGGGATTGGGGTGCGATGTTGTAGCCAATTTCTTCTACAATCTGTGGAGACCAAACTTTACAAGTGATGGTGGCCTTGTTGTACCAATAAAACGTGTTTCTGATTAGTATGTTTCTTTGGTCCTAGTTAGTATGCACATTTTAGAAATTATTCAGTAAACCTTACGAATATTGCATTCTATGACAGCATTATTTTATATACCAACATCCCCAATCATCACCATTCTCTAAACGCTAATCACTGTAGAAAGTTTATATTTTGAAATATTAGAAACGTTCACAACCAGGACGTATAATCTGAAAGAATAGAAACTTTTATTACGGATCAATTATATAACCTGCTGACCTCTGATCTTATATGTGGTACAATAAGCAAAGTTGTTTTCGGAATCGTTATTTAGAGGAACTACATCAGTTTTAAAGTTGACACTGTTGATGGACTTATCAATAAGGCAATAGTGTTAATGATATTCTGAATACACATCCCCGTGTGTTTGCATTCCCCACACACCCACCGATTAAAAACCAAAAGTCACAAATGAAATAAACGATGCACACATCACTATTATCACATGAGCGTTTTATTCTAAACGTAAGGTTTCAGTGTAAAATACGACATGTTCGCCCTTCGAGTTCCTGTACAAGTTCATTTTCAGCGAAAGGGTGTGTGCACTACATATACATATATATATATATATATATATATATATATGCGCATATAGGGAAAATACTATGTCCACTGCTTCGGATATTTAACATGTTGAATCAAGAAAAGAATAAAAATGAAAATTACAAATTTGCCTTTCATGCAGATTTAACAAAGGGTGTAACTTCTATGTGTATGCGTGCGAATGGATATGACTAAACTCACAACATTATGGTAATTTACGTAATTATCCGGCAGTTACCGAAGTGATTAACTACGGTACAATATTATCGAACGCAATCAACTAGTCCATAGTGTACGCAACATGGTACCGTGATAGTATGGAAAGTCTGATTGTAACAGAATTGTTACCGAGAGGAGGGTGGATTAAATGAACAATACAACCACAATTTGTGAAAGAAAATATAAATTTATGTAATAAATTATAAATGAAAAAAATACAGATGTAACAACACAATAATTCATGCACTCAACCCACAATTACACTCACAACCATTCACAATACATGAACAAATTAAATATTAATACAAAAGGAATCTCAGATGTAAAGGGATCTCTTGGACTATACACAGATCCAAGGATCCTTTACGAAAGTTAAATTAATGCAAGTATAAATTACGAAAAATGAACACAAACGACAAACTATACTATCGCACGATGGATTGCGATAACTAGCACGACCATATACTTGTATTCAATCAAGTTGCTAGCTTTTATTGATATCTATGCGATCACTTGAAATATTATTGTGATCTGACATAAGCATGCAAATACAACAATGTATTAAATTGTTATTACAATTTCAATACACATATGTGTCTCGACCCCGTATAACCGCACGATTCAGCAACAGTTGAATCGTCTCCCAGTTTCCCCGAAAACCTAGGGTTGACCAATACTATTATCGGACGTTTCCCTTCACGGATCCACCACAGTTATACGTTCAGACAACATACAACATCTACCAGAACCAACGGTTCCTCACTACCCTAGATGTCGACCCGGATGTTTTACAACTCAGACAGCTCCGACACTCGGACTTCTAGCTTTCCGGATATTTACACGTTACACAGATGTTGACGAACAGACAGTTCGACACACAGACAGATACTTCAATTCCGTTTGCACAAATTAACGGCACAATCACATTCAGATATTTATACAGAGATGTTCCGGAACAAATAATAGATGTCCCACAACAAATCAGACGATATCAAAGACGTTTATCAAAAGATGGTATCAGATGTGTTAACAGCTACGGTATCAGAAATGGTATCAACTACGTTAGCAGCTACGGTATCAGAAACATTGACATCTACGGTATCAGATCTACGGTATCAGATCTACGGTATTAGAAACATTGACATCTACGGTATCAGCGATTATCAGATCTATGGTAACAGCGATTGTCAGCTACAGTATCAGAAACACGGTAACAGCTACAATAAACAAAACCAGACTAATAATAGTTGTCTCAAAAATAATCTAAGCCGTAGATTACGATATTGCATTTAAAGACTAATAGTGACTAGTAATTCCAAATATTCCACGTTTAATTGCAATAAAAGCATCATTATACGAAATGATAATCTGAATAAAATTCACAATAAAACGAAAATGTAAATTTAACACTCACCCCTTTGGCTGGAGATTGCAAGACGAGCTTATCTATCCTTCGATTAGATATTTTGGTTCCCGTAATTATTATGAGAAATATCTCGCCTTATATACTCTCTATAGGTGAACATAAATCACATCGAGCTTGCCGTGCAACACGTGAAACGAGTATTTCGGATTTCATGTAAATAACAAACTGGCACATGCAAATCGTTACACGCCACTTACCTTGGAGAAAACAACTTAATCACCCCAGGTAATGCGTGTACGACGAAATCAAGAAAATGGTGAGTTTCGTTTGCAATTCAAGAAGAAATGCAATTCAATCAGTTCAATTTTCGCCTAATTCTGTGACACTGATAAGCATGATATCCACATATAATTCCAGTGTTTGGGATAATAGTCACATTTTCAGGTTAGAAAGTATATATCAATGAATGAATTGACTATATTCAGTACACCTTTTATCACGTTAAAGATGTTTTTTATTTAAATTGTTATGGGGGTACAAATGAACAGGAAGGTATATTCAGAATACAATGTGATTTGAGATGTATCAATTATTTACATGTGAACCTTCTCACAATTTTTTAAATATAATAAGCACTTGCGTAGACTTAAATTGTTGAACCAGAGTGACTGAGTGTTCAGCAAGACTACTTACAATTCATGGTGTCTTCTGTGACGTCAGCAAGACTATTATTTATTGTGTCTTCTGCGACGTCACCAATACCATTATTCATGATGTCTTCTGAGTCGTCAGCAAGACTATCATTCATGGTGTCTTCTTTGACGTCAGCAAGACTATTATTCATGGTGTCTTCTGTGACGTCAGCAAGACTATTATTCATGGTGGCGTGTGCGTCCTCAGCGAGACTATTATTCATGGTGTCTTCTGCGACGTCAGCAAGAGCAATATATACATTCAGTCGTGAAAAGGGGCCCCGAGTGGCCGAGTGGTCTAAAGCGCTTTCCGTTACGGATCACTGCCGTCTCACCTCTGTCTGCGTGGGTTCGAGTCTAAGATTCGGCTAATGTAGTTATCTGAGAAAGCTTGCCAGTAGATTCTCGTGGGTCGGTGGTTCTTTCGGGGGCTTTTCCCGGGTTTTTCCTCCACCAATAATACTGGCCGCCATGTATAGCCTATCGTGAGCTGAAAAATGGCGTTAAACCATACAACAACAAACAAACAAACAGTCGTGACAACGTGAGGGCAATCAGTAGTCAACATTTGTAAAGTTAATATATAACTTTAAGTGTTGTTTTGGAGGCTTATTATTGTAGTTCTCCATGCTTACATCTACTCGCTAAGGTCGAGGTTTATGAAAAGCCGGTACTGCACGAAAGGCAAATTAGAGAGAATAAACAATACATTCACCCCTAGCAGCAATTTCTTTTCCCGTTATTTTTGAACATAGATTATGCGATTCAATTTTAAGAAGTTATGGCCGTGCATCCACAAATGCAGAATAGAATAGCGCTTTAAAGTTTTCAACAAAGAGCGTTTATATGCAATTCCATAATTTACTGACGATGTATTGGATACGTTATAGAAAATGTTCTAAATATTTAAAGACTTGCTGGCCCGATATCATTTGAATTAATATATCAACTACACTATTGTCATATACTCTATAACTGAGGTTCCAAACAACTGATGTCAACATTCGTGCTACTGCTCGTTTGCAATACAACATAATGGGATGAAAGGCATTACTCGCATTTTACCGAATATAATTACCTATATATACTTTTATTATCATCAACAAATTTATATGATTGAGGATCATCTTCAAGCGATTACAGATTTATTCATACAGATTCTATATACTAAACTCAAGACTTAGATTCAGGTAATCTCCAATATCATTATACAGCTTGCTTCAGTTTCTAGTATATCTAATCATGAATAATATTGAAACATGGCGTTTTCTTCACACAGGTGCAGGGAAAAAACACATTACCGTTCATTCAATCCAAAGCCTTATCAATAGCATACAATAAAACAAGTGCTACACAGTGCCCGGACCCTTCATATTCATGTTCTGGAACGCAAACTTGCTGCCCTTCCTCCGGGAGAAGTCTCTGGGCGTGTTGTCCTTATACTGAAGTAAGTCACGTGTCCTTCTGTTCATGTAAATACAGTACGAAATGTATATAGCATTGATACAAGTGGTGCAAATTTACACAAGATTTAATATTTTGGTGTTATTTCTTTATGACTTTCTCTCACTCAGTGTCACCCTGTGTCTGTCGTGTATGTTCTGTAGTACGCATGGTTTCATTTGTTGAGCCGTTTACTTGAGCAGTAGGGAAAGGAGTTTACAACCCGGGTTAAAATGACAAAGTCGTGGCATAGCATGTACTCATTGGACTGCGTTCATTACGTTCAGTTGATTAACCAGTTACCGAATATTTGGCGTTTCAAATCTGTGAATGTGAATCCACTGTATTTTAAGTTTAAAACTATGAGATACACGGTCTTTTGAAAAAAAACTGGTTTATCAGTGCTGGACAGATTTTATCCAAATGTTAAATGCAATGAAAATTTCCATACAATACACAGATGCAAGACCTTGTCAGCTATAATTATGTAAATTTAATTCACATTTCTCAGTCACATACAATACAGAGATGCAAGACGTTGTCAGCTATAATTATGTAAATTGAATTCACATTTCTCAGTCTCATACAATACATGGACACAAGACGTTGACTGCTATAATGATGTAAACTGAGTTCACATTTCTCAATCCCATACAATACACAGATGCAAGACATTGTCAGCTATAATTATGTAAACTGTATTCACATTTCTCAGTCTCATACAAAACATGGATACAAGAAGTTGACTGATATAATGATGTAAATTGAGTTCACATTTCTCAGTCCCAAACAATACATGGATGCAATGCGTTGACTGCTATAATTATCTAAATTGAATTCAAATTTCTCAGTAATTATGAATTCATACCCATTTTACCTCATCCTTCTATCTTTCATTCTTCTCCCTCTTCAGCTTGACGTGATTTGGTTTTTTCATTCTTTGAAATGTATCTCTATCAAAGACTCATGGAATGTACAGCTTTAAGGAAAACACTAATAGAAATTTATAGCGCTGAGGAAAAGTAGAGTCGAGTCCGGCACTATTGAACGATATGTAATCGTTAATTTGTTTCTGAAAATGTTCATAGTTCACCTGCTTTCTTGTAATGAGCGGATTTACTGGACAATTTTATTTATGCCATTTAAGCAAGGGGAGATGGTACCACGTTACGATATATTATTTTGCCTATATCTCTTATTTCGTTCCATTAACTTCCGATAGGTATGCGTGTTTGATGTGGAGAGGTGATTTGCATCGCAAATATCCTCATGTCCTGGAAATTAGGAGAGATTACATCATATATCAAAGTTATTCACCTTCGTTTCTTATCTCTTTGATTCCTTTTACGAATCTTCATGCACATTTCTTATGGAAATCTGGTTATATTTGCCACTATTTATAAAGATTATTAAATAAATGGCACACAATAGTCTTACTATTATATTTATTTTGGCTTTTCTTTCTGTCTTTCGTCTTCAAAATAGGGATCCACATGGTCTTTTAACGAAGGAAAATAATTTGCATGCAAATAATCGTCAGGTCATGCAAACATACAGATGTGTCGTAACGATAACTATATTTTTAATGCTGCTTTTAATATCACAGTATCTCATAATTGTTTACTTCGAGATATGAACACAAATGCACAACGAGTGTGCATTATGCTCATGGATAGATTTGCAGAAACTATCATTTTCACACGAAACTATTACATAACAACTAATAGGATTAGTGTTAAAACTACGATCTCACTGATTGATAATACAGATTTTGATGTTGCTACATATTTTCAGTTCTTACTGCTCGTCTAAATATTAACATTTGTATTACACTACTGTCACTTAAACTGCTCTTGCTATATGTTCAGGCTGTTTGCTGCAAGGATGGAAAGACGTGCTGTCCCTGTGGCTCTACGTGTGCTGCTGGTAGATGTGTTAAAAATGATGACAAGGTTTGAATGTTTAATCATTTTGTTTTAATACAGATAGTTACACTATTCATCAAATTATTTAAACGTTTAAATGAGTAAACATCCATTACGGGAATAGTCAGGTAATTTTATCAAAACGCTGTTTCTGTATGTACTATTAACATGACACGATATGAACCTCTGAATCTGTTTCGTCATGGTATATAAGATACTAAAGGTAGGACAAGTTATGATTATTTATATTGTTAAGGTCCAGTATAATTGTTTTTCCGTGAATTTACCTAATTTTGTTCAGGAAATGGAAAATTGGAGATTTCCGAATGAATATAATGTTTTTTGACGTCATTAAGTAGCTAGTTCAATAAGTATTCGGTTGTATAACGTATATACTTTTTAAAAATACATAGACGGAGACGAAAGAGTCAGTACCATTTATTCCAAGAATCTCTGCTGTCCCGAATGCGTTCAATGACACAAGTGGCACCCCTTGTCCGAATCCTTCCTTCGTATGCCCGGGAATAGCCACTTGCTGTCCTTCCTATTGGGGCAAACCATGGGGCTGTTGTTCTGGCTTCAATGTAAGTAATCTATCTACATTTTCGTAAAAGAAATTATGTGATGAATTTTAATAAGTAAGACCCCTCTTAACGTTACCATTCATTTGCAATTGTACGGTGAACCTTTCTTCCGTTTTACCTCTCGCTTAAATGAAATACTTGATGCATGCTACACATACTTATAAATGTGTAGATACAAAAGAAAATGTTATCATATTTCGAAACATATCAGTTGTTTCAAATGCTATCGATCAGATACATTAAACTGAGGATCTTCAGAGCACATCGTTAACGAAGAATGATAATTTATATCCAAGCAATCATTTTATAATTCCATTAAGACATGGCGTACAAAGTAAAAAACAGTGATAATAAACTGATCTTAGCTTTATCTTTAGGTTATTATTATTATTATTATTATTATTATTATTATTATTATTATTATTAAACATCCATTCATATGTATATTTATTTGTTCTACTAGTACTACTGATAATATCAACACAATAGCAACTACTACAGCTACTATTATTAACACTACCTATTGCTGCTGCAACTCCACTACTATTTATACTACAAATATGACTTGATTATATTTTTACTGTTAATAATACTAGTAGTACTAACACTGCTGATGATGCTACTACAGCAACAACCCAAAAAACGTTAGCACTACACAATAACTATGTCATTTTCAGGCTGTGTGCTGCAACGACGGGAGACATTGCTGTCCCAGTGGCTATGTTTGTTCAGCGTGCAGCTGCGTAAGAGCTTGATCATTATAACGACTTCAATAGTTATATAGCTCTCCATACGAGCTATTTTCAAACATTTGCTAATTAATATTTGTTGTAAGCGTCATTTTCAGTCTTGTACATTATACAAATGGTTTCCACATAATTCGTACTATGTAAGAGGAAGAGTGTCAGCTTTGAAATAACAATACATATGAATCTTGCAAAAATGTTTAAGCAGGTGTATGGGGCAAAGATAACTTTGCATCGCAAATTGAGTATTTTATACACGTGAGGAGACCCATATTGCCATATCAAACTAACTATTCTTTATATGGATATAAATGTTTGTAGAGAGTGCATTTATGGATTTATATCCTGAATTTTAACCACTTGAACCGAACGTTGACGGGGCAGCAGACAACTGGCCATATATTGACAAATATCTGACGTTTCATAGTCCATGGACAGATGTGTAACGAGAAAGTTTTAAAAAATTCTTGGAATTGGCTGCCACACTTAAAAATTAATGAATTAAAACTTAATTTTTTTTTTTTTTAAATCGTAAATAATCCTTGTTTATAGTATATTGTACATCATTTTAAAGTTCTATTACTATGTTCGTCAGACGGAACTTTGAATAATGATGGCTGTTAATGTAAACATACAAAATGAATACTTAATGCATCGAGCAATAAATGTCTGAAACCATTGTTTTTGTATTTCTTTATTATGATATATATGTATCCCCATCCCTCCTACAACCCAATTATCAAGTAAAGAGTCACTCTAGTGTCTGAACGATCGAGAAGATAAATAATTATTTGTTAGACAAGTCAACATGAAAGTGTAACTTTTCAAACTTTTAAAATAATAGTCTTTATTGTTCAGTTCTTCCTATAGAAGCAAAATAAGAAACATCAAGGCCCAAAATTTAGTGGCTTTTAAATTTATTTTTTGGAAACGTTTATTTTTACATATAGTCTTTAGATTCAATTCTTTTTTCCCCGTCATGTCATCGAAATGATATGATGTATGCTTGTGTGAAAACAGATATGTTGTAATTGCCAATAAATGTTTCCATATTCAGCTTATCCTACACGCGAGCACAAAAACGTTTTTATCCATCAAAGTTTTGTCTATGTTTCGGAAAAGAAGAAAACAATATTTCCCCTACTTAGACAATCTAGTTAATGACAGTCCGAATTACAAGGCTCCAACTGGCTGCTTGTCGCCATTCTCGGTTGAGAAATAAATTAATCATCGCAATCATTGTAAATACTTATCACAATTAATTCATTATTGCAATAGTCAGCTTGCTGAGGAAAATGGAGGACGTAAGCAATTTCTGGAGGTGTGTCTAATTTATGCTCGCCGGTTTGGTTAATTGATCATCATCATTGACAACTGGCAATTGACGCTGGAAAAAACACCATCCCTGAATATTTTCCGGTTTTGTTCTTGGTTACAAAATAAAAAACAACAAATAATAGCTATCCAGAAATTGTTTTCAATTAACTGTTTGGTGTTTTTAAGAAAGCGACCTTGCGAAACTAGGAGCAAGGGGCAGAAGACATAATTGAAGGAGTCTGGAAGAAGCATGCATATATTCGTTTCCTGATTTGCATGTGTAAAATAACTTTAAGATGGTATTCTATGTTGTGTCATAATTAAAGGTTACTGGATATGGGAAATCCATCTATCGTTAAATAGTATGTACCAAGTTAATTTTGTGAATGATGATACAGATTTTCAAATGGGTTTGTGTATTGGCATATAATTACATTACTTTGTTGTGGCAATGTTACCTGACAGGCTATTAAGCTGATGAATACGTATTATTTTCAAGTTAAGTGTAAAATGAAGCTTCCATTAACTTGCATGCATGCATGCACATTTTGTACAGCGGAATATTTGGATTAATGAACAATTCAGCATTTTCTGATATAATATGTGTCAACAAGCTGGGGTACAAGAATAACATATAGAGATTTTTTCAAATATATTCATTTTGTAATTAATTCACTTATTTATTTTGGAAATATTTTATGCAGTTACACAACATACACTGATATAGTGGTGTGAGACCTATAATTGGATAAGTGCGTTCTGTCACAAGCTGCCTCGACTACACGTCCAATGAGCATTACGCGGATACTCTCTGAGATTTCTATAAATAGGATCCCATTAAGAATCGTGATACACTAGACAATCTGAAACATCGCATGATATTTTTGTAACTTTTTGTTAATAGTACTATTAGCTATATGGCGAACATATTTCATATTGGTACACACACACACACACACACACACACACACACACACACACACACACACACACACGGGGAAATTAGAACGACTGTAATGAATAATCAAAATAGTGGTTATATATGTATGACTAAGGATAGTTTATCCACAACAACAGTCTCTGAATTGCAAACGAAAATTAGACAAGTCAATCCGCATGACGTTCACATAGTTTAGTTGCACTCAAACTGTTCGAGAACCAAAAAACATTCCATCATGCTGTCCAATGAGAATATATGAGTTCATAGAGATACATGCTAGGATGCGTATTCTAATGCAGACTGCCCCTTTAACATTGTTATTTCCAATCGGTAGGAATCTATCACTCCAGAACAAGCATCAATATCAACCTATAGAAGCATATTAAGTTCATATATTTTAAGAAGAGATTGTTTGAGAAAGCTGTTCTCCAAAGTGGCAGTTATCTAACCATCGCATTTTGTAAATTTAAATAATGCAAATATCCCCGCTTAAACCATTAAATGGACTGATCCATTTAAACGCAAACTAATACCGTCATATATCCTACATGATGAGCAATATATATATATATATATATATATATATATATATATATATATATATATATATATATGTATATAGACTTAATGTAACTTCTTTATCTAGTAATCACTCATTCACTGCAATATACAAAAAATTAAATGTTTTTATCATTACTGCAGCTGTGTATAGAGTGCATTAAGCGTTGCAGCTGACCTGACCCGATTGTGTTAAAATCGAATGTCCCATTAAAATGTTTTATTGAAAATTGAAGTTTTTAAAAAAAATATAATCTGTAGAACAGAATTTCTTGGTTATATTGCCTCAGCTTTCTCCTGTTAATATTATATAACGTGCTAGAAATAATTAAATGCCAAAATCAATTGTTGCTTTTTCGATCTAGACTGGAATTTTAGTTTTTCATTGGATACCCATGGCGGCTGAAAGTCATTACATGGGTCACGATTTTTTCACCACCCCGCAATATTTACGGAAAAAATGCGAATGGTTCACCTCGTAGGGTGCCATGATATAAAAAATTCAATCAATAACTGAAACATTCTGAGTGCTTGTGGTCAAACATAAATTTGTCAGTATAGATGAAACTTGGATGTCAGCTTCTGTGTAGAGAAAAAGATATTAGCCACTGCATTTTCTGGACCTTCATGTACTGAGCTATGTGCCTTCAATTCGCACCAAACATGCAAGTGCTAATTCTAGTAATGAGTGTTCCAGACTTTAGACTGTTAAAAGATTGAAATTCCATCAATAAAACAATGTCTCTATTTCTTTATACTTACACCTATGCTCTTTAAAGATTTTTTTTCGTAGCATCACTTACATTATTAACCAATCCTGGTCAGCCAAACCGATAGATAGATGATAGATCTATCCACAACAAGTTATATATATATATATATATATATATATATATATATATATATATATATATATATATATATATATATATATATATAGATAGATAGATAGATAGATAGATAGATAGATAGATAGATAGATAGATAGATAGATAGATAGATATTCTACACCCATTATACCGTTAGGTCCCATTTTTCCATGCAATTAGTACCGCGTGGCCAGCATAATCATTACACCGCTTAACTTAAAACCTGTTTAATTCGAACAGCCTGGTGTTTTTCTATGAGAATAGGAAATGTTCAAAACGGTGTACATAGGCAACGCAATGCGAAGGTTTCATACCTCATACGAACTAATTAAAGGTTCTCTTATAGAATTTGTTTGTATAAAGCCTAAACTGTGAAACTGTGCCCATAGGACACGGATACCCCAGCATTATATTTGAATAAGAAGCGTAATCGAAAAAGAAACAATCTGGACCACATTGCTGCAGATAGTAGTATTAGTAATACTGCTACTTCCTTCGTCTGAGTGTTACTCAAAATAAGATATATGTATCAGTGGAACAAGCCAGTGGTATACGTATACACACATGTCGATCTTTAGCATATTATAAAACCATTTAAACACAGCTGCGTACATACTTTGAAATATATTAATTACTTACCTTATTCAATAGCAAGAGTATCGGAATCGTGAATACGTAAAAAAGACATTTCCTTCTTCTACCAAAATATTCTGCTGAATCGTAGCCATCTTAGTTAATCGCATAATTATTTTTTGTTTTTAACATCGTTTTCAGTGTGCCATAAAAGGGCATTGCATCCTTATGTGGAAACGTAAGATGATCGTAATATTGATGACGTCCAAAAAGATGGCCGCGATCGCTTAACCGACTTGAATCAGCTGTTCCGTTTTTTTTATTATAAAACCATTTAAACACAGCTGCGTACATACTTTGAAATATATTAATTACTTACCTTATTCAATAGCAAGAGTATCGGAATCGTGAATACGTAAAAAAGACATTTCCTTCTTCTACCAAAATATTCTGCTGAATCGTAGCCATATTAGTTAATCGCATAACTATCTCCGTTTTTAACATCGTTTTCAGTGTGCCATAAAAGGGCATTGCATCCTTATGTGGAAACGTAAGATGATCGTAATATTGATGACGTCCAAAAAGATGGCCGCGATCGCTTCACCGACTTGAATCAGCTGTTCTGTTTTTGGGCCGTTTTTCCTACTATATGTGCTTCTTGTCTATCTTCCTATATATTATTATATTTCATCATGCATTGGTTGTTCAGTTCGTATGTGTTTCTTCGTCTCCTTATTTAGAAAACGAGAACAATTATAATTTGTCTCAGCTGTTTTTCTCCACTATTACAACGTCCTATGTTCTTGAAAAACCCGCTATCACGTGATCGCCACTCAAACCGTTTATGCTATTTTGTAAATTAGGACCAGGCTGATTTGGTACAAATTGCTGACTGATTCGGCCCAGATATCTGGCTGATTCTCTAAACGTCCAAGCTGATTCTGACTATTTGAAATATTATTCAGTTTTGAACAAGATTGAATCGTGAAATTTAAATATGTTGTTAAAGATGAAGTCTCTAGCCATTGGTCTTTAGTTAAGTAGTGACTCAATGTTAAATTACCTTTACACTTTAACGACTGCAAATCCAGGTGTTTGTCAATTTTCTATATATCAATAAACATATGGACTAGTGTTATTCTTTAGAGCAAATATACATATTGTTACGTGCTTAGGCTCGTATAAGCATCAACACAGAAAGAGTGAAAACTAACAAGCTTGTGAAATTTAACAATAATTTTATTAAGTACAAATGTTTTCATAAAAGAACATAAATAAACTTACGGTTTTAGAGAATAAAGTCCAAAAATAATCCATTATAGAATTCACATAAATAATCCACTAAGGGAATTGCAAGAGTCCTGATAAATAAATGTCCTAATAGTACCAGGTTCGAATCGTGACGATGTAATCCAATATGGACGACGATGTCACGTGATTTAGTCAGTTATTGTTTTATAATAATCGAAATGAAAATCTATGAGCACATATTCTTTTCCAGATAAATAAAATAATTCCTCTTGCTCCAACCAATTGAAATAATTTTCAATATGGCTAAAGTACAACTATTATTTTAAAGCCCAGAGATTCTACTGAATTATTCTCTCCCAAACAATAATTTAAATACCTGACTTTACGTAAACAAGGGAACACGTGATTTTCCAGAAGGTCACAGAAAGAACGTACGATCAGAAAAACACGTACACATAAAATGATCAAGATGAAAATCAGCATTTCTTACCCACCCACCCCCAAGAACTTAAAATAAAAGGTTGTCCTTGAAATTAACCAATCGTTTTGGAAGCTTGTTGACACTCTCTGAAGCAGGGTCAGAATTGAGGTTAACAAGTCAAGGTCAATACCTGTGTTTACAAATAAAGTATAGATCCAGAAAACACATCCCAATTTAATGAATTATAAAACCAAAAATGACAATTTTGAATTTGACATTTAAAAATTAACCATTTAAATCAAACACCTTCCCCCATAAAATAAAAAGAAAGGTTTATATGATAAAACTTTCTTTTTATCACAAATCAATTTACATCTAAGGTTAAAAGAACTAGTATAAATTACACAGAGTATATATTATTTTAGACACGGGAAAGAGCGTAGGCAATTATTTTATCTAGAAATAGCCTCAACCTTTTAACTTGTCCATGTCCCACAAAATGTCCTAAGAAAGTCTCACTAGCACGGCAGATCTCACTTTTAGATAAATTAATTGTCAAACATGCATCAGTGAGTCTGTCAAAGAATTTTCGAATTGTTGCTGGATGTTCTATCCAGGTGTCGTTGTATATGATGACGTCACAATTTTCTAGACCAGAGATGACCATTTTTATGACACGTTGAAATGGACTATCTTTATATTGGTAAAGTAAATCTGAAGTCACAAATGCCGAGATTTCCTTTGCTCTTTCCGGTAGTGGAATCTGCCAAAATCATTTCAGAAGGTCAAATTTGGTGACATATTTGGCATTCCCAATTTTTTGTCAATACAATCGTCAATTCACGGTAATGGGAATGAATCTGTTTTTGTCACTTTTTTCACCTCCCTATAATCAGTGCACATACGGAACGTTTTATCTGGTTTTGGAACAAATATGCGTGGTGATCTCCAATCACTTTTACTGGGCTCGATAAAATCATTCTCCAGCAAATATTGAATTTCATTTTTTAAGTATTCCTGTTTAAATGGACTCATCCTGCATGGATGCTGTTTAAAAGGTTTGGCATTTTCAATTTCAACGTCAAGAAAAATTGTGTTTGTCCTTGTAAGGATATCTGGAAATAAGTGCTCAAATTCAAACAACAACCGTTTCATTTCATTTCTCTACTTTACTTGCAAATATGAAAGTATCTGGTCTAGATTTTTCTTAATTTCTAAATTACAAAGATTCGTCATTTCAATATCAGTCATCATTTCAATATCAGCAAAATCTGATGTTATTTCTTCACTAAGTGTGACAGGTACAACTAAATTAATTACATATTTAACATTTATATCTCTTTCAATATACTGGTACTTATATAATTTATTTAGATCTCAGGAGCAATAATACTATAATTGAATTAATTCATTTTCTTCTTAACTTTGTAAGGGCCGTAATATCTAAGCTGACGAAAAGTAAGAATAATGAACAAGAGTATCACAACTCAATTATCAAACTCAAACGTTCTCTCTCTTGAAGTTCTTTCAAACCATAGTTTCATTTTTAACTTGAATTGCTGAATGCCCAATTCATTCATAGCTTGCTGGAAAATTCCAGACCTGAAGTTTGAACCTGGATCAAACTGAATAGATTTGGGAAGGCCATACTGAGTAAAAAAAAATATTTATCAAAGCTTTTATTATTGTTTTATATTTTATATTCCTCAACGGAATAATAGCCTCTGGAAACCTTGTTGACGCACACATCATGGTCAACAGGTATTGGTTACTTGACTTGGTCTTGGGTAAGGAATCTACACAATCTACCATAATTCTACTAAATGGTTCGTCAAAGGCAGGAATAGGTTGCAGATGAGCCTTACGTATCTTCTGATTGAGTTTACATGCCAATTGACAAGTATGACAAGATCTACAGTATTTGACAACATCACCTTTAATTTTTGGCCAATAGAAGTGAGTCCAGATCTTGTGATAAGTTTTATTAATCCCTAACTGACCAGCCAAAAGAGTTTCATGGGCCAGATTAAGTATTTCCTGTCTGTAAGGTTTTGGAACTACTATCTGATAGTTCACTGACCACTCGTCACCAGCAGGTACCTCTGGAGGTCTCCATTTTCTCATAAGAATTCCATTTTTAATGAAATAACAGACAGGCACTTCAGTGGCTTCAGTCTCATTTATGGCCCTTTGAAACAAACAGGAGATCTCAGGATCTTTTTCCTGTTCCACGACAAGTGACTGTCGTTTATCACCCTGACTAGAATAGATAGAATGAGTTGTAAAATGAAGGATCAATATGATCAATACCTTCTGATTGATCCAAGCAAGGAGTAAAAGTGACCTCGTCAAAAGCCTGACCTATACAAGTTTCAACTAAAAGAATACTTACTTCATCAACATCATTCTCAAGCGCTTTCTTTGCCATAGCTCATTTAACTGCACAAGCTTGAAATATCTCAGGGAATTCTTTTTCAATTAGATCAACTTTCTGATCCAAATTAGGCTTGTCAGTTACAAGTGGATTAACTACAACCTTGTTCCCAGCTAAGTCGTTGCCTAGCAATAAATGGATACCCTCAACGGATAAAACCGAGACTGTTCCGATTGTCACAGGTCCTGGCACTAAGTCTGATGACAAATTTACACAATGGAGAGGAACATTAACAAAGCCGCACTCTACTCCCTGAATAAAAACACTTTCATTAGAAGAAGACTTCTCAGAAAAAGGCAAAGTACCTGATAATAAAAGACTCTGAGAAGCTCCTGTGTCCCTTACAATTTTAATAGGGGTTGGATTGGCTGAATCACCCAAGAGTGATATGGAACCCTTCGATATGAATGGCTCATAATTCTCCATAATAAAATCTGACTGGGATGTACAAATGTATTGCGTTCAATACATGACTGTGACCTTGACCTCTTGGAAATAAGAGCATTTGGAACAGGTCTGTCTTGATTTTGATGTCTATTTTTCAATTTGTAGCAATCAGAAACAACGTGTCCTTTTTTTCTTGCAATAGGTACACGTCGGAAGAGATAAGAATTTAGAAATCTTGAAAGTTGTGTTAGTTTGAGTTTTAGAAGGGCTTGAATTAGACGGAAATACTTTTCTGCCAGAAGATTGTTGAGTAGAAGTCTTGTTAACAAAAGGAATTTTGTGTCAAAGAATATTATTCAGCAGCTCGAGCAGCATTTTCCAAGGTTTCAATCTTTTTGCTCATCAAGATAAGTTTTAACGTCACTATTTACACAGTTTTTGAACTCTTCAATTAATAGAATTTGCTTAAGATTTTTATAATCTTTGTTCGACATTCTTGGCTAAGCACCATCTATCAAACAATTGCTCTTTTTCTCTAGCAAATTCGACATGAGTCTGTCCAGCTTCTTGTCTGTAATTCTGAATTTTTGGCTATAAGCTTCAGGGACTAACTCATAACCCCTTAGAATGCATTCCTTAACCACATCATAGTCACCACTTTGCTGAACGGACAGTGAATTGTAAATCTCACTACCCTACCAGTAAGTACACA
This sequence comes from Unio pictorum, assembly GCA_030141615.1. NCBI lineage: Eukaryota > Metazoa > Mollusca > Bivalvia > Unionida > Unionidae > Unio > Unio pictorum. The sequence goes on from JARLTB010000181.1 coordinate 2,078,844, forward strand.
TTGTAATATCTGAGTCCAGTTCTCTCTTGGCCACTTTAAATTTTCTGCAACTTTTTCAAAAAGAATGAAATATTTGTCTACTTCTTTTTCTCTGAAAGGGGGCACTAATCTAATATTCCTTGCTAAATCAAAATTTAAATTTGGATTTGAAGTATGATGATGACCCTCACTTGCCAGCTCTATTTCTTTCATTTTAATTTGAAATTCTCTTGCTTCCTTCTCTTTCTCAATTCGTATCTGCTCTTTTTGTAATTCAAATTGCCTTTCTTTCACCTGTCTCTCAAATTCCAGCTTCTTCAACTTTAATTCCATCTTGAATTTTAATTCTATTTTCTTCAGTTTAATGTCAGAGTCTGATGTAGACTTACTGATCGAAATAAAACCACTTTGTTCCAAAACATCCTGCTCTACCAAATATTGGACCAAAATTTGTTTGATATCATCTTTCGTTAAAGAAGCCTTGACTTCGGAAAGATCATATTTTCTTAATAGCTGAATCAACACATCTTTTTTGAAAAGATCTAATTACTCCTGGGTAGGATTAGAAAGAAATATTTCTACTTTAGATGTCATTTTAATACAAGCCTGTCAGTCTCACTAAAGATTTAAAATTTTTCAAAAACTAGGGGAATTCAATTTTAAAACAAAAGTTTTCTAACCAAATTCCAATTTATCTCAATCTCAATCCCGGAAGCTAGCTCCCAATTTCTATGTTACGTGCTTAGGCTCGAATAAGCAGCAACACATAAGGAGTGAAAATTACCAAGCTTGTTAAATTTAACAATAATTTTATTAAGTACAAATGTTTTCATAAAGAACATAAATAATCTTACGGTTTTAGAGAATCAAGTCCAAAAATAATCCAATATAGAATTCACCAAAATAATCCACTAATGGAATTGCAAGAGTCCTGATAAATAAATGTCCTAATAGTTCCAGGTTCGATTCTTGACGATGTAATCCAATATGGACGACGATGTCACGTGATTTAGTCAGTTCTTGTTTTTATAATAAAATCTATGAGCACATATTCTTTTCCAGATAAATAGAATAATTCCTCTTGCTCCAACCAATTGAATAATTTCCAATATAACTTAAATCACAACTATTAATTTAAAGCCCAGAGATTCTACTGAATTATTCTCTCCCAAACAATAATTTAAATACCTGATTTCACGTAAACAAGGAATCACGTGATTTTCTAGAATGTAACAGAAAGAACGTAGGATAATAAAAACACGTACACATAAAATGATCTAGATGAAAATCAGCATTTCTTACCACCCCCCCCACCCCAAGAACTAAAAATAAAAAGTTGTCCTTGAAATTATCCAATCGTTTTAGAAGCTTGTTGAATTGAGGTTAACAAGTCAAGGTCAACACCTGTGTTTACAGATAAAGTATAGATCAATCTCATTATCCAGAAAACACTTCCCAATTTAATGAATTATAAAACCAAAAATGACAAATTTGAATTTGACATTTTTAAAAAAATAATTCAAATCAAATATACGTAACAATATAAAGAAAAAACTGCATTTACGCAGCAGAGGAGAAACCAAAAGAACTATTACATATAGTTGAACTAACAAAGAATTAAATTGCACCATATAATCTTCTTTTTTTAAAATTCTTAACAAATATCTGTAATCCGTTTTGTTTAGCTCCTGATATTTTGTGCCAGTAGACTCCTGCTTAGGTCTATATATCTAGTCGAAAAACGATATTTTGGGGTTATGCATGAAAATAGTCGTGTATCCAACTAATGGCAGATATATCCTGTTGGAGAAAGGGAGATACGTCATATACGATTTTCGAAATGTACATGGCTTATGAAATTATCTTCATATGTTAATAAGTCTCAAACGGATATTTTGTACATGTCGTTAGTAGACATAATAAGGGTAACTCCGGTTCAAATTATGTATACCTCACCTTGGAGTGTAACTAAGCCCACAGTATTAATCGTGTGAGACCAATCTTTCCTTAATTATTTTTTAAATGAACTTTTAATAGAACCAAATATCTTTAAAGAAGCTTGGACAAAAACAAATACTCATTAAATAATCAGAAATGTTGATCGCTGGTCACTTAAAGAAGGTTCAGCAGGAATTACACCCAAGCGTCACACAGTTATGTTAAGTACAATGGTACGGTACAGTAGATGACAAACCAGTGAATTCACGCAAGAGCGATTATTATATTTTCTAATTGGCTACATGTCGTTATATCCCTGAGATTTATCTACTTTGCGTTGAGTAAGTCTTCGTTTAGATCCGCGAAGACAGTAAAGTGTCATTTAGGGCATGTTCGATGTAACATTTATGGAATCGCAGAATTTCACTGCCACTAATGGTGGTTTTCATATCAATTACAACGATGTGCAGTGTTCTATTCATTAACCTATAGTTTTACCTATGAGATGAAACCAACGCACTAAACATTATCATGTTGTTTATAATGACCATAAATCATCGCCACCACCATTGGAAATTTAACATAAATTTCCGTCTCGAAGATTTACAATTTTGCTAAGGTTTGGACTAATAATTTAGATATGGAGTTCAATCTCAATTTGATTGTCAGTTCTGGCCATTGAATGAGATAAATGTAAACATGATAACTTTCTGTATGGCTATTGCAAACATCACAATTTCCTGTATGGCCCTATTTTCATGCACATGCTATCCCTACTAAAAACATTATCGTGAACCCCACCCCGGGTATTCAATGTTGCATGAATTTGCCTGGGGAAAATGAGGTATTCTGTGAAGTAAAATATATAATACAAATGGCAACACCCGTTTCAATAGCTAAATAGTTTAGATTCCGGTAAAATCAAAGTTTTATTTTCTTATATCGTAAGTCATTAAAGAATCATAAAGGGCCTTACAAGCACTCTATAATCTCATTTAAGCTGTATACATTTCAAATATTTTATGCAAATTTTACAAGCAGTCTATAATCTCATTTAAGCTGTATACATTTCAAATATTTTATGTAAATTTTACAATCCATGTTTCTGCACCTGTTTCCTACTGATATATGATTAGCACAGAATGTATTGTTTTTTTATCATTTTGATGAGATGGATACAACGTTATTATACATATATATATATATATATATATATATATATATATATATATATATATATATATATATATATATATATATATATATGGCAGATTAGAAATCTCCAGAAAGACTTTTATAGCTAGTACAGTAAAGGTTTAGTAATGAGCCGGATCCAGTAACACATGAAATATTCGATTTGACATTTGTATCTAAACTGACACCCAACAATGTTACAATGGTAACATGGAATCTACAGTAATTCACATTTTGGTAACAAACAACGGCATAATTATGTTCAAATGTTCTCACTGATAACCTAGTGTCCAAAGAGTACGATGAGACCGACTGCAATTATATTTTAAATTGTGAGAAATATTATGTTCGAGACTGGACTAACACAGCGCGTAACCAGTTATTGACCCCTATTAGTTATGATGTCTTATAGTTTGGATTAGCTGATCCCTCAGCTGACCTTAACACCCGCATCCTTAAAAGCTTCCAGATTTATATTTAAAGATGGTGAGACAAGTTTCCTATTGGCACGATGATCTCCTTTTAGTACATCCTCTTAGTCTCCATGTTTCTCTCCCCTCCCCTCTTTTCTGCCATTTTATTTCCCTTCTGTAACTGAGATGTTTTAGCATTATTTCGGATTGATTTATATTACTTTGTTTACGCTCTTTAAAAACGCTGCTATGATCACTTTTTCAATATTAAATTTTATCAGTGAACCTTTTTACTGATCCAAACATAAGTAGAACCACGAACTAGTTGATGAATCTGCTTGTGTATTTGGCGTAGGGTTTTTGTTAAGTTGCGAGACCTTGGAGATCGACCTCATTGTAGAGGAAAAAAAGTATGTTTAAGCTGAAACTGAAATCGATATTATCTGTGAATGTCATGCGTAGGAATGGTGATCATTAAGATGTCTTTGAATTGATACAAATAATTTACAGAGCATTTGAAACAAGGTACATTGCGTTTTTTTAAGCGATCTCTTATCTAGAGTTGTATAATAGCCAATCATATTATATTTGTCTTAATCACATGACACTCATGTTAGTATATATAAGGTAAGAGCGTCACTTATTAACACATTTGTGCGGGTGTCACTGTCAAACCGACACAACACAAGGCACAATCGAGCGAAAACGTTTTAAAGACAGTTTCAACAAGTTTACACGCCTGACTCTACTGAATTCAAGATAAGAGTGTTGCTTAATTATTTATTATTATTATTATTAATATTGTTTGTATATTTTACCGATCTTTCAGCAAATTATTTATAAATTGCTGAATAAAAGATGTTTTCGGGTTTGATAGCTAGCAAGGCAATAGGAGTCAAGGTGGTATAGACTATAGGTGCCGTAACCCTTGACCTGATTTTCAATTTAAGTAGGGGACTAGATTAAACTGTTTCGATATCTATACGTATCTAAGAAATTCTAGAAGCAAACGACGTAGATCTTCATGCACTGTAGCAGTTTGTTCTGACAGTTTTACATTAATTGCATAGTTTATAAACTTATGATGTTGTGTTATGCTGTTCATTCACCGGCTAGAATATTTATGCTTTTAAACACTTTCAATCAATATGAAGATAAAATAAACAAATAAACAAGACCACGACATTTAACTCTGCACCGTATATCTTAGTTTTGTAATATACTACCAATAGTTTTTACTAATTCATATATGTAGTCCGTTGCTGAAAACAACTATGTTCAGTTTGTCTATACTTTCTTTACGTCTCCATTCCAAGTAGTCGAGCAATTCCATCAAAAGTTGCAATCATATGTTAATTTCTCTGATAATAGTGGTATTGCTTTAAGTGCGAGAACTAAATCGGCTATTAACAAAATCATAAACAACTTGTATTAATAATCTTACTAAACATTGAATGACGGAATACAGTCTCGTTTTAAATATAGGTTGTATAAAACATAAAATAAATAAACAGTACCAAAATGCATATCAAAAAAATATATCTCGGTTTTAAATTATTACTAAAAATATGTGCTTTAGTCTGACGAGCAAATTTATCTAGTTAAAGATATACATAATACGTGTCTCGGATATTAGCGAATTTATCTAGTTAAAGATATACATAACACGTGTCTCGGATATTAGCGAATTTATCTAGTTAAAGATATACATAACACGTGTCTCGGATATTAGCGAATTTATCTAGTTAAAGATATACATAACACGTGTCTCGGATATTAGCGAATTTATCTAGTTAAAGATATACATAATACGTGTCTCGGATATTAGCGAATTTATCTAGTTAAAGATATACATAACACGTGTCTCGGATATTAGCGAATTTATCTAGTTAAAGATATACATAACACGTGTCTCGGATATTAGCGAATTTATCTAGTTAAAGATATACATAACACGTGTCTCGGATATTAGCGAATTTATCTAGTTAAAGATATACATAACACGTGTCTCGGATATTAGCGAATTTATCTAGTTAAAGATATACATAACACGTGTCTCGGATATTAGCGATTTTATCTAGTTAAAGATATACATAATACGTGTCTCGGATATTAGCGATTTTATCTAGTTAAAGATATACATAATACGTGTCTCGGATATTAGCGATTTTATCTAGTTAAAGATATACATAATACGTGTCTCGGATATTAGTGATTGTATGCGTAAGATTTTGATTCATCCATTTAAACTTAAAACAATTATAGCATACATTGAACAGATTACTTTCATCATGGTCTTCTAGCACGAGTTATGTCATACCAGTCAAGATGTTTACATTGATAACATGACAGGTATCATATAGTCTCATATAAGCAATTAGATTTACGTGGTGTCCTTTTACTTGAGTTTGTTTAGGGTTTTTTAGGAGTAGGGGATTTGTGGGGATTTAAACTCTCCTTGTATTAATTATGATTTCTTATCTATTTTGAGAAACGTAAATCCAAATGAGCAGAAACATATTTAAGAAGTAATTGATTTCATAGTTTATTAAATGATGGAAGATTACCTAGACGAAACATATCGACAAAACTGTAATATTGATCCTATACGGCAGTCAAATGCACAAAAGATAAAATCTCTGAACCACAATGCATTCGTTGAACACATGTTAGGATATTCTGGTGTATGGTGAAGTAAAATTTAAAAAATCTTTTCTTTCAATGCGATACCACGTTGCTCATCGTTAATATTATATTACCCTATCAGAATTAATAGTTTAGACCTGTGATGATATTTCCAGTGACGGGACTGGGGTGCGATGTTGTAGCCAATTTCCTCTAAAATTTGTGGAGACCAAACTTTACAAGTGATGGTGGCCTTGTTGTACCAATGAAGAATGTTTTTGATTATTATGTTTCTTTGGTCCTAATTATTAGTATGAACATCTCAGAAATGAATTTACCTTACGAACATTGCATTCCATGACAGCATTATTTTATATACCAACATCCCCAATCATCACCATTCTATAAACGCTAATCACTGTAGAAAGTTTATATTTTGAAATATTAGAAACGTTCACAACCAGGCTCTTTATAAGGACGTATAATCTGAAAGAATAGAAACTTTCATTACGGATCAATTATATCACTGTTGACCTCTGATCTTATATGTGGTACAATAAGCAAGGTTGTTTTCGGAATCGTTATTTACAGGGCCTACATCAGTTTTAAAGTTGACACTATTGATGGACTTATCAATAAGGCAATAGTGTTATTGTACTAGCATTTGTTATAGTAAAAACTTTGTAAATGGTGTGGGACATCAGGAATCTCTGTTTGAATATTTCATCATCTTAATCAGTCGTCAACGGTTGAAAAAAAGCATTTACTCCACATTTAGATTTAATGCAATTTTAGAAGATGAGTCCGATAGTCTGATAATACATCCCCGTATGTTTGTATTCCCCACACACCCACCGATTAGAAAACAAAAATCACAAATGAAATAAACGATGCACACATCATCATTATCACATGCTCGTTTTATTCTAAACGTAAGGTTTCATTGTAACATACGACATGTTTGCCCTTCGAGTTCCTGTACAAGTTCAATTCCAGCGAAAGGGTGTGTGCACTACATATATATATATATATATATATATATATATATATATATATATATATATATATATATATATATATATATATATATATATATATATATATATATATATATATATGCGCATATAGGGAAAATACTATGTCCACTGCTTCCGATATTTAAAATGTTGAATCAAGAAAAGAATAAAAATGAAAATTACAAATTTGCCTTTCATGCAGATTTAACAAAAGATGTAATTTCTCTGTGCATGTGTGTGAATTGATATGATTAAACTCACAACATTATGGTAATTTACATAATTATCCGGCAGTTACCGAAGTGATTAACTACGGTACAATATTGTCGAACGCAATCAACTAGTCCATAGTGTACGAAACATGGTACCGTGATAGTATGGAAAGTCTGATAAGCATGATATGCACATATAATTCCAGTGTTAGGGACACTGGTCACATTTTCAGGTTAGAAAGTATAAATCAATCAACGAATTGACTATATTCAGTAAACCTTTTATCACGTTAAAAATGTTTTTTTTTACAATTGTTATGGAGGTAGAAATAAACATGAATGTATATTCAGAAAAGTGTGATTTGAGACGTATCAATTATTTACATGTGAACTTTTTCACCATTTGTTAAATATAATAAAGCTCTTGCGCAGAGAAGAAAATTAAATTGTTGAACCAGAGTGACCAAGTGTTCAGCAACTCTACTATTCATGGTGTCCTCTGTGACGTCAGCAAGACTATTATTTATGGTGTCTTCTGTGACGTCAGCAAGACTATTATTCATGGTGTCTTCTGTGACGTCAGCAAGACTAATATTTATGGTGTCTTCTGTGACGTCAGCAAGACTATTATTCATGATGTCTTCTGTCACGTCAGCAAGACTATTATTCATTATGTCTCGTGCAAGAGCAATATATACATTCAGTCGTGAAAAGAGGCCCCGAGTGGCCGAGTGGTCTAAAGCGCTTTCCGTTACGGATCACTGCCGTCTCACTTCTGTCTGCGTGGGTTCGAGTCAAAGATTCGGCTAATGTAGTTATGTGAGAAAGCTTGCCAGTAGGATATTGACCACAAATAATTTTACTATATGTTCTCTACATATATTTCTCAGTACTGACCTTTCAGCTGTGTGACAATCAATACAAATCATATATTAATCTAAAATACATCCAAAGATGACTTCACGGTGAAGTTCTTGTCAGGGGTTCACCGGCATTTTGTTTTGAGCATCTGCACTGTATACAGAACAGCATGTACACAGAACACAGATTTCATTTCCGAATCATCACCAAGACCTTATTACTCCATGTGCACTGTCGCCAAATTACACACTGACAACCACTCAACCACTCAAGAATAAACAATTACCTTTAAATCCCTACCAAAAATGCATCAATATAACTCTTCTGTCACCACCAAAATGAGAGAGGAAAAAATGTTCTAAAAAAAGACTAGAACTACCTTCGTGATTTCAGTAGCTCCTCGTGGGTAAGTGGTTCTTTCCGGGGCTTTTCCCGGCTTCTGCCTCCACCAATAATACTGGCTGCCATGTATAGCCTATCGTGAGCTGAAAAATGGCGTTAAACCATACAACAACAAACAAACAATCAGTCGTGACAATGTAAGGGCAATCACTAGTCAACATTCGTAAAGTTAATATATAACTTTAAGTGTTGTCTAAGAGGCTTATTATTGTAGTTCTCCATGCTTACATCTACTCGCTAAGGTCGAGTTTTATGAAAAGCCGGTAATGCACGAAAGGCAAATTAATGAGAATAAACAATACATTCACCCCTAGCAGCAATTTCTTTTCCTGTTATTTTTGAACATAGATATGCGCTTTATTTTTTAGAAGTTATGGCTGTGCATCCACAAATGCAGAATAGCGCTTCAAAGTTATCAACACAGAGCGTTTATATGAAATTCCATAATTTACTGACGATGTATTGGATACGTTTTAGAAAATGTTCTAAATATTTAAAAACTTGCTGGCCCGATATCATTTGAATTAATATATTAACTACACTATTGTCATATACTCTATAACTGATGTTCCTGCAAGCAATAACAACTGATGTCAACATTCCTGCTACTGCTCGTTTGAAATACAACATAATGACTGGCTTTACTCGCATGTCACCGAATATAATCACCTATATATACTTTTATTATCATCAATAATGTTATATGATTGAGCATCATCTTCATGCGATTACAGATTTATTGATATAGACTCTAGATACCAAACTCAAGGCTTAGATTCAGGTAAGCTCCATTATCACTGTACAAATTGCTTCAGTTTCTATTATATCTAAGTTATGAATAATATTGAAACATGGCGTTTCCTTTACACAGGTGCAGGGAATAATAGCAGTACCACTCATTAAATCCAAAGCCTTATCAATAGCATACAATAAAACAAGTGCTACAGAGTGCCCGGACTCTTCATATTCATGTTCTGGAACTGACACTTGCTGCCCCTCCTCCGGGAGTAATGTCTGGGCGTGTTGCCCTCATTCTAATGTAAGTCACGTGTCCTCCTGTTCATGTAAATCCAGTAAGAAATACATATAGCATTGATACAAGTGGTGCAAATTTACACAAGATTTAATATTTTGGTGTTATTTCTTTACGACTTTCTCTCACTCAGTTTCACCCTGTGTATGTCTGTCGTATCTGTTCAGTATCTAAGCATACATGGTTTCATGTGTGTAACCGTTTACTTGAGCAGTAGGGAAAGGAGTTTACAACCCGGGTTAAAATGACAAATTCGTGGTATAGCATGCACTCCTTTGACTGTGTTCATTACGTTCATTTGATTAACCAGTTACCAAAAATTTGGCGTTTTAAATTTGTAATTGTGAATCCCCTGTATTTTAAGTTTAAAACTTTGGGATGACACGGTCTTTTGAAAAATAACTAGTTTATCAGTGCTGGAGAGACTTTATGCGCATGTTTAATGCAATGAAAGTCTCCATACAATACACAGATGCAAGACGTTGTCAGCATTAATTATGTAAATTGAATTCACATTTCTCAGTCTCATACTATACATGGATACACAATTTTGTCAGCAATAATTATTTACATTGGTATCACATTTCTCGGTCTCATACAATACACAGATGCAAGACGTTGTCAGCAATAATTATGTAATTGAATTCACATTTCTCAGTCTCATTCAGTACAATACATGGATACAAGACGTTGACTGCTTTAATTATCTAAATTGAATTCACATTTCTCAGTCTCATACAATACACAGATGCAAGATGTTGTCAGCAATAATTATGTCATTGAATTCACATTTCTCAGTCTCATTCAGTACAATACATGGATACAAGACGTTGAATGCTATAATGATGTAAATTGAATTCAAATTTCTCAGTCTCATACAATACACAGATGCATGACGTTGACTGCTATAATGATGTAAACTGAATTAACATTTCTCAGTCTCATACAATACACAGATGCATGACGTTGACTGCTATAATTATGTAAATTGAATTCACATTTCTCAGTCTCATACAATACACAGATGCATGACGTTGACTGCTATAATTATGTAAATTGAATTCACATTTCTCAGTCTCATACAATACACAGATGCATGACCTTGACTGCTATAATTATGTAAATTGAATTCACATTTCTCAGTCTCATACAATACACAGATGCATGACTTTGACTGCTATAATTATGTAAATTGAATTCACATTTCTCAGTCTCATACAATACACAGATGCAAGGCGTTGACTGCTATAATTATGTAAAGAGAATTCACATTTCTCAGTCTCATACAATACACAGATGCAAGACGTTGTCAGCTATAATTATGTAAAGAGAATTCACATTTCTCAATCTCATACAATACACAGATGCAAGACGTTAAATGCTATAATTATGTAAAGAGAATTCACATTTCTCAGTCTCATACAATACACAGATGCATGACGTTGACTGCTATAATTATGTAAATTGAATTCACATTTCTCAGTCTCATACAATACACAGGTGCAAGACGGTGACTGCTATATTTATGTAAATTGAATTCACATTTCTCAGCCTCATACAATACACAGATGCATGACGTTGACTGTTATACTTATGTCAATTGAATTCACATTTCTCAGTCTCATTCAATGCTCAGACGCAAGACGTTGTCAGCATTAATTATGTACATTGAATTCACATTTCTCAGTCTCGTAAAGTACATGGATAGAAGACATTTTCAGCATTAATTCTGTAAATTGAAATCTTATTTCTCAGTCTCATACAATACACAGATGCAAGACGTTGACAGCTATAATTATGTAAATTGAATTCACATTTCTCAGTCTCATACAATACATGGATACAAGACATTTTCAGCATTATTTCTGTAAATTGAAATCACATTTCTCAGTCTCATACAATACACAGATGCAAGACGTTGACTGCTATAATTATGTAAATGATTTCACATTTCTCAGTCTCATTCAATACAATAAATGGATACAAGACGTTGACTGCTATTATTATGTAAATTGAAATCACATTTCTCAGTCTCATACAATACACAGATTCAAGACGTTGTCAGCTACAATTATGTAAATTGAATTCACATTTCTCAGTCTCATACAATACACAGATGCAAGATGTTGTCAGCAATAATTATGTTAATGAATTCACATTTTCCAGTCTCATTCAATACAATACAGAGATGCAAGACGTTGACTGCTATAATTATATAAATTGAATTCACATTTCTCAGTCTCATAGAATACACAGATGCAAGACGTTGACTGCTATAATTATGTAAATTGAATTCACATTTCTTAGTATTATACAATACACAGATGCATGACGTTGACTGCTATAATGATGTAAATTGAATTCACATTACTCAGTCTTATGCAATACACAGCTGCAAGACGTTGTCAGCAATAATTATGTAATTGAATTCACATTTCTCAGTCATATACAATACACAGATGCATGACGTTGACTGCTATAATTATGTAAATTGAATTAACATTTCTCGGTTTCATACAATACACAGATGCATGACGTCGACTGCTATAATTATGTAAATTGAATTCACATTTCTCAGTCTGATACAATGCTCAGATGCAAGACGTTGACATAGTTTAAAAACTTCGATCTCACTGATTGATAATACAGATTTTGATATTGCTATATATTTTCCGTTCTTACTGCTCGTGTAAATATTAACATTTGTATTACACTACTGTCTATGCAACTACTCATGCTGTCTGTTCAGGCTGTTTGCTGCAAAGATGGAAAGACGTGCTGTCCCTGTGGCTATAGGTGTGCTGCTGGTAAATGTGTTAAAAATGAAGACAAGGTATGAATGCTTAATCTTTTTTTTAAAATACAAATAGTGACACTATTCATCAAAATATTTAAACGTTCAAAAGAGTAAACATCCATTACGGGAATAGTCAGGTAATTTTATCAAAACACTGTTTTTGTATGTACTATTACCAAGTCATGACACGATATGAATCGGATCGTTTCTTCACGATATATATATATATATATATATATATATATATATATATATATATATATATATATATATATATATATATACTATATAAGGTACTAAAGGTATGATAGGTGATAATTGTTTATTTTGTTCAGGTCTAGTATAATTGGTTTTCCGTGAATTACGTAATTTTGTTCAAGAAATGGAAAATTGGAGATTTCCGAATGAATAAAATGTTTTTTTGAAGTCAATGAGTAGCTAATTTCCATAAGTATTCGGTTGTGTAACGTATATACTTTTTAAAAACACATTTAGACGGAGACGAAAGAGTCAGTACCATTTATTCCAAGAATCCCTGCTGTACCGAATGCATTCAATGACACAAATAGCACCCCTTGTCCGAATCCTTCCTACACATGCCCGGGAGTATCCACATGCTGTCCTTCCTATTCTTGCAATCCCTGGGGCTGTTGTTCTGGCAGCAATGTAAGTAATATACCTACATTTTGTGTTATAGAAATTATGTGATAAATTTTAATACGTAAGACCTCTCATAACGTTACCATTCATTTGCAATTGTACGGTGAACCTTTCTTCCGTTTTACCTCTCCCTCCAGTGTCTGCATTGGGTATGGTATTCATCATAAATGAACTGCTTGATGCATGCTCACATACTTATAAATGTGTAGATACAAAAGAAAATGTTATCATATTTCGGAAAATATCAGTTGTTTAAAAAGCTATCGATTAGAAACATTAAACTGACGATCTTCCGAGCACTTCGTTAACGAAGAAAGATAATTTATATCCAAGCAAGCATTTTATAATTCCAATAAGACATGGTGTACAAAAGTAAAAAAAACAGTAATAATAAACTGACCTTAGCATTATCTTTAGGTTATTATTATTATTATTATTATTATTATTATTAATATTATTATTTTTCTTTTTATTATTATTATTATTAAACATCCATTCATATGTATATTTATTTGTTCTACTAGTACTACTGATAATACCAACACAATAGCCACTACTACAGCTACTATTATTAACACTAACTATTGCTGCTGCAACTTTCACTACTATTTATACTACAGAATATGACTTAATTATATTTTACTGTTAATAATACTAGTAGTACTAATACTACTGATGATGCTACTACAGCAACAACCCAAAAAACGTTAGCACTACTACAATCACTATGTCGTTTTCAGGCTGTGTGCTGCAGCGACGGGAGACATTGCTGTCCCAGTGGCTATATTTGTTCAGGGTGCAAGTGCGTAAGAGCTTGATCATTATAACGACTTCAATAGTTATATAGCTCTCCATACGAGTTATTTTCAAACATGTGCTAATTAATCTTTGTTGTAAGCGTCATTTTCAGTCTTGTACATTATACAAATGGTTTCCACATAATTCGTACTATGTAAGAGGAAGAGTGTCAGCTTTGGAATAACAATATATCTGAGTCTTGCAACATGTTTAAGCAGCTGTATGTGATGATTTTGCATCGCAGATTGAGAATTTCATACACATGAGGAGAAGCCAACCACCCATATTCCCATATCAAACTAACTATTCTTAATATGGATATACATGTTTGTACAGAGTACATTTATGAATGTATATCCTGAATTTTAACCAGTTAAACAGAACTTTGACGGGGCAACAGAGAACTGGCCATATATTGACAAATATCTGACGTTTCATAGTCCATGGATAAATATGCAACGAGAAAGATAAAAGAAATGCATGGAATTGGCTGCCACACTTAAAAATTAATGAATTAAAACTTAATTGTTTTTAAAAAAATTTGTAAATAATCCTTGTTTATAGTATAATATTATACATCATTTTAAAGTTCTATTACTATGTTTGTCAGATGGAATTTTGAATAATGATAACTGTTAATGTAAACATACAAAATGAATACTTAATGTATCGGGCAATAAATGTCTGAAACCATTGTTTTTGTATTTCTTTATTATTGCATATATATCCCCACCCCTTCTACAACCCAATTATCAAGTTCTTCAAAGTGGCAGTTATCTAACCATCGCATTTTGTAAACTTAAATAATGCAAATATCCCCGCTTAAAACATTAAATGGACTGATCCATTTAATCGCAAACCAATACCGTCATATATCCTACATGCTGAGCAATATATATATATATATATATATATATATATATATATATATATATATATATAGACTTCATGTAACTTCTTCATCTAGTAATCACTCATTCACTCCAATATTCAAAAAATGACATATTTTTATCATTACTGCATCCGCATATAGAGCGCATTAAGCGTTACAACTGACCTGATCCGATTGTGTTGAAATCGAATGTCCCATTAAAATGGTATATTGAAAATTGATTTTTTAAAAATAAAATATAATTTGTAGATCAGAATTTCTGCGTTATATTGCCTCAGCTTTCGTAGGGTACCATGCTATTAAAAAGTTAATCAATAACTGAAATATTCTGAGTGCTTATGGTCAAACCTAAATTTGTCAGTATAGATGAAACTTGGATGTCAGCTTCTGTGTAGAGAAAAGGATATTAGCCGCTGCATTTTCTGGACCTTCATGAACTGAGCTGTGTGCTTTCAATTCGCACCAAACATGCATGTGCTAATTCTAGTAATGAGTGTTCCAAACTTTACACTGTTTGAAATTCCATCAATAAAACAATGTCTCTATTTCTTTATACTTACACCTATGCTCTCTAAAGATTCTTTATTCGTAAAATAACTTACATTATTTACCAATCCTGGCCAGCCAAGTTAGGTCCCGTTTTTCCATGCAATTTAGTACCGCTTGGCCAGAATAATCATTACGCCGCTTCACTAAACACCTGTTTAATTCGAACAGCCTGGTGTTTTGCTATGAGAATAGGAAATGTTAACAACGGTGTGCCGATCGTATTACATAGGCAACGCAATGCGAAAGTTTCATGCCTCATACGAACTTGTTAAAGGTTTTCTTATAGAATTTGCTTGTATAAGGCCTAAACTGTGAAACTGTGCCCATAGGACACGGACACCCCAGCATTATATTTGAATAACAAGTGTAATTGACAAAGCAAAAATGTGGCGCACATTGCTGCAGATAGTAGTATTAGTAATACTGTTACTTCGTGAATCGTGAATACGTAAAAAAGACATTTCCTTCTTCTACCAAAATATTCTGCTGAATCGTGGCCATATTAGTTAATCGCATAACTATTTCCGTTTTTAACATCGTTTTCAGTGTGTCATAAAATGGCATTGCATCCTGATGTGGAAATCTAAACTGATTGTAATATTGATGACGTGCAAAAAAATGGCCACGATCGCTTAACAGGCTTGAATCAGCTGTTCCGTTTTTGGGCCGTTTTTCCTACTATATGTGCTTCTTGTCTATCTTTGTGTATATTATTATGTTTCATCAGGCATTGGTTGTTCGGTTCGTATTCGTTTCTTCGTCTCCTTGTTTAGAAAACGAGAACAATCATAATTTGTCTCAGCTGTTTTGCTCCACTATTGCAACTTCCTATGTTTTTGATAAAACCGCTATCACGTGATCGCCACTCAAACCATTTATGCTATTATGAACCTTCATTAATTGCTTTAAATGACCACTCTTTGGCTCTCCATACCACATTGCGCTCAAGACTTAACTAAATGGAACTACATACATCATTACTTAAATGTAAACAGAAGCGAAAAAAGAAACGTTTTTCAAAGCTGGCCGGCGTAGAACAGAAAAACAATTCCAGTTAGCTCCCTTTCTCTATTTCCGGCTAAACACTTAACAATTTCGGCCGTTAATTCGGAAAACCTGGGGCAAATCCCTAATATATCGTCAACCTTTGTGTCAACTATCTCTGAGATACCACTGCGTATTGCATTATTCGACGCCCAATCTACAGGACCACCGGAAAATAGCACATAAACAGTTAATTTTATCCACAATCAGAATATCGACGTCTTCTTCCTGATAGAAACATGGCTAAAATCATCAGGTACCCAAATGCCCGGATCTAACACCCATTGGTTACTCCATCAAGTAGTTCCCCCGTCACTCTCGCGGAGGTGGAATTGCTGCCATCACAAATCATTCCATTATAAAATGTCTTAAACACAACACAACATTCAAATACCGCCACACACCGTTTGAACTAGTCCAAACAACACTCACAAGAAAAACAAAGGTAAGTCCATTTTCTAAGTCTCTACTACCCTGCTCCTAGTAGTAAAAAAATATCCCACGAACTTCCATCAGTTTAACTTCTGCATTATATGCCATCTGGACGTATCAGTCCCTAATCCTCAAACGTATCTCTTCCCACTGTACTGTGGTCAACATAATGTCGCACTCCACGTCCGATGGTATCTCAGTCCTCAGAAACGGACAACTCGCGACAGTATTCGCCCCTTCCGTGTCGCTTCGGCGTCCTCGGTGACGATTGTGACTACGATAAAATCGCTGACGGTCTGTTTTAAGGGGACTGGCTTGTTATAGTTTTTTCTTAGTTTTTTCTTAGTCGGTAGTCATATCCAATGGGTTTGAACTCAGATTTTTCCGGTTACTACGTATGGCACCCTCCAAGAAACTTTCAACTTGTAGTGTTCTTAGGGCAACAGCAAGAACACCTACTCGGCTATGTCATACTGGTGTGGTTTCTCGCGCTTGTTGTAATACTTTGCTTGACGCACCATCGTTCGCTTGAGGTTCTTCTGTGCAAGTGAACAAATTTTTTCCAGTTTGTTTCGCAAATCCGCGAAATACCCAAAGGTAGTAGATAGCGTGAGTGTCCGTCCATAGGTGTCTCAGTAAGGCGATACTGCGATATATGGTCCCCTCGTACAATAGTTCAAAGGAAGAAAACCCTAATCTCGCCTGGGATACTTCAAGATATGCGAAAGCATTGCAGGAATGTACTCATTCAAATCTTTGTAGCGGCCTTCGGTTTACCTCTGCCATCACGCGACTCATGAATTGTGTCCCTTGATCGGAAGAGATCTCGTCGGTATCTCCGACTGTTGACCAAATCCCAAACACCATTTTAGCGACGGTTTTAGAATAAATATTGCAGAAACACGACGGTTTCCGGATAACGTGTTGCGTAATCAACGACCGATAAAAAAATGCCGATTTCCGTGCGACGACGCTGGTTTTATCGGTCCGATTAAGACCATATCGACGCTTATAAATGGTTTAACGATAATGGGGCCGATGATATATTTTCATTGCCATTCTCTGACACTTGTCACAGGAGAAACTGTACCGCTTGACATCTCCATAGACCCACGATCAGTAAAATTTTATGACAAGACGGCCACGAGTCTTGGCAATACCCATCTGTCCTCCCATGAGACTATCGTGCGCAAGTTTTAACACTTTGCCTCGCTTAACGTTCGGCACGACGATTTGCTTAAAGTGTTTGCTGCCTTTCCTGGCGTGGCCATACAAGATTCCCTTCTTGTACGCGAACGTCACCGCATCATTAGACGTTTAATTCTCCGTTTCCTCTGCAACGTATATGTGCAACTACACCAGAGTTGAATCCTCCTCCTGAAGCTGCCTCAATTCAGGCGCAAGTACAATAGTGACCGTTGTCGACGTAACTTTCATCTGAGTCAGTTTCGTCTGTCGAAGCATGGACCTGGTTTCCACGCCACTCATCGGCATCTGTGTGCAGGTTTCGGGGTTCGTTTGTGGTAAAACATAAATACATCTCAGTATGACGTCGTGTAACAGTCCAGCCAAGCACGCAACTTCAATTATCCCTTCACGTACGGTGAACTGAGGTCCATGACATCCACTGGCAACGCGTCACGCGTGCTGTTCGCGTACTGGACTTCAATTACGTCCACTGTGTAGCCCTAAAGCTTCACGTATTTCCTGTCGACAATTGCTGAAACTCTACACCCAGTGTCGTACGAGATGGTGGCACCTTCTCCGTTGCCAGTTATGGACACAAGGTTTGCTGGTTTATAGCTTTTCTTCGGCTCGCACTTTATTCTAGCAACGACATTCACCTGGATCTGCCTGCCCTTGGGACAGGCTTTGGCAAAATGGCCCGAGATCTTTAAGTTGAAACACTTCGGCGGCCCTACCCTGCCTGAAAGTCCGGTTTTCGTGGGTGAAGACTGTCCGGGTCAATGGGTGGCATCCTTACCTGAGGATCCCATTCCTACCTTCCCGTCTCCCTGACGGTTACGGACAACCGGATCTCCCTCCATCACACGAAGCGACTCAGCGGGTCGGGGTCGATTCGCGCCTCAGAACCTCCAATCTTCGAGTGTGCCTGCTTATTCCTCTCTGCCATGCTAGATATTCTTCGAGTGCCCGGTGTTCTCTCTCTGATAAATAGACAGTCGACGGTACGTAATCAGGACATGCTCTTTGAGTATAACCTAGCGTAGACCATCGTACGATCGTTCGACGTCAACCATCTTTATCCACTTCTCAAACAACCATCGAACGCGGGTGTGGGATTGAGAGTGGGACTCCGTTGTCTTTCTAGTCGAGTCCCGAAAAGTTTAAGGTATGATTTGGCAATCAGCCGTTAACACCAAAGAAGTGCCATTTTGAGCCCATCGTAGTCATCAGCCTCGTCGGCACCTAAGAGCTACACCTTGAAAGAAAGGCTGAAACGTTCATCGCCTAATGTTGCGATGAAATTTTGTGAGCGGCCACGAGTTTCCCAGATTGCACGAGAAGGAAAAAAAACGTCAATGGACTCGTCTTCTTCATTGAATCGCGGCATATTTATCTGTACCATTCTGCAGTCGTACACTTCTTTCAGGGATCGTACTGGAGTCATCTTTATCGTTAACCCTAGATGATACCCTTACCTCTTCCATTTCGAGAGCGTGAGCGAGCTCTCGTTCATTATTAGCCGCTCATATCAGAGACAGTTCTTTCTGGGTTACTTATTCGGCGGATATCCATCTCTTTCTGAGTTTCTCTTTCGGCGGCTTTTCTAGCCTTCCATTCTTTCATGCGTTCTTCTCTGAATGCTGCCGGGCGATCTACCTCGTAGTCGAGATCTCCAGCGCCCATAGTACGGAACGCATCCATCTGTCTTTCAGAAGCCATGTTATTATTAGATTAACAATAAGCAATATAGTGTCTCAGCTTACTAAACAATTGACAGATGTTAACGTTTCAAACCAAAACTTTCCTGTCGACACCTAACTCCGTTTAGGTAAGATATTTGCTCGATGTTTGCTTCACACTTACTACAAGTGATCAAACTCTACCAAGTATGCAAATATCAAAATACAACATACACAAGATGAAAAATTGAACAAATTAAAATACATAGGATAGGAAATATCTCACACTGTTCACTACTACTTCCTAACAAATGTCTCGTGGACTACGTTAGGGTGGGGTGCTCACTGTATTATATTTAATTATTATAGAAGACCCACTCTGGCTCGTTTCTGTTAGAAATCAAAATAGTGATAGAGAGATGCAAAGCTCCAAGCCCCCAGTCAGCGATGTCTACAGTTACATTACTGAATACACAAATGGTGAAATTCAAATAAACAACAATATACATATATATATATATATATATATATATATATATATATATATATATATATATATATATATATATATATATATATATATATATATAAATTGCAAAAAAGCATTCCAACAAGAGAG
Organism: Unio pictorum; assembly: GCA_030141615.1. Lineage (NCBI taxonomy): Eukaryota > Metazoa > Mollusca > Bivalvia > Unionida > Unionidae > Unio > Unio pictorum. Next base: position 2,099,175 of record JARLTB010000181.1, read on the forward strand.
CAAAACGATATGCTCGTGTTCATGTCGTGTTTCAGAGCAATTCTTTCAATCTGTTGGACACGTTTGCATACAAAAAGTATGAGTTTTGCTTTCAAAAGGGTAGGAAAAGATGTTATAGGATCGCGAAATATAGAAAGATGGAATCTATATCATAAGGAGGAGAGTCGCCATAATAAATGCTTAGTTATTCTTTTTTCCAATATTTAGAAATAATATTTACTACAGGGTTCATATAAGTAACATCGCAATTTTGGCTCAACGGAATAAGCTAGCATGTAAATTCTCATAGTTTGTCCTAAAAATGACCTCGATTTTTGGGGGGAAGGAGGGGGTATTTATAAAAGTCCTTAGTAGAAATTATTTTCATCTATGGCAAAATAACATAAATGATGAAAACAAATTTGTCAGTATTTGCATTAAGAACTTTTCGTTTCCATTCGACACACCTGGCGACTTGTAACCACATTTTCCGACAACATGGCAGTATTTACAGAGGAACTTAAACAGCTGACTTGTTAATGTATGTACCGCTATCATGGTATTTATCTGTAATTCATTCCTCCAGCTTTCATTATTTACACACCACAAGCCTCCTTAACAAGTAACTAAACATGCAATATATGTTCCGGAGGAAGTTGTCAGATGTAAGACTCGATGAGAAGAAAAGAAAAAATCCGAACTTATGTATCAGCCGTCCGTATGTCCTCAAGAATGACCATAGTCTGGTTCTCTGCTTAGTATGCTCCTTGCGTTTCCATTGAGCTATACTAATATAGCGGAGTGCAAACGCAAAGTGCATACTAGCCAGGAAACCAGACTAGAATCACAACAATATTCGTGGTTAGCCTGGTTTCGTTACATGCACTATGAAACATGCGCATTCTATACACTCGGAACTCGCTTATTAACATGTCCAACTGCAAACTACACAAGCGAAGATCTGCCGTTATGAGTTATAAGTAAAACAAACAATATAGACATCAATCTACTGGCGAACTATGCCACGACAGAATGGGATCTATAGTGATTACAGTTCGACTAAACTTATAAGCGAGTGTATAGAGTTGATACGACGCTACTAAAATTACATAGAAGAGAAGGGGAGAAAACCCACTTTTACAATTTTTTTCTTTGGTTTTATTTTGCTGTAAAGTTAATGAGGAATGATGATCTAAGAAAGAAGTCGACTGATTTTGTCAGAGGCGTAACTGGGGGGGAGGGGGGGGCAGAGGGGACATATGTCCCCGGGCGCCTGACTAGTGTGGGCGCCAATATGGGCTTTGGAGTATGTTGTATTGGGTGATGTAGATGGTGATTTTATTGATGAAAATAATGGGTTTCAGAGTTGAAGGGGGGAGCGTAAAAATGAATCTTGTCCCCTGACTTCAAAAAGTTTAGCTACGCTTCTGGATTTTGTATGGAATAAACATGATCTCCAAAGTCACAGATACGGACTAATGTTACAAAAGCCTACGCAATTCATGCTGCTAAATTTTAAAGGTAAATTTAAAGTAACACCTCCTCGTATCTGACACCAATGTACATCACCTCTCCCCGTGTGAAACAACTAGTTTTCGAATTTATGATTTTATCGGCTCTCGTTCACTTAAGCATTCAACGTATTTCATTTCACAAGTATGTCTATACATATATCTGTACACAAATCCTTAAACAAACGTAAAAGTTGTGTATAATAAGTCTATTATTATGCAGTCAGAATTAAATGAAATTTCTACGGAGTACAATTAAATATAATAAGCTTAGATTGCAAAGGAAATTACTACAAATTAGAATGAATGTTAAATTTCTCAACGCATCTCTCTCATTCCAGTATCGCAACTGGATTATTTTCACCTTTTTGCATATTTTTGTGGTGGTAGTGCCTGCTTACTCAGTTACCCATCCCTCCCACTGCTACATTTCTTAATTTAATGATTTGAGTAGAAAATAGTACAATAAATTAATTCATTCCATCTCGCCCATTTTCAGGGATCAACTGTAAACAGACACTCATAATTTAGCAGCTGAATTTCGGTATTTTAAAATTACTCTTGAGAGATACTATTCGGAGGTCATTTGGTTTCGAACCCGATATTTCATCTCATAAAACCTTGGCACTGTCTAGGTTAGGTTATTATCAATGTATGTGTTTAAAGTAGAGTAATCGGCGTTACTCTGTGCATAGTTTTGAGCTATGAGAGACTTTAACAAATATGCATGTAACTTAGACAATTTTTAATTAGTTTACAAAATCTGTAAACATGTTACTTTTTGAAAGAACCCAGATGACCTTTACACCAAACATTATCATGCAGTTTCCTCTTTGCAGAAACAAATTGCGTATTGCCACTGACAAAAGCTGATCATTAGTTTCAGACTTACGCATATCATAACGTTGATCATTAATGTTACTTTATTACTAGGTTTAAAGCATAAGGGTGAGATAACTCTGAATACAAGATTTCCTTGAAGCACTTTTATTCTCTAGCTTAAAGGTGATATAAAGATGAATATACATTATTTGACATTATACATACATACATACATACATACATACATACATACATACATACATACATACATACATACATACATACATACATACATACATACATACATACATACATACATACATACATTTGTTCGATTCTAAATGTAATCGATCAAACATTGTTTTATTACTACCAGTCCCCTATGAAAAAATAAGAGCATGCAAGAAATATTTCATTCTGAAGCTAATCTACGATGAAAAAATTTCTTTGATGGGATCAACCCACACCCACCCCACCGCATCCCCCACCCCCCACCCACACGCACCTCCCAGTTACTGGACCCGCTATGGCAGATACTGCGCCACTGAATGTGATTTGAGCCTCATGTATATATAGACATTAATTCCCAAATATATAACTGTTAGCGTTCAGTCTTTCATCTGTAGAATAAAGACAAAGATATATACGTGTACACATAATACACATTATTCATGGGCCAAATTGGTTCTTGTAATAAAAATTCCCTTTTATTGTCAACGAGGTTTGATATGTATGCCCAAGTGTTATTATCCTAGTTTGCTTTGGTGATTTGAAATATGATGAAATATGTTTTAATTGTTACTGTAAGTATGAATATAGAATTGCCATTATCGACTTACTGCACATTCTTCCGTCTTATATAATGGATAGCACCGAAGATTAACACTAATAAGAATGTATTCTTTATTGGACATCCTGCCAACTTAAAATTTGCATATAATATGCTTTTTTTCTAAGTTATGTTTACTATATAACGGTACGTTTAGGGTCGTATAATTGATGCTAAATGCTGTGTCCTGGTAAAAAATGCCCCATAATTTGACCCACAAAATACTAGCTATGCAACAGGTCTTTTAAACTTGTTATCAGCTTCTCACCCTAGGATATCATGGTATACTTACATTACCTTTATCAAATGCTGTAACTAGCTTGATATCGTAACTCTAACAATATAACCGTATATTTTGATTCAAATGCGGAGCCATTATCTTTTCCTTTTACTCATCTATTGCGAAATGACATAGGCGTCCTAAAGGGCGATTCAATAAAGAACAAAAAGGAGAAAATCAACTTATTAGTAGTTACCGTATATAAAAGCTCATGGTTCGTATCTATTGCACACTGCACTGACCTCAGTATGTCAATGCATAATGCCCCAATAGTTCTATGTTCAAGTACATTGTTATGAGTAATCGTTAGAAACAAACAATATTGACCTTATTTGTCGACCCATTATGATACAGAAACTCAAGGTCAAAGTTATATGCAATTATACCAGATATTTACGGCACCTTTTGTATATGTTTCTCTTATAACCACCTTAAACATCCTTCACTAACTCCAACAGCTACAGCTTTATAACTTTCTTGTGATGAAGTCAGTGAAGTGAAGAACCGTGTTTGGTTTGTTTGCAGAAGTGTCAATAATATGTTTTTAATTTATTAAATCAATATCTCATTGTTACCAAACAACTCATGCTTTCACTTTCTAGACAATTAATCTATGAGCTCCTACCAGTACAAGTAATACATCGTTTACACTTATCCCGGAAACTGTCTCAAAAATTTAAATATCCGTGATGAAAATAATAATGCAAGCCTCTGGGTATTTATATCGTATGTTTGTTCTGTCCGGTAAAAGACTTGCGTACAGTTTCAGGACTGCTGAAACTCATCCTCTGTGATATGCTACAGCCACCATCTCGTCTGTCCTAGACTACAACCGTCATCTCGTCTAACGTTTCAACACCTGCAGTGTTTCCTTTGAGACAGAGTGTTCTTTGTAGGGATTCTTTTGTCCTCAATTTTGAGTTACAAATGGCCATTGTCAATGACAGACTTAAGATTTTTTTAATTTCTATATAATATTCAATTTGTTGTAGGAAGCAGCTACTTTGTCAAACCTGCTCCTTATCCACACGCTTGAATTATTCCAAATTGGCAGACACAATCTTGTGTTTGCACGGTAGAGTGTAAAACAATCATAGAGAGAATTCGGTTGCAAAATTGATAAGTTGCCGGCAGTGATAAAAACACCGTATTCTTCCAACCCCCCGCCCTGCAAACTGGGAGAATAAACACCATCTTAAAAACTCTTTTGTAACTATATAATGTAATCATATTATTATAAATTCTGAAGGAAATAATGTAGGAGTCCACGAAAATTCAAAATGAATGTATGATTTCTGGATTCAGAGTAATAGCAACCTACATTTTAATAGCATTGCAAAAACAATCGTAATTGGTATATGGAATTAACCAAATGTATATGGATACAAAAGACGATGTTACAACAACATGCATATTTAGTCTAAATGTAATCAACGACAACAACAATAATAACAAGAAGAAAATAAACCCGGTAATAATAAAATTAACGACTATTCTTTGTTGGGCTATGGTATAAAATAAAAAATGTATCACATTACTTCTAAGAAAACAGAACATATTAATTTAAATAAAATATACCATTTACAATTATTGCTTTGAGTTAGCTGCTTTTATAGTTGTTTTAGGTTTAACGTCGTTATTCTCAGCGGAATTCTGAAACGCGGTACTTTCCGTGTGTGTTTAATTTGATTTCGCAGCAAAACAATTAAAGGTATTGCATGAACGTCAGCTTTTTTATGAACATAACTAATAAAAGCATTATGGGAATTGTCTGCCAAACATTCTTTGGTGGTTTACAGTTTCTTGCATCTTTAAACTTTAACATTCTTTCATGATATCGAATGCGGCTCTGGACAATTCAAATAAATCTGAATAAAGAACTAGGTATTCAATACGTTTCCTGTTTGCTTAGTAAATTTGTTAAATCGTGGGATTCAGAAATCTGATTCAGGAAGTCGCCTTAGAGAGGTTATCGAAAGCAATGCATTCCGCAGATACTAGAGAAATAGATTCCAGAGTATCACGAGCAAATAAATATGTATTGCAAATGTAAACTAAGCATTGGAGGTAGAAGGACATTACGGCGTTGTAAACGCATCAATGACTTTACCAGGCCAAATATATGCCATTTTCTATGACAAGCACAGGACTCTCCACCCAGCTGGCTTCGGGTCTTCTAAAATAAAATAAAAACAATTACATGTTGCGTTTCTCTCATTCCTGGGTATATGGAGTGATGAACATTGCACCGTTGAACATAAATTGCAAACTATTATTCAGACATTTTCTGCACCCACATGTCACTCTTTTTATGTACAGGCTTCAAATAAGAAGAAAAAAAATTCATAGGCATGCGAACAATGAATAGTTTACGACACATTTTTTCCATAACGTATTAGATATTGCTTCATACAAATACTTATATTTCAGAACCAATATATGTATCATACAATATTTCAAATAACCTATATTGTATACGTTAGGCATAGGATGTGTATGATTTTTTTTTATCGAAAATGAAATTAATTCCACAACCTCATCATGAACATTAACTGAAAATCGAACAGGGACCCAATTCCATTTCGATGATTCAAATGTTTGGTGGATGATACGATTGGCTAATTTGCCAGTAATCACTCTAGCTAAAAACAACAAATTTAAAATTAATCATAATGCTGAAAAACAAATCAAACATGCAACACATACTACATAAACAGATTGGAGATTATCAAAAGAAAAAGTCCTTGCAATGTAAAAAATAACAATTTCCCACAGGTTCTGTATGAATCAGATATAAAGTCATTCTGAGTAGATTAATCACTATTCGTGTCACACAAACATAAACGACGGATTGTTGAGTGTGACTGCGTCAGCTGACTCAGCTATTGTGAGATGTTTCTTCATTTCCCGCATTCAGCACTAGGAATAGTTACTAAGACTGCTGCCAGCGGTTATATTCAATCGGTCTCGGTTGGAATCTGAGGAAACGTATGCGTGTCTGAACAGATCAATTAATGAGAGGTAGATAATAGTCATTGGTTGCTTTGATAGTTACATCAACTTTTTCTTAGAATAAAAACCACATTGCGATATTATAACGACGGGATTCTCATAACAGAACATGCATGTAGCTAGAACGAGATGTTGTTAGGATATGCTAGGCAAAGATATTGCCTAGTCATTTCAACACTTTATTATGAGATGATGATTTATCGTATCAGAAAGGATGTGTTAAGGTTTCCCTTATTTAGGCTGAGACTGGGTTCTCCCAATATTGTTAAAATTATTAGAGAAGACCCACCCTGGCTCGTTTTTATCAGAAATTGAAGTAGTGATAGAGAGATCTAAAGCTCCGAGCCCCCAAACAGCGGTGCCGAGAGTTAAATTAATGAATACACAAAATATGCAATTCAAAAAACAACAATTTAATATAATTCAATAATAGTCATCTCTAAAAAAAAATTGAAATCCTATCACTCCTCTTTCACTCGAACAAATGAAGGCCTATTTAACCAACTTAGTATAATAGATTTTTTTTCCTGTCCTGTATTCCTACTCATCTGTATTATCTTTCTGGACTGACAATATAACTCCTCCCCTTAATCCGTCTAGCTTCTGCCTCCCTTCTCCCTTATTCTTTGTCTCCCAGAGACCAGGACAAACTGCACTGGGGTAATTACCTCACGTCCCTAAAAGCTTCCTGTACTAAAGCTCCATGTAATTCCCAGAATACAAGTTTCCCGCCAATTTCGAATGACATTGGAGTAGCTTATCTTCCATTATAATTACAGCAATCGTGTTTTAGCGACTATGGACATTTAGTTCTCAAGATAATAGATTTAAACTTATGATTCTAGTGTTGGCCACTCCTTGCTCAAATCCGAGTGGATGTTGATTTATATAACTATCAAACACTACCCCCTCCCAATAACCTGTCAAGGGTGGTTTTACGACCCCCACTTGAGATTCATTTGATCCGAACACGGGAATTCTACCACTTACCTGTGAAACATGTAATCGTAATTATTATGTAACTGGCTGCCCAAAATACGGCCAGTTACGAATTTTAAGGTCATGTCAATTAAATGGCTTGATGTCTCATTTTTCGCCGAATTGACCTTCAAATATATTCACAGGGCGAAATTATTAGCCTCAGGGTCTAGCTTATACAAGCTGAAATCTGGTTCATCCTTACAACGCGACAGGTTGTGAACCCTAAAATCAAATGGAACCTAAAGTTGATGGGCAGGCGACCATATGTGGAAAACGAAGATTTATGGTACAAGTTCTCCTAGGCATACCCAATTTATATGCATGTACTCGTAGATTGATTGAAAGAAAATACAGAGTATAACCTCTAATACGGAGGATTCATTCCTGGCCACATTGCTGATGTTATTTTACATTACATTACTGAGGTGTTGGTTGAGATGTATGGGTTCGAAATTTAAAGAAAGGGCGAGCACACATTATGAGGTCTGACGGAAAACTATGAATTGAAATTATCGAACATAGGGAAAATTACATTCCAGATATAGAAATACATTTATATGGAATGTTTTTTAGATATAAAAATTCCATATAAAATGAATATATTCTTTCAAGCTTATAAGCTTTATGCACTTCTGGAATTTCTGTATTTTAGAATAAAATCTAAGTAATTAGATATTGAATAAATTAACGACAGCCAAAATGCTTAGCATTTCAGATTTAGCAATTTTTCTGTCATGTCGCTACGATGTTTGTAGTGTGGTAGTTCATAGTGATGTCTAGCACTTGGGCATCATGCTGCAGACATGTATCATGATCTCCCACCCAGTCACATTATACTGACACCAGGCCGATCAGTCCTAACACTAACTTCTTAATGCTGAGCGCCTAGACAGGCAGCTGTTAGTAGCATTTTTTAAGCTTTGATATGACTCGACCGAGTTTCGAACACACCACTTCCTACTTCCGAGGTGTACGCTCAGATTACTAGGCCTTCGAAACAGTTCTTCTAACTTATAAAGAAATAATGAACTCTCATCATGAAGTTTGATGGAAAATTATTCCCGCAAGGCTTATGCGCTGCTTAAAGGTGATCCTAGAGAGGGGGAATCACAATTCGCTTCCCTAAACAATGATCACCTTGAGAAATGAATTTAAATTGTGCTACAATTTGCTACAGCTTAAAAAGTCACAAAAAATTAAGTTCCGTTTTCCGGAGTTTTACGAAATTTACAAATAGTAATAAAGTATCTTCATTTTCCAAATATGTTCGCCTACCTGTAGACTTTAAGTTTCGTTGAGACTTCAGAGATCACAGCCTTTCTGATATGTGTTCTTCAAATGTCATCACAGAACAAGATGTTGTAGCACTTTTTATGATGGACTGATACACTTCAGCAGAGGAGAATTTGCTGATATAGCAGTTATTTCTTGTTTGGACCGTACAATATTAGTGAATACTGAATCTAAGAAGCAAAGTTATATTGCACTTCTGCAATGCAAATCAACCGTCTAGAAACGGGTGCGTAGACTGGTGTGAAGTCATTGATCAGACACCAGTCACTAACAGAACACGGCTGTCTTAGAAGGGAAGTGTCTTCAACATTAGCAATCATCTTCACGACTGAAGCATCAACGCTTCTTGTCGATCAGGACATCCTTGATAGAAACTACGTGTGAAAGGGTATTGTATCTGCATATGGATTGAACAGTTGCGATTTCGATGATTTCAACGCTTTTGATATCGCTAAGATTAGTGTGCGTACTTCTGTCGCTAAATCAAGCCGTTTGTTCGGAAATTAGTTTTATCCTCATGGTGAGGCAATATATATATATATATATATATATATATATATATATATATATATATATATATATATATATATATATATATATATATATAGCATGTGCCATGCCATTCATTTTTAGAACTGTACATGTCCACCTTACCACCGCCACTCCCCTCATGTGATAAAAAAAGAATTTGACGGCCCCAACTGCTGAGTCCGGAAAGAAATTCAATCATCAGTCGGCACAGATGTCACATACCTGATTGAAGGTTCACAGAGAAACAGCTCTGTACGAAGCAATTGTCCTCTCCTAGATAATAAGTCGGGCTGAACATTGAGCAGGTAAGAGATAATATTACCTGTTGTTGTGAGTTAGGTAGGTGAAACCGCACCACGCATCAACAGATCGTTGATTAGTTTTTCACGTCTTGGTCTACGCGCCTATGTATCAAATAAATGATTGGGTCATATCTTTCCTGTTGGGGATTTTCCCCTGTATTATAACATGTAAATTATAAAGACGCACTCTAAGTAAGCGGTTACCTCTTTAACCAGAAAACACATTTACTGGAAACAAAGAGCCACTCGTTTAAAAACAATGCTCTATGCCAACACTGTCTTATTACATTGTCCACAATTCGATGAAAATGTGTCGTGCGCAACAAAATCTCCTTAGGACGAGCTCCAGTTCTGATACAAAATACATATTATCTTCTTGAGGGACATTATACGCTTTACTTTGTCTTCCATTTCAACATGGAAAGTATTACATATTTATGTTTCCGTAATGCCGTTAAAAAAAAAATTCTTGAGTGACTCTATTATATCATCATAATTTTCATTGATGTTTTGTGTAGAGTTATTTTATTGCAATACGTAAATTAAGTAGAAAACATATACAAGCTGCCCTACTTTAGTATGCGCGTAACACACTTCCTTATATTATTTTGCGTTTATATATTTCACTATCAAGTTATTCTGTAAGTTAGAATAATATCAAAATATTTTTAAATGATTGTAAAATGGAACGTATAAAAGCTCTTGGGACAGTGTCAGATGCTGTATATGGTCGGGAAATAGACTCACCCGCCCATATACGAGTTTCTTGCTGCATTGCAGGTCGACTTTGGTTAGCTATAGGCTAAGGGCGTAAACCCTATAAGAAAATCCGGAGTAGAGACACTAATGTAGCTGGACGATGTACTACTGGCAACTACTGGCAACTCCTTGGTCTGGAGATGGATGAGCTCCACCAGACGACTTTTGCCCAAGACACATTGATAATGCTGGACAAATCTGAAGTTACGATTACGGATTGGTCATCGCCCGGGTCAATGAGGACCGCGCCTGCATTTGTCCACCAGGAGGGAGGTGACAAGTGTGCTACTTGTACTTTGCATACAATCAGAGCGCGAGACAGCATAGTCATTGCCACCTGGAACATTATAACTCTGGCGCAAATTGGAAAACTGCAAGAGTTGACACATGAGCAGGAACACTATACATAGCAAATTCTGAGACAGTGAAGTCGGATAGAAAGCCCTAGGATAATACCAAACTGAAGATGGGCATATAACATAATACAATAGAGAGTTGAACAAGTTCATAAAGGGACTAGTCTTCCTTGTAAACAAAGCTATCAAGCAGACTCATCTCATTTGTCTGAGAGCATCTCCTTTTAACGGAAACGTGTAAAGGAAACTTAGAGGTGCTTGAAGTTCCAAACTCCACAAATGACTTCCTCATTCTCAACGAAGAGGTTGAGTCAGCAATACGAGCACTGAAAAATGGGTAATCAGCTGTAGAAGACAGTATGCTAGCTGAACTTAGCAATAATGGAGGGAATCAGTGATATAACTACTAACAAAACTCTGCAACAAGATCTGGCAGGCAGGTGAATTGACAACACAGTGGACCCAGTCACTGATTATAACACACTCCATATAAAGCAATCTCCAGATGTGCCAAAAGTACAGAACTATCAGTTTGATCAGCCATGCTAGTAAGGTTATCATGAGTCATATCTTTCACAGACTGAAACCACAGGCAGAAGAAATAATTGCTGAAGAACACGCAGGGTTCCGGAGTGGAAGAAGCACAACTGAACAAATATTCAATCTCAGGGTCCTGTGTGAAAAGTACTCGCAACATCAACCCGATATCTATCATGTGTTCATAGATCTCGCAAAGGCATTTGGTAGAGTGTGGCATGAGACATTGTGAGCCACAATGAAGACATACAACATGGGACAGAAGTTGACCAATAACATCAAGCAGCTGTACGCCAAGGCTACCAGGTCAGTAATTTCTCAATGTTCTGTAGGGAACTGGTTCCAGCCAACTGTCCAGCCTGTCTCCTGTCACTCAAGCTTTTCAGCATATAGCGCATCATTGGCGAAACTCTGGAAAACCACTGTAGGACAGTCAGAATAGGAGGATGTAACATCACCAACCTCCACTTTGCAGACGACATAGATGGGCTAGCAGGCAATGAAGACGAGCTTGCCACCTTATCGAAGAACTTCGATGAAACATCTTCAAGATTTGACATGGAGATAAGCGCTGATAAGACAAAGCTGATGACAAATAATGGCCAAGAAATCTCAGCCAAGATTACATTCAGAGGACAGGAACTGACAACAATGAGCCAGTTCAAATTTATTGGTTCCATAATCACTAAAGAGAGACAAGAGTAGACATTTTGTCATGTGCAGCACAAACAACGGCACCTATGTCAAAGCCAAGACACATCTCGAGAGACAAAACAATCTGTCTGAAAACTAAATTCAGAATATTGAGAGCACTAGTCATCACAATCGTTTTGTATTCATATGAGGCGTGGACCCTGACAGCAGAATTACAACGAAGAAGCCATGCACTTGAAATGAGATGCTACAGATCCATCCTTGGCATCTCTTAAATGGACCACATCACAAATGAAGAAGTGCCTAACACCATCAGGCGCAAAGTAGACCAGTATGAAAACCTCCTCATCACCGTCAAAAATAGAAAGCTGAAATGGTATGACCGTGTCACTAGAGCCATCCGTCTATCCACAACAGTAATACATGGCATTGTCGAGATTGGCAGAAGGAGAAGTAGAAAGAGAAAAAAGTGGACTGACAACATCACAGAATGGACCATAAAATGTTTTGCTGAGACACAGGCATTGTCACATGATTGAGACAATTGGAGGTAAATGGTTAGATGTTCAGCAGCACAGTGCCTCGACGAACACACTAGCTCAAGAGACTGATGATGATGATGATGATGATGATGATGATGATACCAGCCCTAAATCATTGTAAAATTACTTTTCATTATTTTCGTTATGCAAATTGGCTATATTCCTTGTAACATATTCATAAAAACTGGCACACATCTTATATTTTCATTAGCCATTTTTTTTTATTAATTACATTGTAAAGTCCAATGCATTAAATTTGTGTTAGCTGGATGAACGGTGTCTTTCCCACGTAAGCCTAGTTTTTGTTTTCCGAATTGCACAGCAACAAAATGGATCTTGCAACAAATTGTTTTAGAAACTATGTTTGCTTTCAGAACGTCTTGTAGACAAATTCTTATCATAGGTGTTCTTTTACCTGGCAAAGTGTTTATAAACAAAATTGAATAGCTTCATTTTATTAGCTGAAATGATGTAGTATGTGTGAATAAAACGAAATAGATAATGACAGCTCTACAGTAGCAAATTTTATGGTGGAATTCCCCATTGATAGGAAATATTATGGATACGACGAAATTTGATTCATTTACCTTTTGCAACACTCAAGGGTAATATCGTATGATACTCCAGTACCCCATGAATTTAATTCTTTAGAATGAGCTAGAATACAATTATCCAAACCTGATTTAATGTGGTTGCTTTTCTATAGTGATCTGTATCTCGCAAGAAAACAAGGCTAAAACCATTTGGGACCTTATACCGTCATCACGGTCCTTTCAGTGGACAATATGCTATTGTGGCGATTGCGGTTATGCATGCTGGTGCCGACGATGCAAGATGCACGTTTCGAGAAAAACTATAAACGGTTTAGGGCAAAACGTATTAGCCTGCCTCAGTACTTAAATATAGGGCGAGCACCCCCACAGTCTACATAGATGTGAGGATATTTGCACGCATGGTAATTGATGCCTATATTATGTATATGGCATGATCTGCGCAGAGGATTACTGAAATATATGATGGAACGAATGTCCTAATCAAATACGATTCATTTTGAATTTACTTAATTCTGAGTGGCACAAAAGAAACGAACACAGATATGATATCAACTTCCATTTGGCAGCAAGTCTAAAATGAGCTCCACAGAAAACGACTTCAGGTCACTGGGTACCTCTCAAGTATCATTTCTTACTAGAGATAGTGGAACTGACCTTAGACTTCTATCATGCAAACTATGTCATCCTCTTCCTTCAACGTTGAAATGTTAAGATATATTATTTAATATGTACTACCAAAACTGATTAGACTGGTTAAAATCGTTAGAGAAACTTACTAGTACACAGTACTTTGGCATTCACCATCTAATTTCAAACCTGCTAGGGTTTATGCCAACGTCTCTTGGAAATACATTTACTTGTTTGTGCCATGATTGAATTCCACCAGAAAATATATAACGGAGTAAATGTAGTCCGTCTGTTCAGCAATGTCAGTATGGGCCCCCAAATATGTAAAACATGGATGTAATTTGGATATGGGGAGGCAGGGGAATTCCCCTTCCCCCACCCGCAAAAAAAATTGAATGTGCTGTAAAATTGTTGTAGCCTATATACAACCATTAACAAGGCGTAGCCATGTTTGCACCCCACCCACCCAAAAAAAAAAAAAAATAATAATAATAATTGAAATGACGGCCCTTCTGAGGTACGATATTGAATATTTGTCCTCAAGTTCCATGATTGACTGACACTAGAACTCGAATTACAACACTGATTGTGATAATAGTTTTGCGTTAACTGATCCCTATCATGCTTACCATTGTTGATGTGTTACATGGACATATTCATAAAGTAGATATAAATATAGTGCCTTAACTACTAAGTATGGAAATAGTACATTTTTACAACTGTTATAAATTAATACACCCTACTACGGATGCTCGCTTTTAATACCGACTGTCGAACTTCTGAGACAAATTACAGTTAGTTTCACAGACGACACAACTAACAATATTATGCTGAACGTTTGGCCTTCTTTAACGAATGATAACAATATAGATTTTTAAATGTACATTTAAGGTAATGATATTTGTTACTATGGTAGAGAATCACCTTCTAAAGCAAAAAATTGACAAATCAGGAGTATGATAAGCTGTAGATAGTTAAAGACATTTGTAATTTGTTCTTTGGAAGCTGCAAAAATGTCCTCTGCTCCGTTTTTACTACTTATGAGTGCTGTAACACAAAACTTAATATTAATTGCTGCTTTTCAGCCAATCAGTGCAGGCTTTTGACCGAGAATTGTAACTTATTTTGATGAGGTCATTTAAAATACAAGCATTCGCTTAAACAAATTGTTACCCATCTCCAAAGCTTTGCCTCCGGGTCCCTGTTACGTCCATCCCGTTTTTCTCTTACTCTGCACCAAAATTAAACCAATTCCAGGAAGCAGATGACGGGCACAGAAAAAGCGAACAGACCCTATTCCACGCTCTAAATGTACGGTAGGTGGTAAACATGTAATTTGAGTTAACAGTTGAGGCACTAAACAAAATTCTCGACGATAATTCACTAATTAAATATCATGAGCTCGACGCATTCTTCAGAGCATTTCCTAATGTAGTCAGGCCTAGTGTACATATCTTTTCCAAAAGTTTCTAAAGTTCAGCCGCGTTCAAGAAATGTATGCCTTGTGCCTATTACGTTTATGAACATGAAGTGTAGATGGCGACCACAACAAAAGTGGTAGAGTGGATTCTAACCGATGACGTGGTCGTAATGCGTACCGACGATCTTGTGCAGCTTGTTAGGGACAATCTGATGGACGTGAAGGACACATGCCCGCTGCAACGTGCTTGATACAGGTAGTCGCATTACAACTGAATATGATTCTCGGGCTACACTCAACAGCAATATGAGCTGGGAGACGACTGGTGTTAAGAGTGAATAGAAGCTGGGAGAAGACTGGTGTTAAGAGTCAATAGGAGCTGGAAGAAAACTGGTGTCAAGAGTGAGATGCTAACATACATTGACATACACATATTTCTTGAGAAGACAATTCTTCGTGGCATTTCGATATTCTAATGCAATAGTGTGGAGAAGAACAACGCAATGTGTGTGTGTCATATGAATTGACAGAATAGAATCAAACAGCTGAAAAACCTATATTGACAACAGTGTTTCAGTGATTGGGATTTAATTTATAGTTGACCAACACGTTACTTTCTTGACATAAAACATCAAGATTATGACAAGCGCAGCGACTATCCATCGGCTCTTGATGTGATGATCCGGCATTTGTTATGCGAGTACATGCGCGGTCATTAAAAGCAGCCTAGGAGATAAAGTTCAATAAAGGCTCAACACTTGTTCTGAGACTAAATAAAAAGGACTTGGTTATCTACCGAAACGTGCGATGCCTGCCACTAGGATCGACATATTATTAGACCAAAGCCTGTGGATATCGCAATCAATATAGCTCAACAGTGATTTCAGGATGAAGGCGATATCGGACTTCCAAAAAGACATTTTCCTGCTGATGGACAATTCAACACTTTTGGAGACCATAGAAAATCTGCGAAAGTGGGTCCGATTTGATCTCGCGGCGTGTGAGGATGAGAAAGACTGCGAGATATGATTATCAATCCAACGTTTCAGACGCGGATGCCCATGATTCCTAGATTTCTTGTTTTGGAAACGTCACTCCACTTTCTAAACGCAAGCGCCAGCTGATTCCCTCATTTTCTCAACTTCAAGTTCATTTTTAATTACGTTCTACTTCGAATATTGTTCCTGCTCTTCAGCCTGTGTTCGTTAAGCATTGTTACGAGTTTGTAAGTAAACGACTAGTTCGTTCGTAAAAATTGTCTGGGCTTCCAGATCCTAAACCTCTTCTCTAAATCTTTCCTCTTTCTCATTAACGTTTTATATTGTGTTATAGATAACTTCGAAGACTTTCGACACTGCTTTATCAAGGATGATCTAACAACATTTTCTGTTATTATTGACTTAAGCAAATTGTCAAGACATTTTATGCAAAGTTAGAATTAGTGTCCAGCTTATCATTCGACTGATCCCATTTTGTGTGACTCGGTTTCAAAGACATAACCACCGACTGACAATATTCCATCGGAACAAATTGGAAACTGGACTTCTACTGGAACATATCTCTCCTTCTTCATAGGGGCAGGATAGTCTTTCACCCTCTTCTCTACTAACCCCTTATGAAATTGACAGCCTGCTCTGTTCTTTCTCCTTCTGTTGCTTTGCCGGTTTTCCTTACTTTTGACACTACCAGATATTTTCAACTGTACGAATTCACAACTACAAGTTAATTTTTGCTACATATCATTGTACTAAGGTGTGCAATGTTTACCTTACGCGCAAATGTATTCGAAATTAGACGAATTACCTTGTGTTGGTCATTCTGTGTGCCTACGAGTCAAAATATGGATGCTCGACAATTTGGATTTCCTTAAAACACGTTCAGAAACAGTTCAACGTAGTTCAATACATACTATTGAAAAATACTTTCTATAAGAATATTTGTTGACAAGTAGTAGTTTAAAACTTCCCACTCGACACAATTGACCTTCATGTTTACGTACCAAACTTTTCTATTTTTCATTTTCATTTTTAATTGTTTGTTGCTTTTTTTCCAGAAAAAAAAACATCGGCCACGTGATAAAAAGGAGACCGTGAGTTCAACTTTGTGGAGGGAGACATTGTAATACATCAGTTGTAATTAAAGCCAATCAACGAAGATCAATTTACATTGTGCTTTGCTGGCTTGCTGGCATTATATTTAACATCTATCAACTTAAAGAAAAGTATTAACCATGGAATGTAGATTTTTTAAAATAAATTAAACACAAGTTAAAAAAGAATTATATTTAGCCCCTTTGTTAAGATAATGAAAAATAGTTTTGTAAGAGAAGGATGACAAATATCTAGATGTATATTATATCAATGATATATTTATCTTACACAATAGCAACTGGAGTAATAAAGAGGTGATGAAAGGACATTGGAACTTGTAAATAAATGAATTTTCAATAAATTGCTGTACCTTATGTATCTAAAGAGGCTTTTTAAAAAGTACAAGAGAAGCATATTCTTCAGACATACCTAATTTTATGTTGCTGGTTGCTGGGGAATGAGGGTAGGACCATGACGGGACATTGCAAAAGATATATTTGTGTATGATTTGGTGATATGTAAGGATGGTAGCTGATGCTGCTTCAATTAATGAAACAAACGCTTAACCTTTGATCTTTGTACAACAATTTGTCTTAACATTTAGATACTTTAATAAATTCCCTTGTAGTTTGTTTCATTTAAACTTGCTATGGCGATAAGTTCAATTAGCGATATACAAATAGAACAGTAAGCTTTACGTAGAGAAGTTAATATAAGATGCTATTTAATAACGACATTTGGTTCACTGTGATACCTAAGCTAAACACCTGCCTTTAATTCAAATTATTAACACTCAGTAAACTGGAATATTTTACCAAATAATTTTTCCTGTTTGTAACTTTCCAGAGTATTTAAATTATGTACATATATTCATGCTAGTTTTTGTATTCTTCATTGATATTTGATGTAATCAGTGGTAATATATTAGAGTCCGTAACTCAAACTTAATTTAATTAGAAGCATGGATAATATAATAATAATAATAATAATAATAATAATAATAATAATAATAAAAATAATGAGGACTTTGTATAGCGCCTAATCTGTCGATGCTTTAAGCGTTTTACACCATCAATAATGATATGACTACACTACAGAAAAACAAATGACAAAAACAATGAAATTGGAAAATATAAAAACATGCTGAAAACATATGAGATACAAAACATTATTAGGTCTCTAAGTTTGTCCCTGCAGTCGAAACGGGTGAGTTTTAAGAGCACTCTTAAAAGGGACCACTGTGGCTTTGTGTCTAATTGCAATGGGCAATTCGTTCCACGTCGCCGGGTCCTGGTATGCAAACGAACGTTGTCCATATGACTTTATTTTCACCAAGGGAACAATGAGTATTCGATTATCAGAAGAAGAGCGTAAGTATCTAGCTGGTGTGTACACATGGGTGAGGCTAGATAGGTATGTTGGACTGGAATCTGTCATTGAAACATAGCACAGAGTACAAATTTTGTTTTTGATTCTGTATCGAATTGATAGCCAGTGTAGGGTACAGAGCAGTGGTGAGGTGTGCTCTGATCGAGGTACTCTAAAGATGATCCGTGCACCTGTGTTTTGAACGTTTTGAAGTTTCTGGAGTAAATATTGTGACGAACCAGACAGAATTGAGTTACAATAGTCTAGTCTTGAAAGTACTAATGAACACACAAGTGTTTTTAGCGGCATCAACTGAAAGATATTTACGGATGGAATTGATGCGTCTCAATTCAAGATATGCAGCCAAGCATATGTTCATTACATGTTGGTGCAATGTGAGAGTACTGTCTAGAGTAACGCCTAGGTTTCGTACTGACTGTGAGAATTTAATGTTGGTGCTGCTGATATTTATTGTCTTAGGTAAAGGATGTGAATGAGAAAGTCTTTGTGTTGTGATCAGAATAGCCTCAGTTTTATCATCATTCATCTGCAGCTTGTTACATGTCATCCATGATTTCACATCAGAAATGCACCTCTCTACTCCATGGATGGTATTCAGTTGGGTGGCTAGACTTGTATATTTGGGTGTCACCAGCATGCAATTGGTGTGACACTGGTTGATGATCTATGACACATGAGAGCGGCTGAGTGTACAGAATGAAGAGAACAGGTCCAAGAACAAATTCCTGTGGAACACCACAACATACGTCAACTGGGCTGGAGTGTATTTAATTTGCAGATATAATTTGTGTCCTGTTGACTAAGTAGGACTTGAGCCACTGTAAGGCTATATTCTAAATGCCAAATACATGCCGGAGACGGTGAAGTAATATATCATGGTCTATTGTGTCAAATGCTGCAGATAAATCCAGGAGAGTGAGGACTGTAATCTTTCCACTATCTAAAGCAGAGAGAATGTCATTAAATACTTTCAGAAAAGTAGTTTCCGTACTGTGGCAAGAGCGATATGTAGACTGTACATTGCTAAAAAAGACTGTTTGAATTTAAATGAGATACAATATGAATTAGAACAACCTTTTGTAAGATTTTTTTCATATGAATGGGATATAAGAAACTGTGCGGTAGTTCTTTAAATCGTTATGGTCAAGTGATAGTTTCTTCAGCAAATGCTTTACGATGGCAGTTTTGAAAAATTATGGGAATTCCCTCGATAAGAGAGAGATATTAATAACATCAGTTAGTGAAGGAAATATTAGGTCTAAACACTCAAGCAGCAGTGATGTCGGAATTGGATCACGTTCACAAGACTTTGGTGCACTTTACATCACGATTGTCCGTACTAAATCAATAGAAACAGGTTCAAATGCTCCTAAAGGTTGTCGCTGAAATTTTGCACCATAACTGTATGGTGACGAGTTGAAATTGTGCTGTCAAGCGAATCTCTAATGGTTTGTACTTTGTCACGGAAGAAATTTGCAAATTGGTCTGGAAGGTCTAGTGGAGAGAAGGGTGTTGGAAGTGGTGTACTTGACATTAGTTTGTTAGTTATCTCGAAGAGCTCTTTGCAGCTGGAACTCTCAGTGATCTTAGTACTGTAGTGGGATAATTTGGCAAAATAGACTATGTTTGTGACGTTATTCTTAGCGGCTTCATATATTTGTTTATGAATAGTGAGTCTGGTGGAAAGCCAAAGCCTCTCTGCTTTTCGGCGATGTCTTTTAGCAGTGCGAAGCTGGTCCCTAACACTGCTATACCATGGAGAACACATTTTTATTGATACTCTGCATTTGGTGGCTGGGGCATGTTTTTCAAGCAATGAGCGCAGGCAGTTATCAAATTGTTCCGCTGTTGGATGTAAGAAAGTTTCTAGGTTTTCTTCGATGTCATGCATGAATTTGGTTGTATTAATCATACGGGGGTTTTAACATCAACTAACTTGCTTCAGTAGTTGATCAATATCACAAAATAGCATACATATGTCCACGTTCTTCTTTGTGTAAAATCTTGTGTAACATGTCGAGTACATTTAGCTATATTCCCAGACAAAGCATCTTTTATCCCTATGTATTATATTCTAAAGGCTGTTCTGAAATTCCGAAATGTGATGAATGAAACATATATCCAATTAATTTCTGTCATGACTTCATTCTCGCAAATACTGACAGGACTAACTGATAAGATTATTTGACCTGTATTTTTACCAAACAAATCTACTGGCATTAAATATGTATGTGATCATTTATTCACAGCATAGATATTTATATATTCTAAGCAAAGCATTATTCTTCTACACGTATTATTGTTGCATAAACAAACGTATTAAATCGTAATAAGTGTTCACGAAATTCAACTTTTAAATCAGTATTTTAAATAAACGCCTATTATCAGAATATATTAAATAGAAACTAAATATCTTACGTGCTGCGCAAAATGGACAGGCCTAGAAAACAATGTGATATGGTCACCCAAGTTTCCTCAGAAAACTTATTCAACGTTACTTTAATAGAGTTGTCTTAATAATAAAAAATTGTCAATACAAAGTGAAATACAAATAAACGGTCTGCTGATATAAATTTAGGATGTGTTTATGCAATATTGTAAATAATCGATGGTATATCCTTCATTCCTTCATTTCTTTCTACCTACTGTATTAGTCAGAGAGTACTTATATTAGAAGCAGGGTCTGAGAACCTTACATTTCGCAAACAATCATTGAAGTACAGCTTGGATAACTTTCTCAGAAATTCATTTTATTAGTTTGTTATGATCAAATTTTATACTTACATAGCCGATAGAAACATATTTGTATTTATTAGTTTGTTGTTTGTTCTTTTCTATAAAAAACAACAAAATAAACCAGATCAGGTATCAAATCTTGCGTATGAGCTTTTCGACGTAATAAATATTTCCCACCACGTCCCATAGCCTCTTAAATGCAAATAAATTACAGCGGATTTGTTTCGCATGCATTTGCAAAAGCATAATAATGAAAAAAGTAGTATCACGTGCAATAACATGCATCATTTGTGTGAGAAGCAAACCACAGCTAGAACACCTTCAAGTCCAGCGCCCTCGGAGAAAACGTTCACTTATTTTTCAATGATGCAAGATTTATGATTAAGATAAAATTTTGTCTACCTTGGGGTTGACAAAATTTTGAGACCTCTTTCAAATGGTGATTACTTGTTTAAAAAAATTATTTCAACTTATTAACAATATAGACACTCCTTGAAAAATGTACAAAGTAAGGGTTTTTTTTCCTATCTGGTGACAGAAAAGGCAGAGGACATACCAGCCGTTGTTTTTCCAACAGTTTGTACTGTATAACAGCAACGATAGATAACCAAAATGCAATCTCTGTCGCCTAGACTAAATTATTTAAATCTTCACGGATTTAATTGAATATGTTTTGATAACAACGGTGGTTACACATGCGACAGACTGTGGCCCAATTTTCATCTCGTTCTGGGAGAATGATACATTTACAACAGTCGCCTAATTCCATGGATACAAACTTTGCAAAAACCATTATTGGGCTCAGAAGGATTTTAATCTTGCTGAAAGTAAACTAGTGATCCAGAGCTCGAATATACTTCTTTCACAATCGCCAAACTAGTAACAAAATCTAACTGCAAGTTTGTTAATAGCATATTAGGCTAGAAATAATCAAATAAACAGGGGCTCCGAGTGGCCGAGAATCTAAAGCGCTTTCCGTTACGGATCACTGCGGTCTCACCTCTGTCTGCGTGGGTTCTAGTCTAAGATTCTGCTAATGTAGTTATGTGAGAAAGCTTGCCAGTAGATTCTCGTGGTTCGGTGGTTCTTTCGGGGGCTTTTCCCGGGTTCTTCCTCCACCAATAATACTGGCCGCCTTGCATTAGCCTATCGTGTGCTGAAAAATGGCGTTAATCCCTAAAGAACAAACAAACACACAGTCGTGACAATGTGAAGCCAATCAGTAGTCAACATTTGTAAAGTAAATATATAATTTTAAGTGTTGTCTTAGAGGCTTATTTATTGTAGTTCTCCATGCTTTCAACTAGTCGCTAAGGTTGAGGTTTATGAAAAGCCGGTACTGCACGAAAGGCAAATTAGAGAGAATAAACAATACATTCACCACTAGCAGCAATTTCTTTTCCCGTTATTTTTGAACATAGATTATGCGATTCATTTTTAAGAAGTTATGGCTGTGCATCCACAAATGCAAAATAGCGCTTTAAAGTTTTCAACAAAGAGCGTTTATATGCAATTCCATAATTTACTGACGATGTATTGGATACGTTATTGAAAATGTTCTAAATATTTATAGAATTGCTGGCCCGATATCATTTGAATTAATATATCAACTACACTATTATCATATACTCTATAACTGAGGTTCCAAATAACTGAAGTCAACATTCGTGCTACTGCTCGTTTGCAATACAACAAAATGGGATGAAAGGCATTACTCGCATTTCATCGAATATAATTACCTATATATACTTTTATTATCATCAACAAATTTATATGATTGAGCATCATCTTCAAGCGATTACAGATTTATTCATACAGACTCTAGACACCAAACTCAAGACTTAGATTCAGGTAATCTCCAATATCATTATACAGCTTGCTTCAGTTTATGTTATATCTAATCATGAATAATATTGAAACATGGCGTTTTTTTTACACAGGTGCAGGGAAAAAACACATTACCGTTCATTCAATCCAAAGCCTTATCAGTAGCATACAATAAAACAAGTGATACACAGTGCCCGGACCCTTCATATTCATGTTCTGGAACGCAAACTTGCTGCCCTTCCTCCGGGAGAAGTCTCTGGGCGTGTTGTCCTTATACTGAAGTAAGTCTCGTGTCCTTCTGTTCATGTAAGTCCAGTAAGAAATACATATAGCATTGATACAAGTGGTGCAAATTTACTCAAGATTTAATATTTTGGTGTTATTTCTTTATGACTTTCTCTCACTCAGTGTCACCCTGTGTATGTCGTGTATGTTCTGTAGTACGCATGGTTTCATTTGTTGAGCCGTTTACTTGAGCAGTATGGATACACGGTCTTTTGAAAAATAACTGCTTTATCAGTGCTGGACAGATTTTATCCAAATGTTAAATGCAATGAAAATTTCCATACAATACAGAGATGCAAGACGTTGTCAGCTATAATTATGTAAATTGAATTCACATTTCTCAGTCTCATACAATACATGGATACAAGACGTTGACTGCTATAATGATGTAAACTGAGCTCACATTTCTCAATCCCATACAATACACAGATGCAAGACATTGTCAGCTATAATTATGTAAACTGTATTCACATTTCTCAGTCTCATACAAAACATGGATACAAGAAGTTGACTGATATAATGATGTAAATTGAGTTCACATTTCTCAGTCCCAAACAATACATGGATGTAATGCGTTGCCTGCTATAATTATCTAAATTGAATTCAAATTTCTCAGTAATTATGAATTCATATGCATTTTACCTCATCCTTCTATCTTTCATTCTTCTCCCTCTTCAGCTTGACGTGATTTGGTTTTTTCATTCTTTGAAATGTATCTCTATCAAAGACTCATGGAATGTGCAGCGTTAAGGAAAACACTAATAGAAATTGATAGCGCTGAGGAAAAGTAGAGTCGAATCCGGCACTATTGAACGATATGTAATCGTTAATTTGTTTCTGAAAATGTTCATAGTTCACCTGCTTTATTGTAATAAGCGGATTTACTGGACAATTTTATTTATGCCATTTAAGCAAGGGGAGATGGTACCACGTTACGATATATTATTTTGCCTATCTCTCTTATTTCGTTCCATTAACTTTCGATTGGTATGCGTGTTTGATGTGGAGAGGTGATTTGCATCGCAAAAATTCTCATGTCCTGGAAATTAGGAGAGATTACATCATATATCAATGTTATTCACCTTCGTTTGTTATCTCTTTGATTCTTTTTACGAATCTTCATGCGAATTTCTTATGGAAATCGGGTTATATTTGCCACTATTTATAAAGATTATTAAATAAATGGCACACAATAGTCGTACTATTATATTTATTTTGGCTTTTCTTTCTGTCGTTCGTCTTCCAAATATGGATCCACATGGTCTTTTAACGAAGGAAAATAATTTGCATGCAAATAATCGTCAGGTCATACAAACATACAGATGTGTCGTAACGATAACTATATTTTTAATGCTGCTTTTAATACCTCAGTATCTCATAATAGTTTACTTCGAGATATGAACACAAATGCACAACGAGTGTGCATTATGCTCATGGATAGATTTAGTGTTAAAACTACGATCTCCCTGATTGATAATACAGATTTTGATATTGCTACATATTTTCAGTTCTTACTGCTCGTCTAAATATTAACATTTGTATTACACTACTGTCACTGAAACTGCTCTTGCTATATGTTCAGGCTGTTTGCTGCAAGGATGGAAAGACGTGCTGTCCCTGTGGCTC
The DNA here is from genome assembly GCA_030141615.1 of Unio pictorum. Lineage (NCBI taxonomy): Eukaryota > Metazoa > Mollusca > Bivalvia > Unionida > Unionidae > Unio > Unio pictorum. The sequence continues at coordinate 2,124,117 of JARLTB010000181.1, forward strand.
TAGGTGTCCTGCTGGTAGATGTGTTAAAAATGATGACAAGGTTTGAATGTTTAATCATTTTGTTTTAATATAAATAGTTACACTATTCATCAAATTATTTAAACGTTTAAATGAGTAAACATCCATTACGGGAACAGTCAGGTAATTTTATCAAAACGCTGTTTCTGTATGTACTATTAACAAGCCATGACACGATATGAACCTCTGAATCTGTCTCGTCACGGTATATTAGATACTAAAGGTAAGACAAGTTATGATTATTTATATTGTTAAGGTCCAGTATAATTGTTTTTCCGTGAATTTACCTAATTTTGTTCAGGAAATGGAAAATTAGAGATTTCCGAATGAATAAAATGTGTTTTGACGTCATTAAGTAGCTAGTTTCAATAGATATTCGGTTGTGTAACATATATACTTTTTAAAAATACATTTAGACGGAGACGAAAGAGTCAGTACCATTTATTCCAAGAATCTCTGCTTTCCCGAATGCGTTCAATGACACAAATGGCACCCCTTGTCCGAATCCTTCCTTCGTATGCCCGGGAATAACCACTTGCTGTCCTTCCTATTCGGGCAAACCATGGGACTGTTGTTCTGGCTTCAATGTAAGTAATCTATCTACATTTTCGAAAAAGAAATTATTTGATGAATTTTAATAAGTAAGACCCCTCTTAACGTTACCATTCATTCGCAATTGTACGGTGAACCTTTCTTCCGTTTTACCTCTCGCTCCAATGTCTGCATTGGCAATGATATTCATCATAAATGAAATACTTTATGCATGCTACACATACTTATAAATGTGTAGATACAAAAGAAAATGTTATCATATTTCGAAACATATCAGTTGTTTCAAATGCTATCGATCAGATACATTAAAATGAGGATCTTCAGAGCACATCGTTAACGAAGAATGATAATTTATATCCAAACAATCATTTTATAATTCCATTGCGTACAAAGTAAAAAAAACAGTGATAATAAACTGATCTTAGCATTATCTTTAGGTTATTATTATTATTATTATTATTATTATTATTATTATTATTATTAAACATCCATTCATATGTATATTTATTTGTTCTACTAGTACTACTGATAATACCAACACAATAGCAACTACTACAGCTACTATTATTAACACTAACTATTGCTGCTGCAACTTTCACTACTATTTATACTACAAATATGACTTGATTATATTTTTACTGTTAATAATACTAGTAGTACTAATACTACTGATGACGCTACTACAGCAACAACCCAAAAAACGTTATCAATACACAATCACTATGTCGTTTTCAGGCTGTGTGCTGCAGCGACGGGAGACATTGCTGTCCCAGTGGCTATGTTTGTTCAGCGTGCAGCTGCGTAAGAGCTTGATCCTTATAACGACTTCAATACTTATATAGCTCTCCATACGAGTTATTTTCAAACATTTGCTAATTAATATTTGTTGTAAGCGTCATTTTTAGTCTTGTACATTATACAAATGGTTTCCACATAATTCGTACTATTTAAGAGGAAGAGTGTCAGCTTTGAAATAACAATACATATGAATCTTGCACAAATGTTTAAGCAGGTTATGGGGCAAAGATAACTTTGCATCGCAAATTGAGAATTTTATACACGTGAGGAGACCCATATTGCCATATCAAACTAACTATTCTTTATATGGATATAAATGTTTGTAGAGAGTGCATTTATGGATGTATATCCTGCATTTTAACCACTTAAACCGAACGTTGACGGGGCAGCAGACAACTGGCCATATATTGACAAATATCTGACGTTTCATAGTCCATGGACAGATGTGTAACGAGAAAGTTTTAAAAAATTCTTGGAATTGGCTGCCACACTTAAAAATTAATGAATTAAAACTTAATTGTTTTTTTTTAAAAATCGTAAATAATCCTTGTTTATAGTATAATATTGTACATCATTTTAAAGTTCTATTACTATGTTCGTCAGACGGAACTTTGAATAATGATGGCTGTTAATGTAAACATACAAAATGAATACTTAATGTATCGAGCAATAAATGTCTGAAACCATTGTTTTTGTATTTCTTTATTATGATATATATGTATCCCCATCCCTCCTACAACCCAATTATCAAGTAAAGAGTCACTCTAGTGTCTGAACTATCGAGACGATAAATAATTATTTGTTAGACAAGTCAACATGAAAGTGTAACTTTTCAAACTTTTAAAATAATAGTCTTGATTATTCAGTTCTTCCTATAGAAGCAAAAAAAGAAACATCAAGGCCCGAAATTTAGTGGCTTTTAAATTTATTTTTGGAAACGTTTATTTTTACATATAGTTTTTAGATTCAATTCTTTTTTCCCCGTCATGTCATCGAAATGATATGATGTATGCTTGTGTGCAAACAGATATGTTGTAATTGCCAATAAATGTTTCCATATTCAGCTTATCCTACACGCGAGCACAAAAACGTTTTTATCCATCAAAGTTTCGGAAAAGAAGAAAACAATATTTCCCCTACTTAGACAATCTAGTTAATGACAGTGCGAATTACAAGGCTCCAACTGGCTGCTTGTCGCCATTCTCGGTTGAGAAATAAATTAATCATTGCAATCATTGTAAATACTTATCACAATTAATTCATTATTGCAACAGTCAGCTTACTGAGGAAAATGGAGGACGTAAGCAATTTCTGGAGGTGTGTCTAATTTATGCTCGCCGGTTTGGTTAATTCATCATCATCATTGACAACTGGCAATATGTCAATTGTCAATTGTCAATTGTTCATTGACGCTGATAAAAACGCCATCCGTAAATGTTTTCGAGTTTTGTTCTTGGTTACAAAATAAAAAACAACAAATAATAGCTATCCAGAATTTGTTTTCAATTAACTGTTTGGTGTTTTTAAGAAAGCGACCTTGCGAAACTAGGAGCAAGGGGCAGAGGACATAATTGAAGGAGTCTGGAAGAAGCATGCATATATTCGTTTCATGATTTGCATGTGTAAAATAACTTTAAGATGGTATTCTATGTTGTGTCATCGTTAAAGGTTACTGGATATGGGAAATCCATCTATCTGGCATATAATTATATTACTTTGTTGTGGCAATGTTACCTGACAGGCTATTCAGCTGATGAATACGTATAATTTTCAAGTTAAGAGTAAAATGAAGCTTCCATTAACTTGCATGCATGCATGCACATTTTGTACAGCGGAATATTTGGATTAATGAACAATTCAGCATTTTCTGATATAATATGTGTCAACAAGCTGGGGTACAAGAATAACATATAGAGATTTGTTCGAATATATTCATTGTGTAATTAATTCACTTATTTATTTTGGAAATATTTTATGCAGTTCTACAACATAAACTGATATAGTGGTGTGAGACCTATAATTGGATAAGTGGGTTCTGTCACAAGCTGCCTCGATTACACGTCCAATAATCAATTTTGTTAATAGTACTATTATCTATATGGCGAACATATTTCATACTGGTATATACACACAAACGGGGAAATTAGAACGACTGTAATGAATACTCATATATGTATGACTAAGGCTAGTTTATCCACAACAACAGTCTCTGAATGCCAAACGAAAATTAGACAACAAGTCAATCCGCATGACGTTCGCATAGTTTAGTTTCACTCAAACTGTTCAAGAACAAAAAACATTCCATCATTCTGTCCAATAAGAATATATCGAGTTTTAGACATTTATGCTAGGATGCGTAATCTAATGCAGACTTACCCTTCAACATTGTTTTTTCCAATCGGTAGGAATCTATCACTCCAGAACAAGCATAAATATTAACCTATAGAAGCATATTAAGTTCATATCTTTTAAGAAGAGATTGTTTGAAAAAGCTGTTCTTTAAAGTGGCAGTTATCTGACTATCGAATTTTCTAAAGTTAAATAATGCAAATATCCCGCTTAAAACAATAAATGGACTGATCCATTTAAACGCAAACCAATACTGTCATATATCCTACATTCTGAGCAATATACATATACATACATATATATATATATATATATATATATATATATATATATATATATATATATATATATATATATATATAGACTTCATGTAACTTCTTCATCTAGTAATCACTCATTCACTGCAATATACAAAAAAATGAAATGTTTTTATCATTACTGCATCTGTGTATAGAGCGTATTTAGCGTTGCAGCTGACCTGACCCGAGTGTGTTAAAATCGAAAGTACCATTAAAATGTTATATTGAAAATTGATCTTTTTTAAAATATATAATTTGTAGAACAGAATTTCTTGGTTATATTGCCTCAGCTTTCTCCTGTTAATATTATATAACGTGCTAGAAATAATTAAATGCCAAAATCAATTGTTGCTTTTTCGATCTAGACGGGAATTTTAGTTTTTCATTGGATACCCATGGCGGCTGAAAGTCGTTACATGCGAATGGTTCAACTCGTAGGCTGCCATGATATTAAAAATTCAATGAATAACTGAAACATTCTGAGTGCTTATGGTCAAACCTAAATTTGTCAGTATAGATGAAACTTGGATGTCAGCTTCTGTGTAGAGAAAAGGATATTAGCCGCTGCATTTTCTGGACCTTAATGTACTGAGCTATGTGCCTTCAATTCGCACCAAACATGCATGTGCTAATTCTAGTAATGAGTGTTCCAAACTTTAGACTGCTAACAGATTGAAATTCCGTCAATCAAACAACGTCTCTATTTATTTATACTGACACATATGCTCTCTCAAGATTCTTTATTCGTAACATAACTTACATTATTTGCCAATCCTGGTCAGCCAAACCCATATATATATATATATATATATATATATATATATATATATATATATATATATATATATATATATATATATATATATATATATATATATATATATAGATCGATAGATAGATAGATAGATAGATAGATAGATAGATAGATAGATAGATAGATAGATAGATAGATATTCTACACCCATTGTACGGTTAGGTCCCATTTTTTTTCCATGCAATTAGTACCGCGTGGCCAGCATAATCATTACGCCGCTTAACTTAAAACATGTTTTATTCGAACAGCCTGGTGTTTTGCTATGAGAATATAAAATGTTCACAACTGTGCACATAGCTACGCAATGCGTAGGTTTCATGCCTCATACGAACTAGTTAAAGGTTCTCTTATAGAATTTGTTTGTATAAAGCCTAAACTGTGAAACTGTGCCCATAGGACACGGATACCCCAACAATATATTTGTATAACAAGTGTAATCGAAAAAGAAAAAATCTGGACCACATTCCTGCAGTTAGTAGTATTAGTAAAACTGCTACTTCCTTCGTCTGAGTGTTACTCAAAATAAGATATATGTATCAGTGGAATCAGTGGAACAAGCCAGTGGTATACATATACACACATGTGGATCTTTTGCATATTATAAAACCGTTTTTTTTAAAAAAGCTGCGTACATACTTTGAAATATATTAATTACTTACCTCATTCAATAGCAAGAGTATCGGAATCGTGAATACGTAAAAAAGACATTTCCTTCTTCTACCAAAATATTCTGCTGAATCGTGGCCATATTAGTTAATCGCATAACTATTTCCGTTTTTAACATCGTTTTCAGTGTGTCATAAAAGGGCATTGCATCCTTATGTGGAAACGTAAGATGATCGTAATATTGATGACGTCCAAAACGATGGCCGCGATCGCTTAACCGACTTAAATCAGCTGTTCTGTTTTGGGGCCGTTTTTCCTTATATATGTGCTTCTTGTCTATCTTCGTGTATATTATTATGTTTCATCATCCATTGGTTGTTCTGTTCGTATGCGTTTCTTCGTCTCCTTGTTTAAAAAACGAAAACAATCATAATTTGTCTCAGCTGTTTTGCTCCACTATTACAACGTCCTATGTTCTTGAAAAAACCGCTATCACGTGGTCGCCACTCAAACCGTTTATGCTAATATGAAAATTAGGACCAGGCTGATTTGGTACAAATTGCTGACTGATTCGGCCCAGATATCTGGCTGATTCTCTAAACTTCCAAGCTGATTCAGACCATGTGAAATATTATTCAGTTTTGTACAGGATTTAATCGTGAAATTTAAATATGTTGTTAAAGATGAAGTCTCTAGCCATTAGTCTTTAGTTAAGTAGTGACTCAATGGTTAAATTACCTTTGCACTTTAACGACTGCAAATCCAGGTGTTTGTCAATTTTCTATATATCAGTAAACATATAGACCAGTGTTATTCTTTAGAGTAAATATACATATATTTACGTGCTTAGGCTCGAATAAGCAGCAACACAGAAAGAGTGAAAACTAACAAGCTTGTAAAATTTAACAATAATTTTATTAAGTACAAATGTTTTCATAAAAGAACATAAATAAACTTACGGTTTTATAGAATCAAGTCCAAAAATAATCCAATATAGAATTCACCAAAATAATCCACTAATGGAATTGCAAGAGTCCTGATAAATAAATGTCCTAATAGTTCCAGGTTCGCATCGTGACGATGTAATCCAATATGGACGACGATGTCACGTGATTTAGTCAGTTATTGTTGTATAATAATCGAAATGAAAATCTATGAGCACATATTCTTTTCCAGATAAATAAAATAATTCCTCTTGCTCCAACGAATTGAAATAATTTCCAATATAACTCAAAACACAACTATTAATTTAAAGCCCAGAGATTCTACTGAATTATTCTCTCCCAAACAATAATTTAGATACCTGATTTTATGTAAACAAGGGATCACGTGATTTTCCAGAAGGTAACAGAAAGAACGTACGATCATAAAAACACGTACACATAAAATGATCTAGATGAAAATAAGCATTTCTCACCCCACCCCCAAGAACTAAAAATAAAAGGTTGTCCTTGAAATGAACCAATCGTTTTAAAAGCTTCTTGACATTCTCTGAAGCAGGGTCAGAATTCAGGTTAACAAGCCAAGGTCAACACCTTTGTTTACAAATAAAGTATAGATCAATCTAATTTTCCAGAAAACACTTCCCAATTTAATTAATTATAAACCCAAAATGACAAATATGAATTTCACATTTTAAAAAAAAATAATTTAAATGAAATATGCGTAACACCTTCCCCCATAAAATAAAAAGAAAGGTTTATATTATAAAACTTTCTTTTTATCACAAACCAATTTACATCTAAGATTAAAAGAACTAGTATAAATTACACACAGAGTATATATTATTTTATACACGGGAAAGAGCGTCTACAATTATTTTATCTAGAAATATCCTCAACCTTTTAACTTCTCCATGTCCCACAAAACGTCCTGAGAAAGTCACACTAGAACGGCAGAACTCACTTTTAGATAAATTAATTGTCAAACTTGCATACAGTGAGTCTGTCAAAGAATTTTCGAATTGTTGATGGATGTCCTATCCAGGTGTCATTGTAGATGATGACGTCACAATTTTCTAGACCAGAGATGATCATTTTTATGAGACGTTGAAATGGACTATCTTTATATTGGTAGAGTCCATCTGGAGTCACAAATGCCGAGATTTCCTTTGCTCTTTCCGTTAGTGGAATCTGCCAAAATCCTTTCAGAAGGTCAAATTTGGTGACATATTTGGCATTCCCAATTTTTTCGATACAATCGTCCATTCTCGGTAATGGGAATGAATTTGTTTTTGTCACTTTGTTCACCTTCCTTTAATCAGTGCACGTACGGAAAATTTTATCTGGTTTTGGAACAAATATGCGTGGTGCAATCCAATCACTTTTACTGGGCTCGATAAAATCATTCTCCAGCAAATATTAAATTTCATTTTTTAAGTATTCCTGTTTGAGTGGACACATCCTGTATCGATACTGTTTAACAGATTTGGAATTTTCAATTTAAACGTTAAGAAAAATTGTGTTTGTCCTTGTAAGAATATCTGGAATTAAGTGCTCAAATTCAAACAACAACAGTTTCAGTTCAATTCTATCCTGTACATGCAAATATGAAAGTTTCTGGTCTAGATTTTTCTTAATTTCTGAATTACAAAGATTCGTCAGTTCAATATCACTCATCATTTCAATGTCAGTTGAATATGATGATATTTCTTCACTATGTGGGACAGGTACAACTAAATTAATTACATATTTAACATGGCTATCTCTTTCAATATACTGGTACTTCTATAATTTATTTAGATTTCAGAAGTACTAATACTATAACTTAACTGACTCATTTTCTTCTTAACTTTGTAAGGGCCGTAATATCCAAGCTGCCGAAAAGTAAGAATAATGAACAAGAGTAACACAGCTTCATTATCGAACTCAAACGTTCTCACCCTTGTAGTTCTTTTAAATTATAGCTTCATTTTTAACTTGAACTGCTGAATGCCCAATTCATTTATAACTTGCTGGAAAATTCCAGACATGAAGTTTGAACCTTGATCAAACTGAATAGATTTGGGAAGGCCATACTGAGTAAAAAAAAATCTTTATCAAAGCTTTTATTATTGTTTTATATTTTATATTCCTCAACGGAATAGCCTCTGGAAACCTTGTTGACGCACACATCATGGTCAGCAGGTATTGGTTACTTGACTTGGTCTTGGGTAAGGGATCTACACAATCTACCATAATTCTACTAAATGGTTCGTCAAAGGCAGGAATAGGTTGCAGATGAGCCGTAGGTATCTTCTGATTGGGTTTACCTACCATTTGACAAGTATGACAAGATCTACAGTATTTGACAACATCACTTTTGATTTTTGGCCAATAGAAGTGCATCCAGATCATGTGATAAGGAGTGAAAATTGCTGCTTATTCGAGCCTAAGCACGTAACATAGAAATTGGGAGCTAGCGTCCGGAATTGAGATTGAGATAAATTGGACTTTGGTTAGAAAACTTTGGTTTTAAAATTGAATTCCTCTAGTGTTTGAAAAATTTTGAATCTTTCGTGAGACTGACAGGCTTGTATTAAAATGACATCTAAAGTAGAAATATTTCTTTCTAATCCAACCCAGGAGCAATTAGATCTTTTCCAAAAAGATGAGTTGATTCAGCTTGCAAGAAAATATGATCTTTCTGAAGTCAAGGCTTCTTCAACGAAACATGATGTCAAACAAATGTTGGTCCAATATTTGGAAGAACATGATGTTTTGGAACAAAGTGGTTTTATTTCGGTCAGTAAGTCTATATCAGACTCTGACATTAAACTGAAGAAATTAGAATTAAAATTCAAGCTGGAATTAGAGTCGAAAAAGCTGGAATTTGAGAGACAGGAGAAAGAAAGGCAATTTGAATTACAAAAGAGCAGATGCGAATTGAGAAAGAGAAGGTAGAAAGAGAATTTCAAATTAAAATGAAAGAAATAGAGCTGGCAAGTCAGAGTCATCATCATACTTCAAATCCAAATTTAAATTTTGATTTAGCAAGGAATATTGGATTAGTGCCCCCTTTGAGAGAAAAAGAAGTAGACAAATATTTCATTCTTTTTGAAAAAGTTGTAGAAAATTTAAAGTGGCCAAGAGAGAATTGGACTCATTTATTACAATGTGTACTTACTGGTAAGGCTAGTGAGATTTACACTTCACTGTCTGTTCAGCAAAGTGGTGACTATGATGTGGTTAAGGATTGCATTCTAAGGGGTTATGAGTTAGTCCCTGAAGCTTATAGCCAAAAATTCAGAATTACAGAAAAGAAGCTGGACAGACTCATGCCGAATTTGCTAGAGAAATAGAGCAATTGTTTGATAGATGGTGCTTAGCCAAGAAAGTCGAAGAAGATTATCAAAATCTCAAGCAAATTATATTAATTGAAAAGTTCAAAAACTGTGAAAATAGTGACGTTAAAACTTATCTTGATGAGCATAAGATTGAAACCTAGGAAAATGCTGCTCGTGCTGCTGACGAATATTCTTTCACACAAAGTTCCTTTTGTTAACAAGACTTCTACTCAACAATCTTCTGGCAGAAAAGTATTTCCGATTAACTCAAGCCCTTCTAAAACTCAAACTAACACAACTTTCAAAATCTTTGTCTCTTCCGACGTGTACCTATTGCGAGAAAAAAAGACACGTTGTTTCTGATTGCTACAAATTGAAAAATAGACATCAGAATCAAGACAGACCTGTTCCAAATGCTTTTATTTCCAAGAGGTCATGGTCACAGTTATGTATTGAAAGCAATACATTTTTTGAGTCTAATAAATCCCAGTCTGATTTTTTGTATGGAGAATTATGAGCCATTCGTATCGAAGGGTTCTAAATCACTCTTGGGTGATTCAGCCAATCCAACCCCTATTAAAATTTTAAGGGACACAGGAGCTTCTCAGAGTCTTTTATTAGCAGGTACTTTGCCTTTTTCTGAGAATTCTTCTTCTAATGAAAGTGTTCTTATTCAGGGAATAGAGTGCTGCTTTGTTAATGTTCCTCTCCTTTGTGTAAATTTATCATCAGACTTAGTGTCAGGACCTGTGACAATCGGAACAGTCTCGGTTTTATCCGTTGAGGGTACCCATTTATTGCTAGGCAACGACTTCGCTGGGGACAAGGTTGTAGTTAGTCGATTTGTAACTGACAAGTCTAATTTGGATCAGAAAGTTGATCCAAATAAAAAAGAATTCCCTGAGATATTTCAAGCTTGTACAGTTACCAGAGCTATGGCAAAGAAAGCTCTTGATAATGATGTTGATGCAGGCAGTATTCCTTTAGCTGAAATTTGTATAGGTCAGGCTTTTGACGGGGTGACTTTTACTCCTTGTTTGGATCAATCAGTAGGTAATGATCATAGTGATCCTCTTTTAACAACTCATTCTCTCTATTCTAGTCAGTGTTATAAACGACAGTCACTTGTCGTCGAACAGGAAAAAGATCCTGAGATCTACTGTTTGTTTCAAAGGGCCATAAATGAGACTGTAGCCACTGAAGTTCCTGTCTGTTATTTCATTAAAAATGGAATTTTTATGAGAAAATGGAGACCTCCTTAGGTACCTACTGATGATGAGTGGTCAGTGAACTATCAAATAGTAGTTCCAAAACCTTACAGACAGGGAATTCTTAATCTGGCCCATGAAACTCTTTTGGCTGGTCATTTAGGGATTAATAAAACTTATCACAAGATCTGGACTCACTTCTATTGGCCAAAAATTAAAAGTGATGTTGTCAAATACTGTAGATCTTGTCATACTTGTCAAATGGTAGGTAAACCCAATCAGAAGATACCTAAGGCTCATCTGCAACCTACTCCTGCCTTTGACGAACCATTTAGTAGAATTATGATAGATTGTGTAGATAACTTACCCAAGACTAGGTCAAGTAATCAATACCTGTTGACCATGATGTGTGCGTCAACAAGGTTTCCAGAGGCTATTCCGTTGAGGAATATAAAATATAAAACAATAGTAAAAACTTTGATAAAGTTTTTTTTTACTCAGTATGGCCTTCCCAAATCTATTCAGTTTGATCAAGGTTCAAACTTCATGTCTGGAACTTTCCAGCAAGTTATAAATGAATTAGGCATTCAGCAATTGAAGTTTCATCGTCGTCCATATTGGATTACATCGTCAAGACTCGAACCTGGAACTATTAGGACTTTTATTTATCAGGACCCTTGCAATTCCATTAGTGGATTATTTTGGTGAATTCTATATTGTATTATTTTTGGACTTGATTCTCTAAAACCGTAAGTTTATTTATGTTCTTTTGTGAAAATTTTTTACTTTATCAACTTTGCGTTGAGTAAGTCATTTAGATCCGCGAACACAGTAAGGTGTCATTTAGGGTATGTTCGATGTAAAATTTATGGAATTGCAGAATTTCACTGCCGCTAATGGTGGTTTTCATATCAATTACAACGATGTTAAGTGTTCTATTCATTAACCTAAATTCTTACCTATGAGATGAAACCAACACACTAAACATTATCATGATGCTTATAATGACCATATATCATCGCCACCACCATTGGAAATTTAACAAATTTCCGTCTCGAAGATTTACAATTTTGCTAAGGTTTGGACTAATCATTGAGCTATTCGTATGATCCAGACGCAGTTGATGTCACAAAAGGTGGAGTTAAATCCCAGTTTGATTGCCAGTTCTAGCCATTGAATGAGATAAATGTAAACAATATAACTTCCTGTATGGATAATGAAAACATCATAATTTCCTGTATGGCTCTATTTTCATGCACATGATATCCCTACTAAAGACATTATCGAGAACCCCACCCCGAGTATTCAATGTTGCATGAATTTGCTTGGGGAAAATGAGATAGTGTGTGAAGTAAAATATATCATACAAATGCCAACACACGTTTCAATAGCTACATAGTTTAGATTCCCGTAAAATCAAAGCTTTACTTTCTTATATCGTAAGTCATTAAAGAAACATAAAGGGCCTGACAAGCAGTATATAATCTCATTTAAGCTGGATATATTTCAAATATTTTATGCAAATTATACAATCCATGTGTCTGCACCTGTTTCCTACTGATATATGATTAGCGCAGAATGCATTGTTTTTTGTTTTATTTTGATGAGATGTCGTACCTCAGTTGATACAACGTTATTTCAGCGTTGCGGTTTATATATATATATATATATATATATATATATATATATAGAGAGAGAGAGAGAGAGAGAGAGAGAGAGAGAGAGAGAGAGAGAGAGAGATGGCAGATTAGAAATCTCCAGAAAGTCTGTTATAGCTTGTACAGTAAAGGTTTGGAAATTATCCGGATCCAGTAACACATGAAATATTCGATTTGACATTAGTGTCTAAAGTGCCACCCAACAATGTTACAATGGTAACATGGAATCTACAGTAACTCACATTTTGGTAACAAACAACGGCATAATTATGTTCAAATGTTCTCCCTGATGACCTATTGTGCAAAGAGGAGGATGGGACTGCCTGCAATTATATTTTAAATTGTAAGAAATATTATGTTCTAGTCTGAGACTAACACAGCGCGTAACCAGTTATTGACCCCTATTAGTTCTGATGTCTTATCGTTTGGATTAGCTGAACCCTCAGCTGACCTTAACACCCGCATCCTTAAAAGCTTCAACATTGATATTAAAAGATGGTGAGACAAGTTTCCTATTGGCAAGATGATCTCATTTTAGTATATCCACTTAGTCTCCATGTTTCTCTCCCCTCCCCTCTATTCTGCCATTTTATTTCCCTTCTGTAACTGAGATGTTTTAGTATTATTTCGTATTGATTTATATTACTTTGTTTACGCTCTTTATAAACGATTCTATGATCACTTTTTCAATATTTAATTTTATCAGTAAACCTTTTCTCTGATCCAAACATAAGTAAAACCACGAACTAGTTGATTAATATGCTTGTGTATTTGGCGTAGGGTTGTTGTTAAGTTGCGAGACCTTGGATATCGACCTCATTGTAGAAGAAGAAAAGTATGTTTAAGCTGAAACTGAAATCGATATTATCTGTGAATGTCATGCGTAGGAATGGTGATCATTAAGATGTCTTTGAATTGATACGAAGAATTTATAGAGCATTTGAAACGAGGTACATTGCGTTTTTGTAAGCGATCTCTTATCTAGATTTGTATAATAGCCAATCATATTAATTTGCCTTGATCACATGACACTCATATTAGTATATATAAGGTAAAAACGTCACTTATGAACACATTTGTGCGGGAGTCACTGTCAAACCGACACACAACAAAACACAATCGAGCAAAACGTTTTAAAGACAGTTTGGGCAAGTTTACACAGCTGACTCTGCTGAATTCAAGATAAGAGTGTTGCTAAATTATTTATTATTATTATTATTATTATTATTATTATTATTATTATTATTTCTATATTTGATCGATCTTTCAGCAAATTATTTGTAAATTGCTGAATAAAAGAGGTTTCCAGGTTTGATAGCTAGCAAGGCAATAGGAGTCTAGGTGGTACAGGATTTGTCAGACAAGACTATAGGTGCCGTAACCCTTGACCTGATTTTCAATTTAAGTAGGGGACGAAGTTTTATTCTCAAACTCTCTATGATAATATAATAATAATATATATTCACACCACACACACACACACACACACACACACACACACACACGGAGACAACTAACTTACAGCCAAACTTATCGTATCGTTAATGTTAAGCGTTAAATACATTTTCGTGATAAGACCTATACAATACGCACACATTTTATGGACTATCTATCCTATGTTTCTGGCATATATATTTCTCAACATGTAGCCAGTGTCTGGTTTGGTTGGGTAGAACCACTGTAAAGTATTTTGCATTTGCTGGCCAATAAGCCAACTCTGAAAAAAGTACAGCTTAATGAGAAAACTAGAAGAAAGAAAAAATCTTTTGAACGATGACGGTGATGTGTTTGGCGTTGAACAAAATAAATGTACTATAGACTCCAGTATACAATGAAAATGTCTTGAGTTTAAAGTATGCCACTGGGTATAATTTCCACATGTATACACTTCGTCCAAAACATGGTAATGTTTCGAGTTATTAGTTTCTTTTCAATGCAATTTATAATTATAATACCTGATCAGTACTAATGTTGTGATCTGCAAATGTACACAAAAGGTTTTAAAAGAATAAAATTACAAATGAAGTAGGTTTCAAAGCTGTTATATTTCCTTGTACATAGTTTCCGATTATTGAATGCACCTCCCCCTCCTCCCTCTGCGCGCCTATCTGTCTGTCACTCTTTAGCTCTCAATGTATACATATATTCGCAATGATCACTTATACAATAAACGTCTCTTGTATTTTTGGAGTTCATTATAGAAGAAGAAAAACAATTATTTTCAAGATATATCCTTTATGCTACCACCTTGAGTATTTATATGTATGTAAAGCGCTGTCCGTTACGGATCACTGCCATCTGACCTCTGTATTCTTGGGTTAGAGTCTCGGATTCGGCCATTGTGGGTATGTGAGAAAGCTTGCCAGTGGTTCTTTCCGGGGTTTTCCTGGTTCTTCCTCCACCATTAATACTGGCCGCCATGTATAACCTATATTGTGCTGAAAAATGGCGTTAAACCTTAAAAAAATAAAACAAATATATATGTAATGTATATATAGTTCTTCATATTCAGTACCTTTTCATTTAAATCTTCATTAACACACACCATTTACATTCCCCGTTCATCGGGAGCTTTGAATATTACCCTTACCATCTTATCGTTTTGCTGTTAACTGCTTGACGTTTATATTTATGGTCGATAAGAAACCTTTGATATATTTTGAATTCTCCTACATATAACCTTGTGTATGACGCCAAATAGCCTACCAGTGCTGATGCGCCGCTAAAAAAAATCATATCATAAATTAAACATTTTTTGCTTTTAATATATCAACATGTAGATAAATAGTTTATGTTTCTGGGTCAAAAATACAGCTTTAGTATTTATTTTTGCGTTTTCTTCTGTAGAGGTTTCCTTTTGATTAGTTTGAGGTGGGATGCTCCAAATATTATTGAAATTCTTACAGAAGACCCACCCTGACTCGTTTTTGTCCGAAATTGAAGTAGTGATAGAGAGATGCAAAGTTCTAACCCCACACTCAGCTAGTGCCGACAGTTAAATTAATCAATACACAAAATGTAAAATTCAAATAATATCAATTTAATATAATTAAATAAGTCATATCAAAAAAATTAAAATTAAAACCGTATTACTCGTCTTTCACTTGACCTTTTTCATCATCTGACTTAGTGTGATAAATTTTCCTCCTGTCCTGTGCTCCTATTCATCTGTATGATCGTTACGAGGACTGGTACTCCAGTTCCCTCCAGATCGCATAACTTTTGCCTCCGTTCTTTCTTTTCTTTTGTCTCCCGGAGACTCGGAGCAACTGCAGTGGGGTAATTCCCTCTGTCTCCTACAATTCTTCTGGTCCATAAAAACTTCATTTATTAAAACATAAGGACACTAGTGTAGCATATTTACCTAGCTATGTAAACTAACACTAAACATCAGACAAGCCATTACTTTCTTTGGTGCCCATCGCAAGACACATTCTCTCTGATATGTGTGCTCGGTATAAATAGATTCTCAATCGTATTATCCAGAACAATATCACATAATCAGACGCATTACTGTATATTGCACTTCTACAAAGTGTACACAGATATACACATATCCATATATCATTACACATGATACTCCTACAAAGTATACACAAACAAGCGAATCCTTTTTAACTAATGTTGCACACTGCAACCACTATACAAAGTTTATATTTCAATTCAACATTTTGCAAAATCTATAATATCAAATGAATAAGTGCATGAGGTTACTACAAATTAACCCAACAGCGAATTAAATTAGTAATTTTTTACATACACATTGCTCATATCAGAAAATATGCACGTATATCAAACTCTACGAATGAATCAAACCCTACAAATGGTAATCATACGTTCTAAAGTTTACATACTGCAATAATTACGGTACAATTACTTTGCAGTAATATATTACAACAATCGAGTAAACAGTTATTAACCTGTACTGAAGCTCCTTGTAATTACCAGAATACAAGTTTTCCGCCCATTTGAAGACGTCGGAGTAGCTTATCTTCCCTTTTAATTCACGCAACCTGGATTTAGATACTACCAATGTTTAGTTCTCAAGATAATAGATTTAAGTTTGCGATTCTAATGTTGGCCACGTCTTGGTCAATTCCGAGTGGATGTTGATTCATATAATTAACAGAGAATGCCCACTTCCAACAGTCGGTCAAGAGAGGATTTATGACCTCCACTTGATATTCCTTTGATCCTAACACAGAATTCTAACACTTACCTGTGAATGATGTGATCAAAATTATTACGTAGCCTGCTTGCCCCAAAAAAGCGCACGTCACTAGGTTTATTGACATGTCGATTAACTGACTTGACACCTCATTGTTTGCCGAATTCACATTCATACATATTTACGGCGCGAAATTAAAGAATCCGGGTCTAACATATACATGTTCATATCTGGATAATCCTTATAGCGTGACATCGTCACATCTTTGCGTCAATACTACAACAGTCTTTAGTTTGGTTCACTCACAGTGCTGAGGAGGAAGTGCACTTACAAAGCATTGGATAAATGGCGAAGCCGGATGAGTATATATTTACTTCAACATCCCTAATTTATAGTAAGGACCTTAGGGAGCAATCCTACGTTGTTCTAAATAATCAGATTTGAAGGAAATTCATCATCGCCGAACGGAATTTGATTGATCAATGTCACAAATGTAAAGATGGTGAACGAGTTTTCAAGCACTCTATCAAGAACTAGCGTTACAATGGTTGGGTTGACCTAGTTGTCTGTGTCTTGCACAATCATCGGAATACCTAGATTAAACTGTTTCGATATCTATACGTATCTAAGAAATTCTAGAAGCAAACGACGTAGATCTTCATGCACTGTAGCAGTTTGTACTGACAGTTTTACATTAATTGCATAGTTTATAAACTTATGATGTTGTGTTTTGCCATTCATTCACCGGCTAGGATATTTATGCTTTTAAACACTTTCAATCAATATGAAGATAAATAAACAAATAAACAAGACCACGATATTTAACTCTGCACCGTAAATCTTAGTTTTGTAATACAGTACCAATAGTTTTTACTAATTCTTATATGTAGTCCGTTGCTGAAAACAACTATGTTCAGTTTGTCTATACTTTCTTTACGTCTCCATTCCAAGTAGTCGAGCAATTCCATCAAAAGTTGCAATCATATGTTAATTTCTCTGATAATAGTGGTATTGCTTTAAGTGCGAGAACTAAATCGGCTATTAACAAAATCATAAACAACTTGTATTAATAATCTTACTAAACATTGAATGACGGAATACAGTCTCGTTTTAAATGTAGAATGTAAAAAACATATAAAATAAATAAACAGTACCAAAATGCATATCAAAAAAATATATCTCGGTTTTAAATTATTAATAAAAATATGTGCTTTAGTCTGACGAGCAAATTTATCTAGTTAAAGATATACATAATACATGTCTCGGATATTAGCGAATTTATCTAGTTAAAGATATACATAATACGTGTCTCGGATATTAGCGAATTTATCTAGTTAAAGATATACATAATACGTGTCTCGGATATTAGCAAATTTATCTAGTTAAAGATATACATAACACGTGTCTCGGATATTAGCAAATTTATCTAGTTAAAGATATACATAACACGTGTCTCGGATATTAGCAAATTTATCTAGTTAAAGATATACATAACACGTGTCTCGGATATTAGCGAATTTATCTAGTTAAAGATATACATAACACGTGTCTCGGATATTAGCAAATTATCTAGTTAAAGATATACATAACACGTGTCTCGGATATTAGCGAATTGTATGCGTTAAATTTTGATTCGTCCATTTAAACTTAAAAAAATTATAGCATACAAAGAACAGATTACTTTCATCATGGTCTTCTAGCACGAGTTATGTCATACCAGTCAAGATGTTTACATTGATAACATGACACGCTCATTGGTTTTAAAAGTACACACAGGTGGGGCTGCAAAAGCCAAAACTAAACAGAAACTGCTAGCACTTTTTAAAAGAAAATTACAAGAAACTAATACGCATGCCCTTCAAGGCAATTTACCTCAGATAGAGTATTTTGTGGCTGACCACATGTTAAATAAATAATTACCCATTAACCGATAATTTCATGTACCATTATCCAATAAGCTTATAAATAAATGTTCGTTTATTTCCCTAACAATCACTTTATTTCGTTTTCTAATTGTACGTCCACTTTCATATCAGTTCAGTCCTCAATGTCCGTGTCCACCAAAACATAATCGTATGGAAACCTAACAATTGAGATAGCTGCCAAACGCCTCTAGCTATTAAGGTCTCACTGGATAGTTTCGTATTTTGATACCCCACCCTCCTAATTTTTATGTAGAAGGCATGAACCTAATTATCACAATCTTTGCAAACCTATATCTGTAATGTGGTTTACATTTACTTTGAGATAGGCTTGGAAATTGGTTAGCTTGTTGGTGACTACCAGTCACATTTATACTAGCATTTTAGATCAAATGTGTAACGTAGGCTTCAAATGAGCTGCCGACTTGGCTTACTTACATGTGTCTGCTACAAAGGTAAATCTATAAAAATCTAGATGGTTGAGGGGTGATGAAAAGTATGTTAATTTAACTGTATTCATGCTTAAGGCAAATACTGATTCTTTTAGCTGCCTTGTCACACGAATTATTTAAAATAGCTCTTTCCTGTCAGAAATGAATGTAAAAAAAGAATGGTTGGTGGCAGTGTTGGTTCTGTATAAAATCCACTAATTGCACAAAGAATTAACCTTAATACCTCAATTAAAAATCTTGCAAGCATCCTTTCAACATATATCATTAGTCAGTTTATATTTGTATCTTTAATGTAATAGTATTATCATTTTTCTGCAATAGGTCATCGTTGGGTGAAACTTTGCAACAAAATAAATGTCCAATGAGACCTCATTTTAAAAAGCCTTTAGAGTGCTGGTTTACGATCTGTCAAACATTTAAATGTGGCCAACCATACGGTTTACAATGAGTTGCCTCCTGATATACGCTTTTGATAGACCTGCATTCAGGATATTGCTATCAAATTTATTCAGTTTAATGTGGAATGGAACATAATGAGGTTTTAAAATATTAAATTGTATTTCAATTATAATAATATGGTGTAAATATGAGGACAGTGACAACTTACCAACATTTGTGAAGTGTCCCCGCCTCCACCCCCTACAAAACATTTGCCTGCCCTATCTTTGCCCTCCGGAAGAATATACGGCCATTTTTACAGATATTACAGGTCTGATCAGAAACACGTAGGCATCTGCTAAATGGTGTGTGTGTGTGCGCGCGCAAAAATGTATCACTTTAAGGTGTAAACTACTGAAACATGCTCTGGTAGTAGGCAAACATTCCTTGGAAAGCTTCTATTTGTGTACATATATTTCGGCTGACGATACCGATAGCCCATCGAACATTCGCAACTATGAGGTTAAGCGCTCGGATCATTCCTCGAATACATGATTATCCACCATTAGATATCATATGGACTACAAGATATAATTATGAGAAACGAACTGAACAAGAAGTTACGAATTCATCGAACTCTGTTTCGTTAGGAACGTTTTCTTATTTGCTATGTTCAGTCGAATCGTATGAATAGAGTATGTTGTCCGAGTAAATTTTGGTTTCAGTTTATACTAATAAATTCGAGGCTGACAAAATATCTGATTTTCTGCAAGTTACTTTGCTTACATGCATGGATTCTGAAAAATAACTGATGGGCTTAGAATGCGCACAGGAATTACGTCTGATGCAGTAAGTCAAGCAAAGAAAAGATAGCAATCCTACGGACCTGACTAAAGGAGACGATTTGCTTTGGTTAAAACGGGTAAATTATAATAACCATATTAATCACAAACATTTCATTTTTCATTTTTCTTGCAAAGATATTGAAAAACGCCATGTCTTTGTTTTCATGTATTTTGTCTATTTTATTTCTAGCTTTTATTTCTTTCTCTATCTTGCACGAATGTTTGTAGGTCGATCTGTCTCTCAGTTTGTTTTTTGTTTGGCTGTATAAATATTTTAAAGTTTTTTTGCATGTATTTATTTATTTAGTTTGTTCCTTCTAGATGCTTATTATTTGGGCAATGTGTCTGACAATGACAATGGCTAATTCATTGTTTGTTCAAATAATGAATGTCGAGTCGAATGCGTTGTGTCCAAAGGAGCAAGCACGATGCCCGGCTGATCACGAGTGCTGCAAACTGGAAGGAGGCGAAATAGGATGTTGTCTGAAACAAGAAGTAAGTGTTGACAAAATTGTCATGTACGCACATCAGTTCATTCGAATAGAAATTAAACAGATAGATACAGAGAATTAAGAAAATTCGAGATAAATCAGAGAATGGTTGATAATTGTGTACATTGTATGAAATTAACACTGCCAAACCAGTGACTCAGACCTTTTAAGAGACCCGTTTCATTGATGGAAGAATGTTGGAACATATATACGTTCTTCACAGTATAACCTGTGCTCTTTACTTTTCTATAAAATTCCAGCTGGATGATCTTAATGATTTAAACGTTCAGACAGTTATATCTGACATTTTACAGCATATCCAGAATTTCTTTTCATGACTTTGTTACAGTTAGAGTATATCTGTTTTCCTAAACGTAATACAGGTATCATATAGTCTCATATAAGCAATTAGATTTACGTGGCGTCCTTTTACTTGATGAGTTTGTTTAGGGTTTTCTTAGGAGACGGGATTTGTGGGGGATTTAAACTCTTATTGTATTAATTATGCTTTCTTATCTATTTTGAGAATAGTAACTCCAAATTAGCAGAAACATATTTAAGAAGTAATTGATTGCATAGTGTATTAAATGATGGAAGATTATCTAGACGAAACATATTGACAAACTTTTAAACTTGATCCTATATGGCAGTCAAATGTACAAAAGATAAAATCTCTGAGCCACAATGTATTCGTTGGACACATGCTAGGATATTCTGGTGTATGGAGAAGTAAAATTTTAAACAATCTTTTCTTGCAATGCGATGCCACCTTGCTCATCGTTAATATTATATTACCCTATCAGAATTAATAGTTTAGACCTGTGATGATATTTCCAGTGATGGGCTTGGGGTGCGATGTTCTAGCCAATTTCTTCTACAATCTGTGGAGACCAAACTTTACAAGTGATGGTGGCCTTGTTGTACCAATGAAGAATGTTTTTGATTATTATGTTTCTTTGGTCCTAATTATTAGTATGCACATCTCAGAAATGAATTTACCTTACGAACATTGCATTCCATGACAGCATTATTTTATATACCAACATCCCCAATCATCACAATTCTATAAACGTTAATCACTGTAGAAAGTTTATATTTTGAAATATTAGAAACGTTCACAACCAGGCTCTTTATAAGGACGTATAATCTGAAAGAATAGAAACTTTCATTACGGATCAATTATATCACTGTTGACCTCTGATCTTATATGTGGTACAATAAGCAAGGTTGTTTTCGGAATCGTTATTTACAGGGCCTACATCAGTTTTAAAGTTGACACTGTTGATGGACTTATCAATAAGGCAATAGTTTTATTGTACTAGCATTTGTGATCGTAAAAACTTTGTAAATCGTGTGGGACATCAGGAACCTCTGTTTGAATATTTCATCACCTTAATCAGTCGTCAACGGTTGAAAAAAACGTTATGTCTTCGCATTCAAAAATGCAGAATAACACTGCAAAGTTATCAGTTCCGTAATGTACTGTCGATGTATTGCATGCGTTTTAGAAAATGTTCTAAATATTTAAAGAATCGCTGGCCCGATATAATTTGGATTAATATATCAACTACACTATTGTCATATACTCTATAACTGAGGTTCCTGCAAGCAATAACAACTGATGTCAACATTCCTGCTACTCCTCGTTTACAATATAACATAATGGAATGAAAGGCATTACTCGCATTTCCCCAAATATAATTACCTATATATATTTTGATTATCATCAACAAATTTATATGATTGAGCATCATCTTCAAGCGATTACAGATTTATTAATACAGACTCTAGACACCAAACTCAAGGTTTAGATTCAGGTAATCTCCAGTATCATTTTACAGCTTGCTTCAGTTTCTAGTATATCTAAATCATGAATAATAGTGAAAAATGGCGTTTCCTTTACACAGGTGCAGGGAATAAAGGCATTACCGTTCATTCAGTCCAAAGCCTTATCAATAGCATACAATAAAACAAGTGCTACACAGTGCCCGGACCCTTCATATTCATGTTCTGGAACGCAAACTTGCTGCCCCATCTCCGGGAGAAGTGACTGGGGGTGTTGCTCTTATTCTAACGTAAGTCACGTGTCCTTCTTTTCAGGTAAATCCAGTACGAAATGTATATAGCATTAATACAAGTGGTGCAAATTTACACAAGATTTAATATTTTGGTGTTATTTCTTTATGACTTTCTCTCACTCGGTGTCACCCTGTGTATGTCTATCAGGTATGTTCTGTATCTAATTACACATGGTTTCATGTGTGTAACCGTTTACTTGAGCAGTAGGGAAAGGAGTTTACAACCCGGGCTAAAATGACAAAGTCGTGGTATAGCATTCACTCATTGGACTGCGTACATTACGTTCAGTTGATTAACCAGTTACCGAATATTTGGCGTTTCAAATTTGTGAATGTGAATCCACTGTATTTTAAGTTTAAAACTATGGGGGACACGGTATTTTTAAAGATAACTGGTTTATCAGTGCTGGGCAGATTTTATCCAAATGTTAAATGCAATGACAATCTCCATACAATACACAGATGCAAGACATGGTCAGCATTAATTATGTAAATTTAATTCACATTTCTCAGTCTTATACAATACACAGATGCAAGACGTTGACTGCTATAATTATGTAAATTTAATTCACATTTCTCAGTCTCATACAATACACAGATGCAAGACGTTGTCAGCTATAATTATGTAAATTGTATTCACATTTCTCAGTCTCATACAATACATGGATGCAATGCGTTGACTGCTATTATTATGTAAATTCAATTCAAATTTCTCAGTAATTATGAATTCATATCCATTTTACCTCATCCCTCTATCTTTCATTCTTCTCCCTCTTCAGCTTGACGTGATTTGGTTATTTCATTCTTTGAAATGTATCTCTATCAAAGACTCGTGGAATGTGCAGCTTTGAGGAAAACACTAATAGAAATTGATAGCGTAGAGTCGATTCTGGCAGTATTGCACGATATCCATTCGTTAATTTGTTTATGAAAATGTTCATAGTTAGTTAACCTGTTTTATTGTAATGAGCGGATTTACTGGACAAGTTTATTTATTCCATTTAAGCAAGTTCCATTAACTTTCGCTTGGTATGCGTGTTTGATGTGGAGAGGTGATTTGCATAGCAAAAATCCTCATGTCCTGGAAATTAGGAGAGATGACATCAAATATAAAAAGTTATTCACCTTCGTATCTTATCTCTTTGATTCTTTTACGAATCTTTATTCACATTTCTTGTGGAAATCTGGTTATGTTTGCCATATATTCTAATGATTATTAAATAAATGGTTATGGTCCACAATATTCTTTACAATATATTTATTTTGGCTTTTCCTTCTGTCTTTCGTCTTCCAAATATGGATCCTCATGGTCTTTTAGTGAAGGAAAATAATTTGCATGCAAATAATCGTCAGGTCATGCAAACATGCAGAGGTGTCGTAATGATAACTATATTTTTTCTACTGCATTTAATATCTCAGTCTCTCATGAATTGTTTACTTAGAGATATGAACACAAATGCACAACGAGTGTGCATTATGCCCATCGTTAATTTGTTTGCATCATTTTCACACGAAACTATTACATAAAAACTAATAGGATTAGTGTTAAAACTACGATCTCACTGATTGATAATACAGATTTTGATGTTGTTACATATTTTCAGTTCTTATTTTTTATTAACATTTGTATTACACTACTATCACTGAAACTGCTCTTGCTGTCTGTTCAGGCTGTTTGCTGCCAGGATGGAAAGACGTGCTGTCCCTGTGGCTATAGCTGTGCTCCTGATAAATGTGTTAAAAATGAAGACAAGGTGTGAATGTTTATTCATTTTGTTTTAATACAAATAGTTACACTACTCATCAAATTATTGGAACGTTTAGAAAAGTAAACATCTATTACGGGAATAGTCAGGTAATTTTCTCAAAACGCTGTTTTTGTATGTATTATTACCAAGCCATGACACGATATGAACCTCTGAATCTGTTTTCTCACGGTACAAATGATACTAAAGGTAGGACAAGTTATGCTTGTTTATATTCTTAAGGTCCAGTATAAATGTTTTTCCGTGAATTTACCTAAATTTGTTCAAGAAATGGAAAATTGGAAATTTATGAATTAATAAAATGGGTATTTTTTAAATTAAGAAGAAGCTAATTTCCATTTGATTTCGGTTGTGTAACGTATATACTTTTAAAAAGAAACATTTGTCCATTTAGACGGAGATGAAAGAGTCAGTGCCATTTATTCCAAGAATCTATGCTGTACCGAATGCGTTCAATGACACAAATGGCACCCCTTGTCCGAATCCTTCCTACGTATGCTCAGGAATAGCCACTTGCTGTCCTTCCTATTGTAGTACACCCTGGGGCTGTTGTTCTGGCTTCAATGTAAGTAATCTACCTACATTTTTGTAATAGAAATTATGTGATGAATTTTAATAAGTAAGACCCCTCTTAACGTATCCATTCATTTGCAATTGTACGGTGAACCTTTCTTCCGTTTTACCTCTCGCTCCAGTGTCTGCATTGGCAATGGTATTCATCATAAATAAAATACTTGATGCATGCTACACATACTTATAAATGTGTAGATACAAAAGAAAATGTTATCGTATTACGAAACATATCGGTTGTTTCAAAAGCTATCGATCAGATACATTAAACTGAGTATCTTCAGAGCACATCGTTAACGAAGAATGATAATTTATATCCACGCAAGCATTTTATAATTCCATTAAGACATGGCGTACAAAGTGAAAAAAAACAGTGATAATAAATTGATCTTAGCTTTATCTTTAGGTTATTATTATTATTATTATTATTATTATTATTATTATTAAACATCCATTCATATGTATATTTATTTGTTCTACTAGTACTACTGATAATACCAACACAATAGCAACTAATACAGCTACTATTATTAACACTAACTATTGCTGCTGCAACTTTCACTACTATTTATACTACAAATATTACTTAATTATATTTTGACTGTTAATAATACTAGTATTACTAACACTACTGATGATGCTACTACAGCAACAACCCAAAAAACGTTAGCACTACACAATCACTATGTCGTTTTCAGGCTGTGTGCTGCAGCGACGGGAGACATTGCTGTCCCAGTGGCTATATTTGTTCAACGTGCAGCTGCGTAAGAGCTTGATCATTATAACGACTTCAATAGTTATATAGCTCTCTATACGAATTATTTTCAAACATGTGCTAATTAATATTTGTTGTAAGCATCATTTTCAGTCTTGTACATTATACAAATGGTTTACACATAATTCGTGCTATGTAAGAGGAAGAGTGTCAGCTTTGAAATAACAATATATCTGAATCTTGCAAAATGTTTAAGCAGTTGTATGGGGCAAAGATAACTTTGCATCGCAAATTGAGAATTTTATACACGTGAGGAGAAGCCAACCACCCATATTCCCATATCAAACTAACTATTCTTTATATGGATATAAATGTTTGTAGAGAGTGCATTTATGGATGTATATCCTGCATTTTAACCACTTAAACCGAACGTTGACGGGGCAGCAGACAACTGGCCATATGTTGACACATATCTGACGTTTCATAGTCCATGGACAGATGTGTAACGAGAAAGTTTTAAAAAATGCTTGAAATTGGCTGCCACACTTAAAAATTAATGAATTAAAACTTAATTTTAAAAAAAATCGTAAATAATCCTTGTTTATAGTATAATATTGTACATCATTTTAAAGTTCTATTACTATGTTCATCAGATGGAATATGGAATAATGATAGTTGTTAATGTAAACATACAAAATGAATACTTAATGTATCGAGCAATAAATGTCTGAAACCATTGTTTTTGTATTTCTTTATTATTACATATATGTATCCCCATCCCTCCTACAACCGAATTATCAAGTAAAGAGTCACTCTAGTGTCTGAACGATTGAGACGATAAATCATTTTTTTTAGACAAGTCAACATGAAAGTGTAACTTTTCAAAATCTTAAAATAATAGTCTTGATTATTTAGTTCTTCCTATAGAAGCAAAATAAGAAACATCAAGGCCCAAAATTTGGTGGCTTTTCCATTTATTTTTTAGAAACGTTTATTTTTACATATAGTCTTTAGTTTCAATTCTTTTTCCCCATCATGTCATCGAAGGGACATGATGTATACTTTTATGCAAACAGATATGTTGTTATTGCCTATAAATGTTTCCATATTCAGCTGATCCTACACGCGAGCACAAAACGTTTTTATCCATCAACTTTTTCTCTGTTTCGGAAAAGAAGAAACAAATATTTCCCATACTTAGACAATCTAGTTAATTACAGTCCGAATTACAAGGCTCCAACTGGCTGCTTGTCGCCATTCTTGGTTGAGAAATAAATTAATCATTGCAATCATTGTAAATACTTATCACAATAAATTCATTATTGCAACAATCAGCTTGTCTGAGGAAAATGGAGGACGTAAGCAATGCCTGGAGGTGTGTCTAATTTATGGCAATATGTCAATTGTTCATTGACGCTGAAAAAAAACACCATCCGTGAATATTTGCCGGTTTTGTTCTTGGTTACAAAAATAAAAAACAAGAAATAATAGCTATCCAGAATTTGTTTTCAATTAACTGTTTGGTGTTTTTAAGAAAGCGACCTTGCGAAACTAGGAGCAAGGGGCAGAGGACATAATTGAAGGAGTCTGGAAGAAGCATGCATATATTCGTTTCATGATTTGCATGTGTAAAATAAATTTAAGATGGTATTATATTTTGTGTCATCGTTAAAGGTTACTGGATATGTGAAATCCATCTATCGTTAAATCGTATGTACCAAGTTAATTTTGTGAATGATGATACAGATTTTCAAATGGGTTTGTGTATTGGCATATAATTATATTACTTTGTTGTGGCAATGTTACCTGACAGGGTATTCAGCTGATGAATAAATAGGATCCCATTAAGAATCGTGATACAGTAGACAATCTGAAACATCGCATGGTATTTTTGTAACGTTTTGTTAATAGTTCTATTAGCTATATGGCGAACATATTTCATATTCGCATACACACACACACACACACACACACACACACACGTGGAAATTAGAACGAATGTAATGAATACTCATAATAGTAGTTATATATGTATGACTAAGTCTAGTTTATCCACAACAACAGTCTCTGAATTTAACTGAGTCCACTGTATTAATCGTTTGAGACTAATTATTGTTTAATTTTTTTAAATGAACTTTTTATGCAACCAAATATCTTTAAAGAAGCTTGGACAAAAACAAACACTCATTAAATAATCAGAAATGTTGATCGGTGGTCACTTAAAGAAGGTTCAGCAGGAATTACACCCAAGCATAAAACAGTTATGTTAAGTACAATGGTAGGGTACAGTAGATGACAAACCAGTGAATTCACGCAAGGGCGATTATTATATTTTCTAATTGGCTAAATGTCGATATATCCCTGAGATTTATCAACTTTGTGTTGAGTAAGTCTTCGTTTAGATCCGCGAAGACAGTAAAGTGTCATTTAGGGCATGTTCGATGTAAACTTTATGGAATCGCAGAATTTCACTGCCACTAATGGTGCTTTTTATATCAATTACAACGGCGTGCAGTGTTCTATTCATTAACCTATATTTTTACCTAAGAGATGAAACCAACGCATTAAACATTATCATGTTGCTTATAATGACCATATATCATCGCCACCACCATTGGAAATTTAACATAAATTTCCGTCTCGAAGATTTACAATTTTGCTAAGGTTTGGATTAATAATTGAGCTAATAGTATGAGCCAGACGCAGTTGATGTCACAAAAGGTGGATTTATCCCATTTTGATTGTCAGTTCTGGCCATTGAATGAGATAAATGTAAACAATATAACTTCCTGTGTGGATAATGAAAACATCATAATTTCCTGTATGGCTCTATTTTCATGCACATGCTATCCCTATTAAAGACATTATCGAGGCGCCCACCACGGGTATTCAATGTTGCATGAATTTGTCTGGGGCAAATGAGGTATTGTTTGAAGTAAAATATATAATACAAATGGAAAAACACGTTTCAATAGCTACATAGTTTAGATTCCCGTAAAATCAAGTTTTATTTTCTTATATCGTAAGTCATTAAAGAAACATAAAGGGCCTGACAAGCAGTCAACAATCTCATTTAAGCTGTATATATTTCAAATATTTTATGCAAATTATACAATCCATGTGTCTGCACCTGTTTCTTACTGATATATGATTAGCGCAGAATGCATTGTTTTTTGTTTTATTTTGATGAGATGTCGTAACTCAGTTGATACAACTTTATTTAAGCGTTGCGGTTTATATATATATATATATATATATATATATATATATATATATATATATATAGAGAGAGAGAGAGAGAGAGAGAGAGAGAGAGAGAGAGAGAGAGAGAGAGAGAGAGAGAGAGATGGCAGATTAGAAATCTCCAGAAAGTCTGTTATAGCTTGTACAGTAAAGGTTTGGAAATTATCCGGATCCAGTAACACATGAAATATTCGATTTGACATTAGTGTCTAAAGTGCCACCCAACAATGTTACAATGGTAACATGGAATCTACAGTAACTCACATTTTGGTAACAAACAACGGCATAATTATGTTCAAATGTTCTCCCTGATGACCTATTGTGCAAAGAGGAGGATGGGACCGCCTGCAATTATATTTTAAATTGTAAGAAATATTATGTTCTAGTCTGAGACTAACACAGCGCGTAACCAGTTATTGACCCCTATTAGTTCTGATGTCTTATCGTTTGGATTAGCTGAACCCTCAGCTGACCTTAACACCCGCATCCTTAAAAGCTTCAACATTGATATTAAAAGATGGTGAGACAAGTTTCCTATTGGCAAGATGATCTCATTTTAGTATATCCACTTAATCTCCATGTTTCTCTCCCCTCCCCTCTATTCTGCCATTTTATTTCCCTTCTGTAACTGAGATGTTTTAGTATTATTTCGTATTGATTTATATTACTTTGTTTACGCTCTTTATAAACGATTATATGATCACTTTTTCAATATTCAATTTTATCAGTAAACCTTTTCTCTGATCCAAACATAAGTAGAACCACGAACTAGTTGATTAATCTGCTTGTGTATTTCGCGTAGGGTTGTTGTTAAGTTGCGAGACCATGGAGATCGACCTCATTGTAGAAGAAGAAAACTATGTTTAAGCTGAAACTGAAATCTATATTATCTGTGAATGTCATGCGTAGGAATGGTGATAACTAAGATGTCTTTGAAATGATACAAATAATTTATAGAGCATTTGAAACGAGGTACATTGCGTTTTTGTAAGCGATCTCTTATCTAGATTTGTATAATAGCCAATCATATTAATTTGCCTTGATCACATGACACTCATATTAGTATATATAAGGTAAAAACGTCACTTATGAATACATTTGTGCGGGTGTCACTGTCAAACCGACACACAACAAAACACAATCGAGCAAAACGTTTTCAAGACAGTTTGAGCAAGTTTACACAGCTGCCTCTACTGAATTCAAGGTAAGAGTGTTGCTAAATTATTTATTATTATTATTATTATTATTATTATTATTATTATTGTTTCTATATTTGATCGATCTTTCATCAAATTATTTGTAAATTGCTGAATAAAAGAAGTTTCCAGGTTTGATAGCTAGCAAGGCAATAGGAGTCTAGGTGGTACAGGATTTGTCAGACAAGACTATAGGTGCCGTAATCCTTGACCTGATTTTCAATTTAAGTAGGGGACGAAGTTTTATTCTCAAACTCTCTATGATAATATAATAATAATATATATTCACACACACACACACACACACACACACACACACACACACGGAGACAACTAACTTACAGCCAAACTTATCGTATCGTTAATGTTAAGCGTTAAATACGTTTTCGTGATAAGACCTATACAATACGCATACATT
This sequence comes from Unio pictorum, assembly GCA_030141615.1. NCBI lineage: Eukaryota > Metazoa > Mollusca > Bivalvia > Unionida > Unionidae > Unio > Unio pictorum. Next base: position 2,154,925 of record JARLTB010000181.1, read on the forward strand.
TTATGGACTATTTATCCTATGTTTCTGGCATATATATTTCTCAACATGTAGCCAGTGTCTGGTTTGGTTGGGTAGAACCACTGTAAAGTATTTTGCATTTGCTGGCCAATAAGCCAACTCTGAAAAAAGGACAGCTTAATGAGAAAACTAGAAGAAAGAAAAAATCTTTTGAAGGATGATGGTGATGTGTTTGGCGTTGAACAAAATAAATGTACTATAGACTCCAGTATACAATGAAAATTTCTTGAGTTTCAAGTATGCCACTGGGTATACTTTCCTCATTTATACGCTTCGTCCAAAACATAGTAATGTTTCGTGTTTTTAGTTTCTTTTCAATACAATTTATAATTATAATACCTGATCAGTACTAAAGTTGTGATCTGCAAATGTACACAAAAGGTTTTAAAAGAATAAAATTACAAATGAAGTAGGTTTCAAAGCTGTTATATTTCCTTGTACATAGTTTCCGATTATTGAATGCACCTCCCCCTCCTCCCTCTGCGCGCCTATCTGTCTGTCACTCTTTAGCTCTCAATGTATACATGTATTCGCAATGATCACTTATACAATAAACGTCTCTTGTATTTTTGGAGTTCATTATAGAAGAAGAAAAACAATTATTTTTAAGATATATCCTTTATGCTACCACCTTGAGTATTTATATGTATGTAAAGCGCTGTCCGTTACGGATCACTGCCATCTGACCTCTGTATTCTTGGGTTAGAGTCTCGGATTCGGCCATTGTGGGTATGTGAGAAAGCTTGCCAGTGGTTCTTTCCGGGGTTTTCCTGGTTCTTCCTCCACCATTAATACTGGCCGCCATGTATAACCTATATTGTGCTGAAAAATGGCGTTAAACCATAAAAAAATAAAACAAATATATATGTAATGTATATACAGTTCTTCATATTCAGTACCTTTTCATCAAAATCTTCATTAACACACACCATTTACATTCCACGTTCATCGGGAGCTTTGAATATTACCCTTACCATCTTATCGTTTTGCTGTTAACTGCTTGACATTTATATTCATGGTCGATAAGAAATCTTTGATATCTTTTGAATACTCCTACATATAACCTTGTTTATGACGCCAAATAGCCTACCAGTGCTGATGCGCCGTTAAAAAAAATCATATCATAAATTAAACATTTTTTACCTTTAATATATCAACATGTAGATAAATAGTTTATGTTTCTGGGTCAAAAATACAGCTTTAGTATTTATTTTTGCGTTTTCTTCTGTAGAGGTTTCCTTTTGATTAGTTTGAGGTAAGATGCTCCAAATATTATTGAAATTCTTACAGAAGACCCACCCTGACTCGTTTTTGTCCGAAATTGAAGTAGTGATAGAGATATGCAAAGTTCTAACCCCACACTCAGCTAGTGCCGACAGTTAAATTAATCAATACACAAAATGTAAAATTCAAATAACATCAATTTAATATAATTAAATAAGTCATATCAAAAAAATTAAAATTGAAACCGTATTACTCGTCTTTCACTTGACCTTTTTCATCATCTGACTTAGTGTGATAGATTTTCCTCCTGTCCTGTGCTCCTATTCATCTGAATGATCGTTATGAGGACTGGTACTCCAGTTCCCTCCAGATCGCATAACTTTTGCCTCCGTTCTTTCTTTTCTTTTGTCTCCCGGAGACTCGGACCAACTGCAGTGGGGTAATTCCCTCTGTCTCCTACAGTTCTTCTGGTCCATAAAAACTTCATTTATTAAAACATAAGGACATTTGTATAGCATATTTACCTAGCTATGTAAACTAGCACTGAACACCAGATAAGCCATTATTTTCTTTGGTGCCCATCGGAAGACACATTGTCTCTGATATGTGTGCTCGGTATAAATAGATTCTCAATCGTATTATCCAGAACAATATCACATAATCAGACGCATTACTGTATATTGTACTTCTACAAAGTGTACACAGATATACACATATCCATGCGCTGATATATCATTACACATGATACTCCTACAAAGTATACACAAACAAGCGAATCCTTTTTAACTAATGTTGCACACTGCAACCACTATACAAAGTTTATATTTCAATTCAACATTTTGCAAAATCTATAATATCAAATGAATAAGTGCATGAGGTTACTACAAATTAACCCAACAGCGAATTAAATTAGTAATGTTTTACATACACATTGCTCATATCAGAAAATATGCACGTATATCAAACTCTACGAATGAATCAAACCCTACAAATGGTAATCATACGTTCTAAAGTTTACATACTGCAATAATTACGGTACAATTACTTTGCAGTAATATATTACAACAATCGAGTAAACAGTTACTAACCTGTACTGAAGCTCCTTGTAATTACCAGAATACAAGTTTTCCGCCCATTTGAAGACGTCGGAGTAGCTTATCTTCCCTTTTAATTCACGCAAGATAGATTTAGCGACTACTATTGTTTAGTTCTGAAGATAATATATTTAAGTTTGCGATTCTAATGCTGGCCCTGTCTTGGTCAATTCCGAGTGGATGATGATTCATATAATTAACAGAGGCTCCCCACTCCCAACAGATGGTCAAGAGATGATTTACGACCTCCATTTGATGCTCCTTTGATCCTAACACAGAATTCTACCACTTACATGTGAAAGATGTGATCGCAATTATTACGTAACCGGCTTGTCCCAAAAAAGTGCACGTCACTAGGTTTATGGACATGTCGATAAATTGGCCTGATACCCCATTGTTTGCCGAATTCACATTCATACATATTTACGACGCGAAATTACATAATCCGTGTCTAACATATACATGTTGAAATATGGTTAATCCTTACAGCGTGTCATCGTTACATCTTTGTGACAATACTACAACAGTCTTTAGTTTGGCTCACTCACAGTGCTGAGGAGGAAGTGCACTTACAATGCATTGGATAAATGGCGAAGCCGGATGAGTATATATTTACTTCAACATCCCTAATTTATAGAAATGACCTTAGGGAGCAATCCTAAGTTGTTCTAAATAATCCGATTTGAAGGAAATTCATCATCGCCGAACGAAATTTGATTGATCAATGTCACAAATGTAAAGATGGTGAACGAGTTTTCAAGCACTCTATCAAGAACTAGCGTTACAATGGTTGGGTTGACCTAGTTGTCTGTGTCTAGCACAATCATCGGAATACTTTGATTAAATTTTTCGATATCTATACATATCTAAGAAATTCTAAAAGCAAACGACGACGTTCTACATGCACTGTAGCAGTTTGTACTGACAGTTTTACATTAATTGCATAGTTTATAAACTTATAATATGTTCTGCTATTCATTCACCGGCTAGGATATTTATGCTTTTAAACACTTTCAATCAATATGAAGATAAATAAACAAATAAACAAGACCACGATATTTAACTCTGCACCGTAAATCTTAGTTTTGTAAAACAGTACCAATAGTTTTTACTAATTCATATATGTAGTCCGTTGCTGAAAACAACTATGTTCAGTTTGTCTAAACTTTCTTTACGTCTCCATTCCAAGTAGTCGAGCAATTCCATCAAAAGTTGCAATCATATGTTAATTTCTCTGATAATAGTGGTATTGCTTTAAGTGCGAGAACTAAATCGGCTATTAACAAAATCATTAATAACTTGTATTAAAAATCTTACTAAACATTGAATGACGGAATACAGTCTCGTTATAAATGTAGGTTGTATAAAATATATAATATAAATAAATAGTACCAAAAGGCATATCAAATATATATATATATATATATATATATATATATATATATATATATATATATATATATATATATATATATATATATATATATATATATATATATATATATATATATATATATATATATCGGTTTTAAACTATTAATGAAAATATATGTTGTAGTCTGACGAGCAAATTTATCTAGTTAAAGATATACATAACACGTGTCTCGGATATTAGCGAATTTATCTAGTTAAAGATATACATAACACGTGTCTCGGATATTAGCGAATTTATCTAGTTAAAGATATACATAACACGTGTCTCGGATATTAGCGAATTTATCTAGTTAAAGATATACATAACACGTGTCTCGGATATTAGCGAATTTATCTAGTTAAAGATATACATAACACGTGTCTCGGATATTAGCGAATTTATCTAGTTAAAGATATACATAACACGTGTCTCGGATATTAGCGAATTTATCTAGTTAAAGATATACATAACACGTGTCTCGGATATTAGCGAATTTATCTAGTTAAAGATATACATAACACGTGTCTCGGATATTAGCGAATTTATCTAGTTAAAGATATACATAACACGTGTCTCGGATATTAGCGAATTTATCTAGTTAAAGATATACATAACACGTGTCTCGGATATTAGCGAATTTATCTAGTTAAAAATATACATAACACGTGTCTCGGATATTAGCGAATTTATCTAGTTAAAGATATACATAACACGTGTCTCGGATATTAGCGATTTTATCTAGTTAAAGATATACATAACACGTGTCTCGGATATTAGCGAATTTATCTAGTTAAAGATATACATAACACGTGTCTCGGATATTAGCGAATTTATCTAGTTAAAGATATACATAACACGTGTCTCGGATATTAGCGAATTTATCTAGTTAAAGATATACATAACACGTGTCTCGGATATTAGCGAATTTATCTAGTTAAAGATATACATAACACGTGTCTCGGATATTAGCGAATTTATCTAGTTAAAGATATACATAACACGTGTCTCGGATATTAGCGAATTTATCTAGTTAAAGATATACATAACACGTGTCTCGGATATTAGCGAATTTATCTAGTGAAAGATATACATAACACGTGTCTCGGATATTAGCGAATTTATCTAGTTAAAGATATGCATAACACGTGTCTCGGATATTAGCGAATTTATCTAGTTAAAGATATGCATAACACGTGTCTCGGATATTAGCGAATTTATCTAGTTAAAGATATACATAACACGTGTCTCGGATATTAGCGAATTTATCTAGTTAAAGATATACATAACACGTGTCTCGGATATTAGCGAATTTATCTAGTTAAAGATATACATAACACGTGTCTCGGATATTAGCGAATTTATCTAGTTAAAGATATACATAACACGTGTCTCGGATATTAGCGAATTTATCTAGTTAAAGATATACATAACACGTGTCTCAAATATTAGCGAATTTATCTAATTAAAGATATACATAACACGTGTCTCGGATATTAGCGAATTTATCTAGTTAAAGATATACATAACACGTGTCTCGGATATTAGCGATTTTATCTAGTTAAAGATATACATAACACGTGTCTCGGATATTAGCGATTTTATCTAGTTAAAGATATACATAATACGTGTCTCGGATATTAGCGAATTTATCTAGTTAAAGATATACATAACACGTGTCTCGGATATTAGCGATTTTATCTAGTTAAAGATATACATAACACGTGTCTCGGATATTAGCGATTTTATCTAGTTAAAGATATACATAACACGTGTCTCGGATATTAGCGAATTTATCTAGTTAAAGATATACATAACACGTGTCTCGGATATTAGCGAATTTATCTAGTTAAAGATATACATAATACGTGTCTCGGATATTAGCGATTTTATCTAGTTAAAGATATACATAATACGTGTCTCGGATATTAGCGAATTTATCTAGTTAAAGATATACATAACACGTGTCTCGGATATTAGCGATTTTATCTAGTTAAAGATATACATAATACGTGTCTCGGATATTAGCGATTTTATCTAGTTAAAGATATACATAACACGTGTCTCGGATATTAGCGATTTTATCTAGTTAAAGATATACATAACACGTGTCTCGGATATTAGCGAATTTATCTAGTTAAAGATATACATAACACGTGTCTCGGATATTAGCGAATTGTATGCGTAAGATTTTGATTCATCCATTTAAACTTAAAACAATTATAGCATACATTGAACAGATTACTTTCATCATGGTCTTCTAGCACGAGTTATGTCATACCAGTCAAGATGTTTACATTGATAACATGACACGCTCATTGGTATAAAAAGTACCCACAGCTGGGGCTGCCAAAGCCAAAACTAAACAGAACTGCTAGCACTTTGTAAAAGAAAATTACAAGAAACTAATACACATGCCCTTCAAGGCAATTTACCTCAGATAGAGTATTTTGTGGCTGACCACATGTTAAATAAATAATTACCCATTAACCGACAATTTCATGTACCATTATGCAATAAGCTTATAAATAAGTGTTCGTGTATTTCCCTAACAATCACTTTATTTCGTTTTCTAATTGTACGTCCACTTTCATATCAGTTCAGTCCTCAATGTCCGTGTCCACCAAAACATAATCGTATGGAAACCTAACAATTGAAATAGCTGCCAAATGCCTCTAGCTATTAAGGTCTCACTGGATAGTTTCGTATTTTGATACCCCACCCTCCTAATTTTTTATGTAGAAGGCATGAGCCTAATTATCACAATCCTTGCAAAGCTATATCTGTAATGTGGTTTACATTTACTTTGAGATAGGCTTGAAAATTGGTTAGCTTGTTGGTGACTACCAGTCACATTTATACTAGCATTTTAGATCAAATGTGTAACGTAGGCTTCAAATGAGCTGCCGACTTGACTTCCTTACATGTGTCTGCTACAAAGGTAAATCTATAAAAATCTAGATGGTTGAGGGGTGATGAAAAGTATGTTAATTTAACTGTATGCATGCTTAAGGCACATACTGATTCTTTTAGCTGCCTTGTCACACGAATTATTTAAAATAGCTCTTTCCTGTCAGAAATGAATGTAAAAAAGATTGGTTGGTGGCAGTGTTGGTTCTGTATAAAATCCACTAGTTGCACAAAGAATTAATTTTAATACCTCAAATCAAAATCTTACAAGCATCCTTTCAACATATATCATTAGTCTGTTTATATTTGTATCTTTAATGTAATAGTATTATCATTTTTCTACAATAGATCATCGTCGGGTGAAACTTTGCAACAAAATAAATGTCCAATGAGACCTCAGTTTAGAAAGCCTTTAGAGTGCTGGTTTACGATCTGTCAAACATTTAAATGTGGCCAACCATACGGTTTACAATGAGTTACCTCCTAATATACGCTTTTGATAGACCTGCATTCAGGATATTGCTATTAAATTTATTCAGTTTAATGTGGAATGGAACATAATTAGGTTTTAAAATATTAGATGGTAAGTCAACTATAATAATATAGTGTAAATATGAGGACAGTGACAACTTACCAACATTTGTGAAGTGTCCCCGCCTCCACCCCCTACAAAACATTTGCCCGCCCTATCTTTGCCCTCCGGAAGAATATACGGCCATTTTTACAGATATTACAGGTCTGCTCAGAAACATGTAGGCATCTGCTAAATGGTGTGTGTGTGCGCGCGCAAAAATGTATCACTTTAAGGTGTAAACTACTGAAACATGCTCTGGTAGTAGGCAAACATTCCTTGGAAAGCTTCTATTTGTGTACATATATTTCGGCTGACGATATCGATAGCCCATCGAACATTCGAAACTATGAGGTTAAGCGCTCGGATCATTCCTCGAATACATGATTATCCACCATTAGATATCATATGGACTACAAGATATAATTATGAGAAACGAACTGAACAAGAAGTTACGAATTCATCGAACTCTGTTTCGTTAGGAACGTTTTCTTATTTGCTATGTTCAGTCGAATCGTATGAATAGAGTATGTTGTCCGAGTAAATTTTGGTTTCAGTTTATACTAATAAATTCGAGGCTGACAAAATATCTGATTTTCTGCAAGTTACTTTGCTTACATGCATGGATTCTGAAAAATAACTGATGGGCTTAGAATGCGCACAGGAATTACGTCTGATGCAGTAAGTCAAGCAAAGAAAAGATAGCAATCCTACGGACCTGACTAAAGGAGACGATTTGCTTTGGTCAAACCGGGTAAATTATAATAACCATATTAATCGCAAACATTTCAATTTTCTTTTTCTTTGCAAACATGTGGAAAAACGCCATGTTTTTGTTTTCATGTATTTTGTCTAGTTTATTTCTAGCCTTATTTCTTTCTCTATCTTGCACGAATGTATGTAGGTCGATCTGTCTCTCAGTTTGTTTGTTGTTTTTTGTTTGGCTGTATAAATATTTTAAAGTTTTTTTGCATGTATTTATTTATTTAGTTTGTTCCTTCTAGATGCTTATTATTTGGGCAATGTGTGTGACAATGACAATGGCTAATTCATTGTTTGTTCAAATAATGAATGTCGAGTCGAATGCGTTGTGTCCAGAGGAGCAAGCACGATGCCCGGCTGATCACGAGTGCTGCAAACTGGAAGGAGGCGAAATAGGATGTTGTCTGAAACAAGAAGTAAGTGTTGACAAAATTGTCATGTACGCACATCAGTTCATTCGAATAGAAATTAAACAGATAGATACATAGAATTAAGAAAATTCGAGATAAATCAGAGAATGGTTGATAATTGTGTACATTGTATGAAATTAACACTGCCAAGCCAGTGACTCAGACCTTTTAAGAGACCCGTTTCATTGATGGAAGAATGTTGGAACATATATACGTTCTTCACCGTATAACCTGTGCCCTTTACTTTTCTATACAATTCCAGCTGGATAATCTTAATGATTTAAACGTTCAGACAGTTATATCTGTCGTTTTACAGCATATCCATAATTTCGTTTCATGACTTTGTTACAGTTAGAGTATATCTGGTTTCCTAAACGTAATACAGGTATCATATAGTCTCATATAAGCAATTAGATTTACGTGGTGTCCTTTTACTTGATGAGTTTGTTTAGGATTTTCTTAGGAGACGGGATTTGTGGGGGATTTAAACTCTTATTGTATTAATTATGCTTTCTTATCTATTTTGAGAATAGTAACTCCAAATTAGCAGAAACATATTTAAGAAGTAATTGATTGCATAGTGTATTAAATGATGGAAGATTATCTAGACGAAACATATTGACAAACCTTTAATATTGATCCTATATGGCAGTCAAATGTACAAAAGATACAATCTCTGAGTCACAATGCATTAGTTGGACACATGTTAGGATATTTTGGTGTATGGTGAAGTTTAATTTAAAAAATCTTTTCTTGCAATGCGATACCACGTTGCTCATCGTTAGTATTATGTTACCCTATCAGAATTAATAGTTTAGACCTGTGATTTTATTTCCAGTGATGGGTTTGGGTTGCGATGTTGTAGCCAATTTCTTCTACTATCTGTGGAGACCAAGCTTTACATGTGATTGTGGCCTTGTTGTACCAATAAAGAATGTTTTTGATTATTATTATTCTTTGGTCCTAATTATTAGTATGCACATTTCAGAAATGAATTTACCTTACTAACATTGCGTTCCATGACAGCATTATTTAAATATACCAACATCCCAAATCATCACCATTCTATAAACGATAATCACTGTAGAAAGTTTATATTTTGAAATATTAGAAACGTTCACAACCAGGCTCTTTATAAGGACGTATAATCTGAAAGAATAGAAACTTTCATTACGGATCAATAATATCACTGTTGACTTCTGATCTTATATTTGGTACAATAAGCAAGGTTGTTTTCGGAATCGTTATTTACAGGGCCTACATCAGTTTTAAAGTTGACACTATTGATGGACTTATCAATAAGGCAATAGTGGTATTGTAATGGCATTTGTTATAGTAAAAACTTTGTAAATGTTGTGGGACATCAGGAACCTCTGCTTGAATATTTCGTCATCTTAATCAGTCGTCAACGGTTGAAAAAAAAGCATTTTCTCCACATTTAGATTTAATGCAATTTTAGAGGATGAGTCCGATAGTCTGATAATACATCCCCGTGTGTTTGTATTCCCCACAAACCCACCGATTAAAAACCAAAAATCACAAATGAAATAAACGATGCACACATCACCGTTATCACATGCGCGTTTTATTCTAAGCGTAAGGTTTCAGTGTAAAATACGACATGTTCGCCCTTCGAGTTCCTGTACAAGTTCATTTTCAGCGAAAAGGGTGTGTGCACTACATGCATATATGGGCATATAGCGAAAGGGTGTGTGCACTACATACATTTATGCGAATATGGGGAAAATACTATGTCCACTGCTTCCGATATTTAAAATGCTGAATCAAGAAAAGAATAAAAATGAAAATTACAAATTTGCCTTTCATGCAGATTTAACAAACGGTGTAATTTCTCATGTCATGTGTGTGAATGGATATGACTAAACTCAGAACATTATGGTAATTTACGTAATTATCCGGCAGTTACCGAAGTGATTAACTACGGTACAATATTATCGAATGCAATCAACTAGTCCATAGTGTACGAAACATGGTACCGTGATAGTATGGAATGTCTGATAAGCATGATATGCACATATAATTCCAGTGTTAGGGACAATAGTCACATTTTCAGGCTAGAAAGTATATATCAATGAATGAATTAACTATATTCAATAAACCTTTTATCACGTTAAAAATGGTTTTTTTTACAATTGTTATGGAGGTAGAAATAAACAGGAATGTATATTCAGAAAAGTGTGATTTGAGACGTATCAATTATTTACATGTGAACGTTTTCACCACTTGTTAAATATAATAAAGCTCTTGCTCAGATATGAAAATTACATTGTTGAACCAGAGTGACTAAGTGTTCAGCAAGACTACTATTCATGGTGTCTTCTGTGACGTCAGCAAGACTATTATTTATGGTGTCTTCTGTGACGTCAGCAAGACTATTATTCATAGTGTCTTCTGTGACGTCAGCAAGACTATTATTCATGATGTTTCGTACAAGAGCAATATATACATTCAATCGTGAAAAGAGGCCCCGAGTGGCCGAGTGGTCTAAAGCGCTTTCCTTTACGGATCACTGCCGTTTCACTTCTGTCTGCTTGGGTTCGAGTCAAAGATTCGGCTAATGTAGTTATTTGAGAAAGCTTGCCAGTAGGACATTGACCGCAAATAATTTTACTATATGTTCTCTACATATATTTCTCAGTACTGACCTTTCAACTGTGTGACAATCAATACAAATCATATATTAATCTAAAATACATCCAAAGATGACTTAATGGTGACGTTCTTGTCAGGGGTTCACCGGCATTTTTTTGAGCGTCTGCACTGTATACAGAACAGCATGTACACAGAACACAGATTTCATTTCCGGATCATCACCAAGGCCTTATTACTCCATGTGCACTGTCGCCAAATTACACACTGACAACCACTCAACCACTCAAGAATAAACAATTACCTTTAAATCCCTACCAAAAATGCATCAATATAACTCTTCTATCAATACCAAAATGAGAGAGGAAAAAATGTTCTAAAAATAGACTAGAACTACATTCGTGATTCCAGTAGCTCCTCGTGGGTAAGTGGTTCTTTCCGGGGCTTTTCCCGGCTTCTGCCTCCACCAATAATACTGGCTGCCATGTATAGCCTATCGTGAGCTGAAAAATGGCGTTAAACCATACAACAACAAACAAACAATCAGTCGTGACAATGTAAGGGCAATCACTAGTCAACATTTGTAAAGTTAATATATAACTTTAAGTGTTGTTTTGGAGGCTTATTATTGTAGTTCTCCATGCTTACATCTACTCGCTAAGGTCGAGTTTTATGAAAAGCCGGTACTGCACGAAAGGCAAATTAGTGAGAATAAACAATACATTCACCCCTAGCAGCAATTTCTTTTTCTGTTATTTTTTAACATAGATATGCGCTTCATTTTTTAGAAGTTATGGCTGTGCATCCACAAATGCAGAATAGCGCTTCAAAGTTATCAACACAGAGCGTTTATATGAAATTCCATAATTTACTGACGATGTATTGGATACGTTATAGAAAATGTTCTAAATATTTAAAGACTTGCTGGCCCGATATCATTTGAATTAATATATCAACTACACTATTGTCATATACTCTATAACTGACGTTCCTGCAAGCAATAACAACTGATGTCAACATTCCTGCTACTGCTCGTTTGAAATACAACATAATGACAGACTTTACTCGCATGTCACCGAATATAACCACCTATATATACTTATATTATCATCAATAATGTTATATGATTGAGCATCATCTTCATGCGATTACAGATTTATTGATATAGACTCTAGATACCAAACTCAAGGCTTAGATTCAGGTAAGCTCCATTATCATTGTACAAATTGCTTCAGTTTCTATTATATCTAAGTTATGAATAATATTGAAACATGGCGTTTCCTTTACACAGGTGCAGGGAATAATAGCAGTACCACTCATTAAATCCAAAGCCTTATCAATAGCATACAATAAAACAAGTGCTACAGAGTGCCCGGACTCTTCATATTCATGTTCTGGAACTGACACTTGCTGCCCCTCCTCCGGGAGTAGTGTCTGGGCGTGTTGCCCTCATTCTAATGTAAGTCACGTGTCCTCCTGTTCATGTAAATCCAGTAAGAAATACATATAGCATTGATACAAGTGGTGCAAATTTACACAAGATTTAATATTTTGGTGTTATTTCTTTACGACTTTCTCTCACTCAGTTTCACCCTGTGTATGTCTGTCGTATCTGTTCAGTATCTAAGCATACATGGTTTCATGTGTGTAACCGTTTACTTGAGCAGTAGGGAAAGGAGTTTACAACCCGGGTTAAAATGACAAATTCGTGGTATAGCATGCACTCCTTTGACTGTGTTCATTACGTTCATTTGATTAACCAGTTTGGCGTTTTAAATTTGTGATTGTGAATCCGCTGTATTTTAAGTTTAAAACTTTGGGATAACACGGTATTTTGAAAAATAACTAGTTTATCAGTGTGGAGAGACTTTATGCGCATGTTTAATGCAATGAAAGTCTCCATACAATACACAGATACAAGACGTTGTCAGCATTATGTAAATTGAATTCACATTTCTCAGTCTCATACAATACATGGAAACACATATTTCTCAGCAATAATTATTTACATTGGTATCACATTTCTCGGTCTCATACAATACACAGATGCAAGACGTTGTCAGCAATAATTATGTAAATGAATTCTCATTTCTCAGTCTCAATCAATACAATACATGGATACAAGACGTTGACTGCTATAATTATGTAAATTGAATTCACATTTCTTAGTCTCATACAATACACAGATGCAAGACGTTGACTGCTATAATTATGTAAATTGAATTCACATTTCTCAGTCTCATACAATACACAGATGCAAGACGTTGACTGCTATAATTATGTAAATTGAATTCACATTTCTCAGTCTCATTCCGTACAATACATGGATACAAGACGTTGACTGCTATAATTATGTAAATTGAATTCACATTTCTCAGTCTCATACAAAACAGAGATGCAAGACGTTGTCAGCATTAATTATGTAAATTGAATTCACATTTCTCAGTCTCATACAGTACATGGATACAAGACATTGTCAGCATTAATTCTGTAAATTGAAATCACATTTCTCAGTCTCATACAATACACAGATGCAAGACGTTGACTGCTATAATTATGTAAATTGAATTCACATTTCTCAGTCTCATACAATACACAGATGCAAGACGTTGACTACTATAATTATGTAAATTGAATTCACATTTCTCAGTCTCATACAATACACAGATGCATGACGTTGACTGCTATAATTATGTAAATTGAATTCACATTTCTCAGTCTCATACAATGCTCAGATGCAAGACGTTGACATAGTTTAAAAACTTCGATCTCAATGATTTTTAATACAGATTTTGATATTCTACATATTTTCCGTTCTTACTGCTCGTCTAAATATTAACATTTGTATTACACTACTGTCGCTGAAACTACTCTTGCTGTCTGTTCAGGCTGTTTGCTGCAAAGATGGAAAGACGTGCTGTCGCTGTGGCTATAGGTGTGCTGCTGGTAAATGTATTAAAAATGAAGACAAGGTATGAATGCTTAATCCTTTTTTTTAAATACAAATAGTTACACTATTCATCAAATTATTTAAACGTTTAAAAGAGTAAACATCCATTACGGGAATAGTCAGGTAATTTTATCAAAACACTGTTTTTGTATGTACTATTACCAAGCCATGACACGATATGAATCAGATCGTTTCTTCACGGTATATATATACTATATAAGGTACTAAAGGTATGATAGGTGATAATTGTTTATTTTGTTCAGGTCCAATATAAATGTTTTTCCGTGAATTACGTAATTTTGTTCAAGAAATGGAAAATTGGAGATTTCCGAATGAATAAAATGTTTTTTTTAAGTCAATGAGTAGCTAATTTCCATAGGTATTCGGTTGTGTAACGTATATACTTTTTAAAAATACATTTAGACGGAGACGAAAGAGTCAGTACCATTTATTCCAAGAATCCCTGCTGTGCCGAATGCATTCAATGACACAAATAGCACCCCTTGTCCGAATCCTTCCTACACATGCCCGGGAGTATCCACATGCTGTCCTTCCTATTCTTGCAATCCCTGGGGCTGTTGTTCTGGCAGCAATGTAAGTAATATACCTACATTTTGTGTTATAGAAATGATGTGATAAATTTTAATGCGTAAGACCTCTCATAACGTTACCATCAATTTGCAATTGTACGGTGAACCTTTCTTCCGTTTTACCTCTCCCTCCAGTGTCTGCATTGGCTATGGTATTCATCATAAATGAACGCTTGATGCATGCTCACATACTTATAAATGTGTAGATACAAAAGAAAATGTTATAATATTTCGGAAAATATCAGTTGTTTCAAAAGCTATCGATTAGAAACATTAAACTGACGATCTTCCGAGCACTTCGTTAACGAAGAATGATAATTTATATCCAAGCAAGCATTTTATAATTCCATTAAGACATGGTGTACAAAAGTAAAAAACAGTAATAATAAACTGATCTTAGCATTATCTTTAGGTTATTATTGTTATTATTATTATTATTATTATTATTATTATTATTATTATTAAACATCCATTCATATGTATATTTATTTGTTCTACTAGTCCTACTGATAATACCAACACAATAGCAACTACTACAGCTACTATTATTAACACTAACTATTGCTGCTGCAACTTTCACTACTATTTATACTACAAATATTACTTAATTATATCTTTTACTGTTAATAATACTAGTAGTACTAACACTACTGATGATGCTACTACAGCAACAACCCAAAAAACGTTAGCACTACACAATCACTATGTCGTTTTCAGGCTGTGTGCTGCAGCGACGGGAGACATTGCTGTCCCAGTGGCTATATTTGTTCAGCGTGCAGCTGCGTAAAACCTTGATCATTTTAACGACTTCAATAGTTATATAACTCTCTATACGTATTATTTTTAAACATGTGCTAATTAATTTTTTTTAAGCTACAATTTCAGTCTTGTACATTATACAAATGGTTTCCACATAATTCGTACTATGTAAGAGGAATAGTGTCAGCTTTGAAATAACAATATATCTGAATCTTGCAACATGTTCAAGCAGCTGTATGTGATGATTTTGCATCGCAGATTGAGAATTTCATACACATGAGGAGAAGCCAACCACCCATATTCCCATATCAAATCAACTATTCTTAATATGGATATACATGTTTGTACAGAGTGCATTTATGAATGTATATCCTGAATTTTAACCAGTTAAACAGAACTTTGACGGGGCAACAGAGAACTGGCCATATTTTGACAAATATCTGATGTTTCATAGTCCATGGACAGATTTGCAACGAGAAAGTTAAAAATGCAAGGAATTGGCTGCCATACTTAAAAATTAATGAATTAAAACTTAATTTTAAAAAAAATTGTAAATAATCCTTGTTTATAGTATATTGTACATCATTTTAAAGTTCTATTACTATGTTCGTCAGACGGAACTTTGAATAATGATAGTTGTTAATGTAAACATACAAAATGAATACTTAATGTATCGAGCAATAAATGTCTGAAACCATTGTTTTTGTATTTCTTTATTATTGCATATATGTATCCCCACCCCTTCTACAACAAAATTATCAAGTTCTTCAAAGCGGCAGTTATCTAACCATCGCATTTTGTAAACTTAAATAATGCAAATATCCCCGCTTAAAACATTAAATGGACTGATCCATTTAAACGCAAACCAATACCGTCATATATCCTACATGCTGAGCAATATATATATATATATATATATATATATATATATATATATATATATATATATATATATATATATATATATATACTTCATGTAACTTCTTCATCTAGTAATCACTAATTCACAATACAATATTCAAAAAATGACATGTTTTTATCATTACTGCATCCGCATATAGAGCGCATTAAGCGTTGCAGCTGACCTGACCCGATTGTGTTAAAATCGAATGTCCCATTAAAATGGTATATTGAAAATTTATTTTTTTTAAACGAAAATATAATTTGTAGATCAGAATTTCTGCGTTATATTGCCTCAGCTTTCGTAGGGTGCCATGCTATTAAAAAGTCAATCAATAACCGAATATTCTGAGTGCTTATGGTCAAACCTAAATTTGTCAGTATAGATGAAACTTGGATGTCAGCTTCTGTGTAGAGAAAAGGATATTAGCCGCTGCATTTTCTGTGCTAATTCTAGTAATGAGTGTTCCAAACTTTACACTGTTAGAAGATTGAAATTCCATCAATAAAACAATGTCTCTATTTCTTTATACAATTTAGTACCGCTTGGCCAGCATAATCATTACGCCGCTTCACTAAACACCTGTTTAATTCGAACAGCCTGGTGTTTTGCTATGAGAATAGGAAATGTTAACAACGGTGTGCCGATCGTATTACATAGGCAACGCAATGCGAAGGTTTCGTGCCTCATACGAACTTGTTAAAGGTTCTCTTATAGAATTTGTTTGTATAAAGCCTAAACTGTGAAACTGTGCCCATAGGACACTGATACCCCAGCATTATATTTGAATAACAAGTGTAACTGACAAGCAAAAATGTGGACCACATTGCTGCAGATAGTAGTATTAGTAATACTGCTACTTCCTTCGTCTGAGTGTTACTCAAAATAAGATATATGTATCAGTGGAGCAAGCCAGTGGTATGCGCATACACACATGTCAATCTTTAGCATATTATAAAACCATTAAAAAAGCTGCGTACATACTTTGAAATATATTAATTACTTACCTCATTCAATAGCAAGAGTATCGGAATCGTGAATACGTAAAAAGACATTTCCTTCTTCTACCAAAATATTCTGCTGAATCGTGGCCATATTAGTTAATCGCATAACTATTTCCGTTTTTAACATCGTTTTCAGTGTGCCATAAGAGGGCATTGCATCCTGATGTGGAAATGTAAACTGATCGTAATATTGATGACGTCCAAAAAGATGGCCGCGATCGTTTAACCGACTTGAATCAGCTGTTCCGTTTTTGGGCCGTTTTTCCTACTAAATGTGCTTTTTGTCTATCTTTGTGTATATTATTATGTTTCATCAGGCATTGGTTGTTCGGTTCGTATGTGTTTCTTCGCCTCCTTGTTTAGAAACGGGAACAATCATAATTTGTCTCAGCTGTTTTGCTCCACTATTTTGCAACTTCCTATGTTCTTGATAAAACCGCTATCACGTGATTGCCACTCAAACCGTTTATGCTATTATGAACCTTCATTAATTGCTTTAAATGACCACTCTTTGGCTCTCCATACTACATTGCGCTCAAGACTAAACTAAATGGAACTACATACATCATTACTTAAATGTAAACAGAAGCGTAAAAAGAAACGTTGTTTCAAAGCTGGCCGGCGTAGAACAGATAAACCATTCCAGTTAGCTCCCTTTCTCTATTTCCGGCTAAATACTTAACAATTTCGGCCGTTAATTCGGAAAACCTGGGGCAAATCCGTAATATATCGTCAACC
The DNA here is from genome assembly GCA_030141615.1 of Unio pictorum. NCBI lineage: Eukaryota > Metazoa > Mollusca > Bivalvia > Unionida > Unionidae > Unio > Unio pictorum. The sequence goes on from JARLTB010000181.1 coordinate 2,172,877, forward strand.
TTTGTGTCAACTATCTCTGAGATACCACTGCGTATTGCATTATTCGACGCCCAATCCACAGGACCACCGGAAAATCGCACATACATAGTTAATTTTATCCACAATCAGAATATCGACGTCTTCTTCCTGACAGAAACATGGCTAAAAACATCAGGTGCCCAAATGCCCGGATCTAACACCCATTGGTTACTCAATCAAGTAGTTCCCCCGTCACTCTCGCGGAGGTGGAATTGCTGTCATCACAAATAATTCCATTATAAGAACACAACATTCAAATGCCGCCACACACCGTTTGAACTAGTCCAAACAACACTCACACCAGAACAAAGTCCATGTTCTAAGCCTCTACCACCATACTCCTAGTAGTAAAAATATCCCACGAACTTGCATCAGTTTAACTTCTGCATTGTATGCCATCTCGACGTATCAGTCCCTAATCCTCAAACGTATCTCTTCCCGCTGTACTGTAGTCAACATAATGTCGCACTCCACGTCCGATGGTATCTCAGTCCTCAGAAACGGACAACTCGCGACAGTATTCGCCCCTTCCGTGTCGCCTTCGGCGTCCTCGGTGATGATCGTGGCTATGATAAAATCGCTGACGGTCTGTTTTAAGGGGACTGGCTTGGTATAGTTTTTTCTTAGTCGGTAGTCATATCCAATGGGTTTGAACTCAGACTTTCCCGGTTACGACGTTCGGCACCCTCCAAGAAACTTTCAACTTGTAGTGTTCTTAGGGCAACAGCAAGAACACCATCTCGGCTATGTCATACTGGTGTGGTTTCTCGCGCTTGTTGTAATACTTTGCTTGACGCCACGATTCTTGGCAATACCCATCTGTCATCCCATGAGACTATCGTGCGCGAGTTTTAACACTTTGCCTCGCTTAACGTTCGGCACGACGATTTGCTTAAAGTGTTCGCTGCCTTTCCTGGCATGGCCATACAAGATTCCCTTCTTGTACGCGAACGTCACCGCATCACTAGACGTTTAATTCTCCGTTTCCTCTGCAACGTATATGTGCAACTACACCAGAGTTGAATCCTCCTCCTGAAGCTGCCTAAATTCAGGCGCAAGTACAATAGTGACCGTTGTCGACGTAACTTTCATCTGAGTCAGTTTCGTCTGTCGAAGCTTGGACCTGGTTTCTATGGCACTCATCGGCATATGTGTGCAGGTTTCGGGGTTCGTTTGTGGTAAAACATAAATACATCCCAGTATGACGTCGTGTAACAGTCCAGCCAAGCACGCAGCTTCAATTCTCCCTTCACGTACGGTGAATTGAGGTCAATGACATCCACTGGCAACGCGTCACGCGTGCTGTTCGCGTACTGGGTTTCAATTACGTCCACTGTGTAGCCCTAAAGCTTCACGTATTTCCTGTCGACAATTGCTGAAACTCTACACCCAGTGTCGTACAAGATGGTGGCACCTTCTCCGTTGCCAGTTATGGACACAAGGTTTGCTGGTTTATAGCTTTTCTTTGGCTCGCACTTTATTCTAGCAACGACATTCACCTGAATCTGCCTGCCCTTGGGACAGGCTTTGGCGGCCCTATCCTGCCTGCAAGTCCGGTTTTCGTGGGTGAAGACTGTCCGGGTCAATGGGTGGCATCCTTACCTGGGGATCCCATTCCTACCTTCCCGTCGCCCTGACGGTTACAGGCAACCGGATCTCCCTCCACCACACGACGCGACGCAGCGGGTCGGGGTCGATTCGCGCCTCAGAACCTCCAATCTTCGAGTGTGCCTGCTTATTCCTCTCTGCCATGCTAGATATTCTTCGAGTGCCCGGTGTTCTCTCTCTGATAAATAGACAGTCGACGGTACGTACTCAGGACATGCTCTTTGAGTATAACCTAGCGTAGACCATCGTACGATCGTTCGACGTCAACCATCTTTATCCACTTCTCAAACAACCATCGAACGCGGGTGTGGGATTGAGAGTGTGACTCCGTTGTCTTTCTAGTCGAGTCCCGAAAAAGTTTACGGTATGATTTGGCAGTCAGCCGTTACCACCAAAGAAGTGCCGTTTTGAACCCGTCGCAGTCATCAGCCTCGTCGGCACCTAAGAGCTACACCTTGAAAGAAAGGCTGAAACGTTCATCGCCTAATGTTGCGATGAAATTTTGTGAGCGGCCACGAGTTTCCCAGATTGCACGAGAAGGAAAAAACGTCAATGGACTCGTCTTCTTCATTGAATCGCGGCATACTTATCTGTACCATTCTGCAGTCGTACGCTTCTTTCAGCTATCGTAATGGAGTCATCACTATCGTTAACCCTAGATGATACCCTTACCTCTTCCATTTCGAGAGCGTGAGGGAGCTCTAGTTCATTATTAGCCGCTCATATCAGAGACAGTTCTTTCTGGGTTTCTTATTCGGCGGATATCCATCTCTTTCTGAGTTTCTCTTTCAGCGGCTTTTCTAGCCTTCCATTCTTTCATGCGTTCTTCTCTGAATGCTGCCAGGCGATCTCCCTCGTAGCCGAGATCTCCAGCGCCCATAGTACGGAACGCATCCATCTGTCTTTCAGAAGCCATGTTATTATTAGATTAACAATAAGCAATATAGTGTCTCAGCTTACTAAACAATTGACAGATGTTAACGTTTCAAACCAAAAACTTTCCTGTCGACACCTAACTCCGTTTAGGTAAGATATTTGCTCGATATTTGCTTCACACTTACTACAAGTAATCAAACGCTACCAAGTATGCAAATATCAAACTATAACATACACAAGATGAAAAATCGAACAAATTAAAATACATAGGATAGGAAATATCTCACACTGTTCACTACTACTTTCTAACAAATGTCTCGTGGACTAGGTTAGGGTGGGGTGCTCACAGTATTATATTTAATTATTTATAGAAGACCCACTCTGGCTCGTTTCTGTTAGAAATCAAAATAGTGATAGAGAGATGCAAAGCTCCAAGCCCCCAGTCAGCGATGTCTACAGTTACATTACTGAATACACAAAAGGTGAAATTCAAATGAACAACAATATATATATATATATATATATATATATATATATATATATATATATATATCAATTGCAATAAAGTATTCCAACAAGAGAGCAAAACGATATGATCATGTTCATGTCGTGTTTCAGAGCAATTCTTTCAATATGGTGGACACGTTTGCATACAAAAAGCATGAGTTTTGCTTTCGAAAGGGTAGGAAAAGATGTTATAGGATCGCGAAATATAGGAAGATGGAATATAGGAAGATTTAATCTATATCATAAGGAGGAGAGTCGCCATAATAAATGCTTAGTTATTCTTTTTTTCCAATATTTAGAAATAATATTTACTACAGGGTTCATATAAGTAACATCGCAATTTTGGCTCAACGGAATAAGCTAGCATGTAAATTCTCATAGTTTCTCCTAAAAATGACCTCGATTTTTTTTGAGGGGAGGGGGGTATCTATAAAAGTCCTTAGTAGAAATTATTTTGATCTATGGCAAAATAACATAAATGATGAAAACAAATTTGTCAGTATTTGCATTAAGAACTTTTCGTTTCCATTCGACACACCTGGCGACTTTTAACCACATTTTCCGACAACATGGCAGTATTTACAGAGGAACTTAAACAGCTGACTTGTATTTATCTGCAATTCATTCCTCCAGCTTTCATTATTTACACACCACAAGCCTCCTTAACAAGTAAATAAACATGCAATGTATGTTCCGGAGGAAGTTGTCAGATGTAAGACTCGATGAGAAGAAAATAAAAAATCCGAACCTATAACTATGCCACGACAGAATGGGATCTATAGTGATTACAGTTCGACTAAACTTATAAGCGAGTGTATAGAGTTGATATGACGCTACTAAAATTACATAGAAGAGAAGGGGGAACCCACTTTTACAATTTTTTCTTTGGTTTTATTTTGCTGTAAAGTTAATGAGGAATGATGATCTAAGAAAGAAGCCGACTGATTTTGTCAGAGGCGTAACTGGGGAGGGGGAGGGAGGGCAGAGGGGACATATGTCCCCGGGCGCCTGACTAGTGTGGGCTCCAATATGGGCTTTGGAGTATGTTGTATTGGGTGATGTAGATGGTGATTTTATTGATGAAAATAATGGGTTTCAGAGTTGAAGGGGGGGGGGGGCGTAAAAATGAATCTTGTCCCCTGACTCCAAAACGTTTAGCTACTCTTCTGGATTTTGTATGAAATATACATGATCTCCAAAGTCACAGATACGGACTAATGTAACAAAAGCCTAGGCAATTCATGTTGCTAAATTTAGAAGGTAAATTTAAAGTAACACCTCCCCGTATCTGACACCAATGTACATCACCTCTCCCCGTGTGAAACAACTAGTTCTCGAATTTATGATTTTATCTGCTCTCGTTCACTTAAGCATTCAACGTATTTCATTTCACAAGTATGTCTATACAAATATCTGTACACACATCCTTAAACAAACGTAAAAGTTGTGTATAATAAGTCTATTATTATGCAGTCAGAATTAAATGAGGTTTCGACGGAGTAAAATTAAATATAATGAGCTTAGATTGCAAAGGAAATTACTACAATTTAGAATGAATGTTAAATTCCTCAACGCATCTCTCTAATTCCAATATCGCAACTGGATTATTTTCACCTTTTTGCATATTTTTGTGGTGGTAGTGCCTGCTTACTCAGTTACCCATCCCTCCCACTGCTACATTTCTTAATTTAATGATTTGAGTAGAAAATAGTACAATAAATTAATTCATTCCATCTCGCCCATTTTCAGGGATCAACTGTAAATGGACACTCTTAATTTAGCAGCTGAATTTCGGTATTTCAAAATTACTCTTGAGAGATACTATTCGGAGGTCATTTGGTTTCGAACCCGATATTTCATCTCAAAAAACCTTGGCACTGTCTAGGTTAGGTTATTATCAATGTATGTGTTTAAAGTAGAGTAATCGGCGTTACTCTGTGCATAGTTTTGAGCTATGAGAGACTTTGACAAATATGCATGTAACTTAGACAATTTTTAATTAGTTTACAAAATCTGTAAACATGTTACTCTTTGAAAGAACCCAGATGACCTTTACACCAAACATTATCATGCAGTTTCCTCTTTGCAAAAACAAATTGCATATTGCCACTGACAAAAGCTGATCATTAGTTTCAGACTTACGCATATCATAACGTTGATCATTAATGTAACTGTATTACTTGGTTTAAAGCATAAGGGTGAGATAACTCTGAATACAAGTTTTCCTTGAAGCACTTTATTCTCTAGCTTAAAGGTGATATAAAGATGAATATACATTATTTGACATTACATACATACATACATACATACATACATACATACATACATACATACATACATACATACATACATACATACATTTGTTCGATTCTAAATGTAATCGATCAAACATTGTTTTATTACTACCAGTTCCCTATGAAAAAATAAGAGCATGCAAGAAATATTTCATTCTGAAGCTAATCTACGATGAAAAAATTTCTTTGATGGGATCAACCAACACCCACCCCACCCCATCCCCACCCCCCACCCACACGCACTTCCCAGTTACTGGACCCGCTATGGCAGATACTACGCCACTGAATGCGATTTGAGCCTCATGTATATATAGACATTAATTCTCAAATATATAACTGTTAGCGTTCAGTCTTTCATCTGTAGAATAAAGACAAAGATATATACGTGTACACATAATACACATTATTCATGGGCCAAATTGGTTCTTGTAATAAAAATTCCCTTTTATTGTCAACGAGGTTTGATATGTATGCCCAAGTGTTATTATCCTAGTTTGCTTTGTTGATATGTAATATGATGAAATATGTTTTAATTTTTACTGTAAGTATGAATATAGAATTGTCATTATCGACTTACTGCACATTCTTCCGTCTTATATAATGGTTAGCACCGAAGATTAACACTAATAAGAATGTATTCTTTATTGGACATCCTGCCAACTTAAAATTTGCATATAATATGCTTTGTTTCTAAGTTCTGTTTACTATATAACGGTACGTTTAGGGTCGTATAATTGATGCTCAATGCTGTGTCCTGGTTAAAGATGCCCCATAATTTGACCCACAAAATACTAGCTTTGCAACAGGTCTTTTAAACTTGTTATCAGCTTCTCACCCTAGGATATCATGGTATACTTACATTACCTTTATCAAATGCTGTAACTAGCTTGATATCGTAACTCTTACAATATAACCGTACATTGTGATTCAAATGCGGAGCCATTATCTTTTCTTTTTATTCATCTATTGCGAAATGACATAGGCGTCCTAAAGGGCGATTCAATAAAGAACAAAAAGGAGAAAATCAGCTTATTAGTAGTTACCGTATATAACAGCTCATGGTTCGTATCTATTGCACACTGCACTGACCTCAATATGTCAATGCATGATGCCCCAATAGATCTATGTACCAGTACATTGTTATGAGTAATCGTTAGAAACAAACAAGATTGACCCTGATTTGTCGACCCATTATGATACAGAAACTCAGGGTCAAAGTTATATGCAATTATACCAGATATTTAGGGCACCTTTTGTATATGTTTCTCTTATAACCACCGTAAACATCCTTCACTAACTCCAACAGTTACAGCTTTATAGCTTTCTTGTGATGGAGTCCTCCAAGTGAATTGCTTGGGTATAAACAAAGGACTGTGTTTGGTTTGTTTGCAGAAGTGTCATCAATATGTTTTCAATTTATTAAATGAATATCTCATTGTTACCAAACAACTTATACTTTCACTTTCTAGACAATTAATCTATGGGCTCCTACCAGTACAGGTAATACATCGTTTACACTTATCCCGGAAACTGTCTCAAAAACTTAAATATCCGTGATGAAAAAAATAATGCAAGCCTCTGGGTATTTATATAGTATGTTTGTTCTGTCCCGTGAAAGACTTGCGTACAATTTCAGGACTGCTGAAACTCGTCCTCTGTGATATGCTACAGCCGCCATCTCTTCTGTCCTAGACTACAACCGTCATCTCGTCTAACGTTTCAACACCTGCAGTGTTTCCTTTGCGACAGAGTGTTCTTTGTAGGGATTCTTTTGTCCTCAACTTTTGAGTTAAAAATGGCCATTGTCAATGACAGACTTAAGATTTGTTTAATTTCTATCTAATATTCAATTTGTTGTAGGAAGCAGCTACTTTGTCAAATCTGCTCCTTATCCACAAGCTTGAATTATTCCAAATTGGCAGACACAATCTTGTGTTCGCACGGTAGAGTGTAAAACAATCATAGAGAGAATTCGGTTGCCGGCAGTGATAAAAACACCGTATTCTTCCCCTCCCCCCCCCCCTTCCTGCAAACTGGGAGAATAAACACCATCTTAAAAACTATTTTATAACTATATAATGTAATTATATTACTATAAATTCTGAAGGAAATAATGTAGGAGTCCACGAAAATTCAAAAATGAATGTATGATTTCTGGGTTCAGAGTTATAGCATCCTACATTTTGATAGCATTGCAAAAACAATCGTAATTGGTATATGGAATTAACCAAATGTATATGGATACAAAAGACGATGTTACAACAACATGCATATTTAGTCTAAATGTAATCAACAACAACAACAATAATAACAAGAAGAAAATAAACCCGGTAATAATAACATTAACGATTCTTCTTTGTTGGGCTATGGTATAAAATAAAAAAATGTATCACTTTACTTCTAAGAAAACAGAACATATTAATTTAAATAAAATATACCATTTACAATTATTGCTTTGAGTTAGCTGCTTTTATTGTTGTTTTAGGTTTAACGTCGTTATTCTCAGCGGAATTCTGAAACGCGGTACTTTCCGTGTGTGTTTAAATTGATTTCGCAGCAAAACAATTAAAGGTATAGCATGAACGTCAGCTTTTTTATGAACATAACTAATAAAAGCATTATGGGAATTGTCTGCCAAACATTCTTTGGTGGTTTACAGTTTCTTGCATCTATAGACTTTAACATTCTTTCATGATATCAAATGCGGCTCTGGACAATTCAAATAAATCTGAATAATGTACTAGGTATTCAGTACGTTTCCTGTTTGCTTAGTAAATTTGTTAAATCGTGGGATTCAGAAATCTGATTCAGGAAGTCGCCTTAGAGAGGTTATCGAAAGCAATGCATTCCGCAGATACCAGAGAAATAGATTCCAGAGTATCACGAGCAAATAAATATGTATTGCAAATGTAAACTAAGCATTGGAGGTAGAAGGACATTACGGCGTTGTAAACGCATCAATGACTTTACCAGGCCAAATATATGCCATTTTCTATGACAAGCACAGGACTCTCCGCCCAGCTGGCTTCGGGTCTTCTAAAATAAAATAAAAACAATTACATGTTGCGTTTCTCTCATTCCTTGGTATATGGAGTGATGAACATTGCACCGTTGAACATAAATTGCAAACTATTATTCAGACATTTTCTGCACCCACATGTCACTCTTTTTATGTACTGGCTTCAATTAAGAAGAAAAAAATTCATAGGCATGCGAACAATGAATAGTTTACGACACATTTTTTCCATAACGTACTAGATATTGCTTCATACAAATACTTATATTTCAGAACCAATATATGTATCATACAATATTTCAAATAACCTATATTGTATACGTTAGGCATAGGATGTGTATGATTTTTTTTAATCGAAAATGAAATTAATTCCACAACCTCATCATGAACATTAACTGAAAATCGAACAGGGACCCAATTCCATTTCGATGATTCAAATGTTTGGTGGATGATACGATTGGCTGAATTGCCAGTCATCACTCTAGCTAAAAACAACAAATTTAAAATTAATCATAATGCTGAAAAACAAATCAAACATGCAATACATACTGCATAAACAGATTGGAGATTATCAAAAGAAAAAATCCTTGCAATGTAAAAAATAACAATTTCCCACAGGTTCTGTATGAATCAAATATAAAGTCGTTCTGAGTAGATTAATCACTATTCGTGTCACACAAACATAAGCGACGGATGGTTGAGTGTGATTGCGTCAGCTGATTCACCTATTGTGGGATGTTTCTTCATTTCCCGCATTCAGCACTAGGAATAGTTATTAAGACTGCTGCCAGCGGTTATATTCAATCGGTCTCGGTTGGAATCTGAGGAAACGTATGCGTGTCTGAACAGATCAATTAATGAGAGGTAGATAATAGTCATTGGTTGCTTTGTTAGTTACATCAACTTTTTCTTAGAATAAAAACCACATTGCGATATTATAACGACGGGACATTCATAACAGAACATGCATGTAGCTAGAACGAGATGTTGTTAGGATATGAAGGGCAAAGATGTTACCTAGTCATTTCAACACTTTTTTATGGGATGATGATTTATTGTATCAGAAAGGATGTGTAAAGGTTTCTTTATTTAGGCTGGGGCTGGGTTCTCCCAATATTGTTAAAATTATTAGAGAAGACCCACCCTGGCTCGTTTTTGTCAGAAATTGAAGTAGTGATAGAGAGATTTAAAGCTCCGAGCCCCCAAACAGCGGTGCCGAGAGTTAAATTAATGAATACACAAAATGTGCAATTCAAAAAAGCAACAATTTAATATAATTCAATAATAGTCATCTCTAAAAAAAATTGAAATCCTATCACTCCTCTTTCACTCGAACAAATGAAGGCCTATTTAGCCAACTTAGTATAATAGATTTTCTTCCTGTCCTATGTTCCTACTCATCTGTATTATCTTTCTGGACTGACAATATAACTCCTCCCCTTAGTCCGTCTAGCTTCTGCCTCCCTTTTCCCTTATTTTTTGTCTCCCAGAGACTAGGACAAACTGCACTGGGGTAATTACCTCACGTCCCTAAAAGCTTCCTGTACTGAGGCTCCTTGTAATTCCCAGAATACAAGTTTACCGCCAATTTCTAATGACATTGGAGTAGCTTATCTTCCATTATAATTACAGCAATCGTGTTTTAGCGACTATAGACAATTAGTTCTCAAGATAATAGATTTAAACTTATGATTCTAGTGTTGGCCACTCCTTGCTCAAATCCGAGTGGATGTTGATTTATATAACTATCAAACACTGCCCTCTCCCAATAACCTGTCAAGGGTGGTTTTACTACCCCCACTTGAGGTTCCTTTGATCCGAACACGGGAATTCTACCACTTACCTGTGAAACATGTGATCGTAATTATTATGTAACTGGCTGCCCAAAATACGGCCAGTTACGAATTTTATGGCCATGTCAATTAACTGGCTTGATATCTCATTTTTCGCCGAATTGACCTTCAAATATATTTACAGGGCGAAATTATTAGCCTCAGGGTCTAGCTTATACAAGCTGAAATCTGGTTCATCCTTACAACGCGACAGGTTGTGAACCCTAAAATCAAATGGAACCTAAAGTTGATGGGCAGGCGACCATATGTGGAAAACGAAGATTTATGGTATAAGTTCTCCTAGGCATACCCAATTTATTTGCATGTACTCGTAGATTGATTGAAAGAAAATACAGAGTATAACCTCCATTACGGAGGATTCATTCCTGGCCACAGTGCTGATGTTATTTTACATTACATTACTGAGATGTTGGTTGAGATGTATGGGTTCGAAATTTAAAGAAAGGGCGAGTACTCATTATGAGGTCTGACGGAAAACTATGAATTCAAACTATCGAACATAGGGAAAATTACATTCCAGATATAGAAATACATTTATATGGAATGTTTTTTAGATATAAAAATTCCATATAAAATGAACATATTCTTTCAAGCTTATAATCTTTATGCACTTCTGGAATTTCTGCATTTTAGAATAAAATCTAAGTAATTAGATATTGAATAAATTAACGACAGCCAAAATGCTTAGCATTTCAGATTTAGCAATTTTTCTGTCATGTCGCTACGATGTTTGTAGTGTGGCAGTTCATATAGTGATGTCTAGCAATGGGGCATCGTGCTGTAGACTTGTAGCATGATGTTCCACCCAGTCACATTATACTGACACCAGGCCGATCAGTCCTAACACTAACTTCTTAATGCTGAGCGCCTAGAGAGGCAGCTGTTAGTAGCATTTTTTTAAGCTTTGATATGACTCGACCGAGTTTCGAACACACCACTTCCTACTTCCGATGTGTACGCTCAGATTACTAGGCCTCCGAAACAGTTCTTCTAACTTATAAAGAAATAGTGAACTCTCATCACGAAGTTTGATGGCAAATTATTCCCGCAAGGCTTATGCGCTGCTTAAAGGTGATTCTAGAGAGGGGGAATCACAATTCGCTTCCCTAAACGATGATCACCTTGAGAAATGAATTTAAATTGTGCTACAATTTGCTACAGCTTAAAAAGTCACCAAAAATTAAGTTCCGTTTTCCGGAGTTTTACGAAATTTACAAATAGTAATAAAATATCTTCATTTTTCAAATATGTTCGCCTACCTGTAGACTTTAAGTTTCGTTGAGACTTAAGAGATCACAGCCTTTCTGATATGTGTTCTTCAGATATCATCACAGAACAAGATGTTGTAGCACTTTTTATGATGGACTGATACACGTCAGCAGAGGAGAATTTTCTGATATAGCAGTTATTTCTTGTTTGGACTGTACAATGTTAGTGAATACTGAATCTAAGAAGCAAAGTTATATTGCACTTCTGCAATGCAAATCAACCGTCTAGAAACGGGTGCGTAGACTGGTGTGAAGTCATTGATCTGACACCAGTCACTAACAGAACACGGCTGTCTTAGAAGGGAAGTGTCTTCAACATTAGCAATCATCTTCACGACTGAAGCATCAACGCTTCTTGTCGATCAGGACATCCTTGATAGAAACTACGTGTGAAAGGGTATTGTATCTGCATATGGATTGAACAGTTGCGATTTCGATGATTTCAACGCTTTTGATATCGCTAAGATTAGTGTGCGTACTTCTGTCGCTAAATCAAGCCGCTTGTTCGGAAATTAGTTCCATCCTCATAGTGAGGCAATATATATATATATATATATATATATATATATATATATATATATATATATATATATATATATATATATATATATATATATATATATATATATATATATAGCATGTGCCATGCCATTCATTTTCCGAACTGTACATGTCCACCTTACCACCGCCACTCCCCTCATGTGATAAAAAAAGAATTTGACGGCCCCAACTGCTGAGTCCGGAAAGAAATTCAATCATCAGTCGGCACAGATGTCACATACCTGATTGAAGGTTCACAGAGAAACAGCTCTGTACGAAGCAATTGTCCTCTCCTAGATAATGAGTCGGGCTGAACATTGAGCAGGTAAGAGATAATATTACCTGTTGTTGTGAGTTAGGTAGGTGAAACCGCACCACGCATCAATAGGTCGTTGATTAGTTTTTCACGTCTTGGACTACGCGCGTATGTATCAAATAAATGATTGGGTCATATCTTTCCTGTTGGGGATTTTCCCCTGTATGATAACATGTAAATTATAAAGACGCACTCTAAGTAAGCGGTTACCTCTTTAACCAGAAAACACATTTACTGGAAACAAAGAGCCACTCGTTTAAAAACAATGCTCTATGCCAACACTGTCTTATTACATTGTCCACAATTCAATGAAAATGTGTCGTGCGCAACAAAATCTCCTTAGGACGAGCTCCAGTTCTGATACAACATACATATTATCTTCTTGAGGGACATTATACGCTTTACTTTGTCTTCCATTTCAACATTGAAAGTATTACATATTTATGTTTCCGTAATGCCGTTTAAAAAAATAATTCTTGAGTGACTCTATTATATCATCATAATTTTCATTGAAGTTTTGTGTAGAGTTATTTTATTGCAATACGTAAATTAAGTAGAAAACATATACAAGTTGCCCTACTTTAGTATGCGCGTAACACACTTCCTTATATTATTTTGCGTTTATATATTTCACTATCAAGTTATTCTGTAAGTTAGAATAATATCAAAATATTTTTAAATGATTGTAAAATTGAACGTATAAAAGCTCTTGGGACAGTGTCAGATGCTATATATGGTCGGGAAATAGACTCACCCGCCCATATACGAGTTTCTTGCTGCATTGCAGGTCGACTTTGGTTAGCTATAGGCTAAGGGCGTAAACCCTATAAGAAAATCCGGAGTAGAGACACTAATGTAGCTGGACGATGTACTACTGGCAACTACTGGCAACTCCTTGGTCTGGAGATGGATGAGCTCCACCAGACGACTTTTGCCCAAGACACATTGATAATGCTGGACAAATCTGAAGTTACGATACCGGATTGGTCATCGCCCGGGTCAATGTGGACCGCGCTTGCATTTGTCCACCAGGAGGGAGGTGACAAGTGTGCTACTTGTACTTTGCATACAATCAGAGCGCGAGACAGCATAGTCATTGCCACCTGGAACATTATAACTCTGGTGCAAATTGGAAGACTGCAAGAGTTGACACATGAGCAGGAACACTATACATAGCAAATTCTGAGACAGTGAAGTCGGATAGAAAGCCCTAGGATAATACCAAACTGAAGATGGGCATATAACATAATACAATAGAGAGTTGAACAAGTTCATAAAGGGACTAGTCTTCCTTGTAAACAAAGCTATCAAGCAGACTCATCTCATTTGTCTGAGAGCATCTCCTTTTAACGGAAACGTGTAAAGGAAACTTAGAGGTGCTTGAAGTTCCAAACTCCACAAATGACTTCCCCATTCTCAACGAAGAGGTTGAGTCAGCAATACGAGCACTGAAAAATGGGGAATCAGCTGTAGAAGACAGTATGCTAGCTGAACTTAGCAATAATGGAGGGAATCAGTGATATAACTACTAACAAAACTCTGCAACAAGATCTGGCAGGCAGGTGAATTGACAACACAGTGGACCCAGTCACTGATTATAACACACCCCATAAAAAACAATCTGCAGATGTGCCAAAAGTACAGAACTATCAGTTTGATCAACCATGCTAGTAAGGTTATCATGAGGCATATCTTTCACAGACTGAAACCACAGGCAGAAGAAATAATTGCTGAAGAACACGCAGGGTTCCGGAGTGGAAGAAGCACAACTGAACAAATATTCAATCTCAGGGTCCTGTGTGAAAAGTACTCGCAACATCAACCCGATATCTATCATGTGTTCATAGATATCTCAAAGGCATTTGGTAGAGTGTGGCATGAGGCATTGTGAGCCACAATGAAGACATACAACATGGGACAGAAGTTGACCAATAACATCAAGCAGCTGTACGCCAAGGCTACCAGGTCAGTAATTTCTCAATGTTCTGTAGGGAACTGGTTCCAGCCAACTTTCCAGCCTGTCTCCTGTCACCCAAGCTTTTCAACATATAGTGCATTATTGGCAAAACTCTGGAAAACCACTGTAGGACAGTCAGAATAGGAGGTTGTAATATCACCAACCTCCACTTTGCAGACGACATAGATGGGCTAGCAGGCAGTGAAGACGAGCTTGCCACCTTATCGAAGAACTTCGATGAAACATCTTCAAGATTTGACATGGAGATAAGCGCTGATAAGACAAAGCTGATGACAAATAGTGGCCAAGAAATCTCAGCCAAGATTACATTCAGAGGACAGGAACTGACAACAATGAGCCAGTTCAAATATATTGGTTCCATAATCACTGAAGAGAGATAAGAGCAGACATTTTGTCACGTGCAGCACAAACAACGGCACCTATGTCAAAGTCAAGACCCATCTCGAGAGACAAGACTATCTGTCTGAAAACTAAATTCAGAATATTGAGAGCACTAGTCATCACAATCGTTTTGTATTCATATGAGGCGTGGACCCTGACAGCAGAATTACAACGAAGAAGCCATGCACTTGAAATGAGATGCTACAGAACCATCCTTGGCATCTCTTACATGGACCACATCACAAATGAAGAAGTGCCTAACACCATCAGGCGCAAAGTAGATCAGTATGAAAACCTCCTCACCACCGTCAAAAATAGAAAGCTGAAATGGTATGGCCATGACACTAGAGCCATCCGTCTATCCACAACAGTACTACATGGCATTGTCGAGATTGGTAGAAGGAGAAGTAGAAAGAGAAAAACGTGGACTGACAACATCACAGAATAGACCATAAAATGTTTTGCGGAGACACAGGCATTGTCACATGATTGAGACAATTGGAGGTAAATGATCAGATGTTCAGCAGCACAGTGCCTCGACGAACACATTAGTTCAAGAGACTGATGATGATTATGATGATGATGATGATGATGATACCAGCTCTAAATCATTGTAAAATTACTTTTCATTATTTTCGTTATTCAAATTGGCTATATTCCTTGCAACATATTTATAAAAACTGGCACACATCTTATATTTTCATTAGCCATTTTTTTTATTAATAACATTGTAAAGTCAAATGCATTAAATGTGTGTTAGCTGGATGAACGGGGTCTTTCCCACGTGAACCTAGTTTTTGTTTTACGAATTGCACAGCAAAAATGGATCTTGCAACAACTTGTTTTAGAAACTATGTTTGCTTTCAGAACGTTTTGAAGACAAATTCTTATCTTTGGTGTTCTTTTACCTGACAAAGTGTTTATAAACAAAATTGAATAGCTTCATTTTATTACCTGAAATGATGTAGTATGGGTGAATAAAACGAAATAGCTAATGACAGCTCTACAGTAGCAAATTTATGGTGGAATTTACCATTGATAGGAAATATGATGGATGAGACGAAATTTGATTCATTTACCTTTTGCAACACTCAAGGGTAATATCGTATGATACTCCAGTACCCCATGAATTTAATTCTTTAGAATGAGCTAGAATACAATTATCCAAACCTGATTTAATGTAGTTGCTTTTCTATAGTGATCTGTATCTCGCAAGAAAACAAGGCTAAAACCATTTGGGACCTTATACCGTCATCACGGTCTTTTCAGTGGACAATATGCTATTGTGGCGATTGCGGTTATGCATGCTGGTGCCGACGATGCAAGATGCACGTTTCGAGAAAAACTATAAACGGTTTAGGGAAAAACGTATTAGCCTGCCTCAGTACTTAAATATAGGGCGAGCACCCCCAGAGTCTACATAGATGTGAGGATATTTGCACGCATGGTAATTGATGCCTATATTATGTATATGGCATGATCTGCGCAGAGGATTACTGAAATACATGATGGAGCGAATGTCCCTATCAAATACGATTCATTTTGAATTTACTTAATTCTGAGTGGCACAAAAGAAACGAACACAGATATGATATCAACTTCCATTTGGCAGCAAGTCTAAAATGAGCTCCACAGAAAACGACTTCAGGTCACTGGGTACCTCTCAAGTATCATTTCGTACTAGAGATAGTGGAACTGATCTTAGACTTCTATCATGCAAACTATGTCATCCTCTTCCTTCAACGTTGAAATGTTAAAATATATTATTTAATATGTACTACCAAAACTGATTAGACTGGTTAAAATCGTTAGAGAAACTTACTAGTACACAGTACTTTGGCATTCACCATCTAATTTCAACCTGCTGGGGTTTATGCCAACGTCTCTTGGAAATACATTTACTTGTTTGTGCCATGATTGAATTCCACCAGAAAATATATAACGGAGTAAATGTAGTCCGTCTGTTCAGCAATGTCAGTATGGGCCCCCAAATATGTAAAACAGGGATGTAATTTGGAGATGGGGAGGCAGGGGAATTCCCCTTCCCCCACCCACAAAAAAAAATTGAATGTGCTGTAAAATTGTTGTAGCCTATATACAACCATTAACAAGGCGTAGCCATGTTTGCACCCCACCCACCCAAAAAAAAAAAAATAATAATAATAATTGAAATGACGGCCCTTCTGAGGTACGATATTGAATATTTGTCCTCAAGTTCCATGATTGACTGACACTAGAACTCGAATTACAACACTGATTGTGATAATAGTTTTGCGTTAACTGATCCCTATCATGCTTACCATTGTTGATGTGTTACATGGACATATTCATAAAGTAGATATAAATATAGTGCCTTAACTGCTAAGTATGGAAATAGTACATTTTTACAACTGTTATAAATTAATACACCCTACTACGGATGCTCGCTTTTAATACCGACTGTCGAACTTCTGAGACAAATTACAGTTAGTTTCACAGACGACACAACTAACAATATTATGCTGAACGTTCGGCCTTCTTTAACGAATGATAACAAATATAGATCTTTAAATGTACATTTAAGGTAATGATATTTGTTACTATGGTAGAGAATCACCTTCAAAAGCAAGAAATTGACAAATCAGGAGTATGATAAGCTGTAGATAGTTAAAGACATTTGTAATTTGTTCTTTGGAAGCTGCAAAAATGTCCTCTGCTCCGTTTTTACTACTTATGAGTGCTGTAACACAAACTTAATTTTAATTGCTGCTTTTCAGCCAATCAGTGCAGGCTTTTGACCGAGAATTGTAACTTATTTTGATAAGGTCATTTAAAATACAAGCATTCGCTTAAACAAATTGTTACCCATCTCCAAAGCTTGGCCTCCGGGTCCCTGTTACATCCATCCCGTTCTTCTCTTACTCTGCACCAAAATTAAACCAATTCCAGCAAGCAGACGACGGGCACAGAAAAAGCGAACAGACCCTATTCCACGCTCTAAATGTACGGTAGGTGGTAGACATGTAATTTGAGTTAACAGTTGAGGCACTAAACAAAATTCTCGACGATAATTCACTAATTAAATATCATGAGCTCGACGCATTCTTCAGAGCATTTCCTAATGTAGTCAGGCCTAGTGTACATATCTTTTCCAAAAGTTTCTAAAGTTCAGCCGCGTTCAAGAAATGTATGCCTTGTGCCTATTACGTTTATGAACATGAAGTGTAGATGGCGACCACAACAAAAGTGGTAGAGTGGATTCTAACCAATGACGTGGTCGTAATGTGTACCGACGATCTTGTGCAGCTTGTTAGGGACAATCTGATGGACGTGAAGGACACATGCCCGCTGCAACGTGCTTGATACAGGTAGTCGCATTACAACTGAATATGATTCTCGGGCTACAGCTCAACAGCAATATGAGCTGGGAGACGACTGGTGTTAAGAGTGAATAGAAGCTGGGAGAAGACTGGCGTTAAGAGTCAATAGGAGCTGGAAGTAAACTGGTGTCAAGAGTGAGATGCTAACATACATTGACATACACATATTTCTTGAGAAGAAAATTCTTCGTGGCATTTCGATATTCTAATGCAATAGTGTGGAGACGAACAACGCAATGTGTGTGTGTCATATGAATTGACAGAATAGAATCAAACAGCTGAAAAACCTATATTGACACCAGTGTTTCAGTGATTGGGATTTAATTTATAGCTGACCAACACGTTACTTTCTTGACATAAAACATCAAGATTATGACAAGCGCAGCGACTATCCATCGGCTCTTGATGTGATGATCCGGCATTTGTTATGCGAGTACATGCGCGGTCATTAAAAGCAGCCTAGGAGATAAAGTTCAATGAAGGCTCAACACTTGTTCTGAGACTAAATAAAAAGGACTCGGTTATCTACCGAAACGTGCGATGCCTGCCACTAGGGTCGACATAATATTAGACCAAAGCCTGTGGATATCGCAATCAATATAGCTCAACAGTGATTTCAGGATGAAGGCGATATCGGACTTCCAAAAAGACATTTTCCTGCTGATGGACAATTCAACACTTTTGGAGACCATAGAAAATCTGCGAAAGTGGGTCCGATTTGATCTCGCGGCGTGTGAGGATGAGAAAGACTGCGAGATATGATTATCAATCCAACGTTTCAGACGCGGATGCCCATGATTCCTAGATTTCTTGTTTTGGAAACGTCACTCCACTTTCTAAACGCAAGCGCCAGCTGATTCCCTCATTTTCTCAACTTCAAGTTCATTCTTAATTACGTTCTACTTCGAATATTGTTCCTGCTCTTCAGCCTGTGTTCGTTAAGCATTGTTACGAGTTTGTAAGTAAACGACTAGTTCGTTCGTAAAAATTGTCTGGGCTTCCAGATCCTAAACCTCTTCTCTAAATCTTTCCTCTTTCTCATTAACGTTTTGTATTGTGTTATAGACAACTTCGAAGACTTTCGACACTGCTTTATCAAGGATGATCTAACAACATTTTCTGTTATTATTGACTTAAGCAAATTGTCAAGACATTTTATGCAAAGTTAGAATTAGTGTCCAGCTTATCATTCGACTGATCCCATTTTGTGTGACTCGGTTTCAAAGACATAACCACCGACTGACAATATTCCATCCGAACAAATTGGAAACTGGACTTCTACTGGGACATATCTCTCCTTCTTCATAGGGGCAGGATAGTCTTTCACTCTCTTCTCTACTAACCCCTTATGAAATTGACAGCCTGCTCTGTTCTTTCTCCTTCTGTTGCTTTTCCGGTTTTCCTTACTTTTGACACTACCAGATATTTTCAACTGTACGAATTCACAACTAAAAGTTAATTGTTGCTACATATCATTGTACTAAGGTGTGCAATGTTTACCTTACGCGCAAATGTATTCGAAATTAGACGAATTACCTTGTGTTGGTCATTCTGTGTGCCTACGAGTCAAAATATGGATGCTCGACAATTTGGATTTCCTTAAAACACTTTCAGAAACAGTTCAACGTAGTTCAATACATACTATTTAAAAATACTTTCTATAAGAATATTTGTTGACAAGTAGTAGTTTAAAACTTCCCACTCGACACAATTGACCTTCATGTTTACGTACCAAGCTTTTCTATTTTTTATTTTTAATTGTTTGTTGCTTTTTTTCCAGAAAAAGAAACATCGGCCACGTGATAAAAAGGAGACCGTGAGTTCAACTTTGTGGAGGGAGACATTGTAATACATCAGTTGTAATTAATACCAATCAACGAAGATCAATTTACGTTGTGCTTTGCTGGCTTGCTGGCATTATATTTAACATCTATCAACTTAAAGAAAAGTATTAACCATGGAATGTAGATTTTTTAAAATAAATTAAACACAAGTTAAATAAGAATTATATTTAGCCCCTTTGTTAAGATAATGAAAAATAGTTTTGTAAGAGAAGGATGATAAATATCTAGATGTATATTATATCAATGATATATTTATCTTACACAATAGCAACTGGAGTAATAAAGAGGTGCTGAAAGGACATTGGAACTTGTAAATAAATGAATTTTCAATAAATTGCTGTACCTTATGTATCTAAAGAGGCTTTTTAAAAAGTAAAAGAGAAGCATATTCTTCAGACAAACCTAATTTTATGTTGCTGGTTGCTGGGGAATGAGGGTAGGACCATGACGGGACATTGCAAAAGATATATTTGTGTATGATTTGGTGATATGTAAGGATGGTAGCTGATGCTGCTTCAATTAATGAAACAAACGCTTAACCTTTGATCTTTGTACCACAATTTGTCTTAACATTTAGATACTTTAATAAATTCCCTTGTAGTTTGTTTCATTTAAACTTGCTATGGCGATAAGTTCAATTAGCGATATACAAATAGAACAGTAAGCTTTACGTAGAGAAGTTAATATAAGATGCTATTTAATAACGAAATTTGGTTCACTGTGATACCTAAACTAAACACCTGCCTTTAACCAGGCATAATTCAAATTATTAACACTCAGTAAACTGGAATATTTTACCAAATATTTTTTCCTGTTTGTAACTTTCCAGAGTATTTAAATTATGTACATATATTCATGCTAGTTTTTGTATTCTTCATTGATATTTGATGTAATCAGTGGTAATATATTAGAGTCCGTAACTCAAACCTAATTTATTTAGAAGCATGGATAATAATAATAATAATAATAATAATAATAATAATAATAATGAGGACTTTGTATAGCGCCTAATCTGTCGAAGCTCTAAGCGCTTTACACCATCAATAATGATATGACTACACTACAGAAAAACAAATGACAAAAACAATGAAATTGGAAAATATAAAAACATGCTGAAAACATATGAGATACAAAACATTATTAGGTCTCTAAGTTTGTCCCTGCAGTCGAAACGGGTGAGTTTTAAGAGCACTCTTAAAAGGGACCACTGTGGCTTTGTGTCTAATTGCAATGGGCAATTCGTTCCACGTCGCCGGGTCCTGGTATGCAAACGAACGTTGTCCATATGACTTTATTTTCACCAAGGGAACAATGAGTATTCGATTATCAGAAGAAGAGCGTAAGTATCTAGCTGGTGTTTACACATTTGTGAGGCTAGATAGGTATGTTGGACTGGAGTCTGTCATTGAAACATAGCACAGAGTACAAATTTTGTCTTTGATTCTGTATCGAATTGATAGCCAGTGTAGGGTACAGAGCAGTGGTGAGGTGTGCTCTGATCGAGGTACTCTAAAGATGATCCGTGCAGCTGTGTTTTGAACGTTTTGAAGTTTCTGGAGTAAATATTGTGACGAACCAGACAGAATTGAGTTACAATAGTCTAGTCTTGAAAGTACTAATGAACACACAAGTGTTTTTAGCGGCATCAACTGAAAGATATTTACGGATGGAATTGATGCGTCTCAATTCAAGATATGCAGCCTTGCATATGTTCATGACATGTTGGTGCAATGTGAGAGTACTGTCTAGAGTAACGCCTAGGTTTCGTACTGACTGTGAGAATTTAATATTGGTGCTGCTGATATTTATTGTCTTAGGTAAAGGATGTGAAGGAGAAAGTCTTTGTGTTGTGATCAGAATAGCTTCAGTTTTATCATCATTCATCTGCAGCTTGTTACATGTCATCCATGATTTCACATCAGAAATGCACCTCTCTACTCCATGGATGGTATTCAGTTGGGTGGCTAGACTTGTATATTTGGGTGTCACCAGCATGCAATTGGTGTGACACTGGTTGATGATCTATGACACATGAGAGCGGCTGAGTGTACAGAATGAAGAGAACAGGTCCAAGAACAAATTTCTGTGGAACACCACAACATACGTCAACTGGGCTGGAGTGTATTTAATTTGCAGATATAATTTGTGTCCTGTTGACTAAGTAGGACTTGAGCCACTGTAAGGCTGTATTGTTAATGCCAAATACATGCCGGAGACGGTGAAGTAATATATCATGGTCTATTGTGTCAAATGCTGCAGATAAATCCAGAAGAGTGAGGACTGTAATCTTTCCACTATCTAAAGCAGAGAGAATGTCATTAAATACTTTCAGAAAAGTAGTTTCCGTACTGTGGCAAGAGCGATATGTAGACTGTACATTGCTAAAAAAGACTGTTTGAATTTAAATGAGATACAATATGAATTAGAACAACCTTTTCTAAGATTTTTTTATATGAATGGGATATAAGAAACTGTGCGGTAGTTCTTTAAATCGTTATGGTCAAGTGTTGGTTTCTTCAGCAGTTGCTTTACGATGGTAGTTTTGAAAAATTATGGGAATTCCCTCGATAAGAGAGAGATATTAATAACATCAGTTAGTGAAGGCAATATTAGGTCTAAACACTCAAGCAGCAGTGATGTTGGAATTGGATCACGTTCACAAGACTTTGGTGCACTTTACATCACGATTGTCCGTACTAAATCAATAGAAACAGGTTCAAATGCTCCTAAAGGTTGTCGCTGAAATTTTGCACCATAACTGTATGGTGACGAGTTGAAATTGTGCTGTCAAGCGAATCTCTAATGGTTTGTACTTTGTCACGGAAGAAATTTGCAAATTGGTCTGGAAGGTCTAGTGGAGAGAAGGGTGTTGGAAGTGGTGTACTTGACATTAGTTTGTTAGTTATCTCGAAGAGCTCTTTGCAGCTATAACTCTCAGTGATCTTAGTACTGTAGTGGGATAATTTGGCTAAATAGACTATGTTTGTGACGTTCTTCTTAGCGGCTTCATATATTTGTTTATGAATAGTGAGTCTGGTGGAAAGCCAAAGCCTCTCTGCTTTTCGGCGATGTCTTTTAGCAGTTCGAAGCTGGTCCCTAACACTGCTATACCATGGAGAACACCTTTTATAGATACTCTGCATTTGGTGGCTGGGGCATGTTTTTCAAGCAATGAGCGCAGGCAGTTATCAAATTGTTCCGCTGTTGGATGTAAGAAAGTTTCTAGGTTTTCTTCGATGTGATGCTTGAATTTGGTTCTATTAATCATACGGGGGTTTTAACATCAACTAACTTGCTTCAGTAGTTGATCAATATCACAAAATAGCATACATATGTCCACGTTCTTCTTTGTGTAAAATCTTGTGTAACATGTCGAGTACATTTAGCTATATTCCCAGACAAAGCATCTTTTATCCCTATGTGTTATATTCTAAAGGCTGTTCTGAAATTCCGAAATGTGATGAATGAAACATATATCCAATTAATTTCTGTCATGACTTCATTCTCGCAAATACTGACAGGACTAACTGATAAGATTATTTGACCTGCATTTTTACCAAACAAATCTACTGGCATTAAATATGTATGTGATCATTTATTCACAGCATAGATATTTATATATTCTAAGCAAAGCATTATTCTTCTACACGTATTATTGTTGCATAAACAAACGTATTAAATCTTAATAAGTGTTCACGAAATTCAACTTTTAAATCAGTATTTTAAATAAACGCCTATTATCAGAATATATTAAATAGAAACTAAATATCTTACGTGCTGCACAAAATGGACAGGCCTAGAAAACAATGTGATATGGTCACCCAAGTTTCCTCAGAAAACTTATTCAACGTTACTTTAATAGAGTTGTCTTAATAATAAAAAATTGTCAATACAAAGTGAAATACAAATAAACGGTCTGCTGACATAAATTTAGGATGTGTTTATGCAATATTGTAAATAATCGATGGTATATCCTTCATTCCTTCATTTCTTTCTACCTACTGTATTAGTCAGAGAGTACTTATATTAGAAGCAGGGTCTGAGAACCTTACATATCGCAAACAATCACTGAAGTACAGCTTGGATAACTTTCTCAGAAATTCATTTTATTAGTTTGTTATGATCAAATTTTATACTTACATAGCCGATAGAAACATATTTGTATTTATTAGTTTGTTGTTTGTTCTTTTCTATATAGAACAACAAAATAGACCAGATCAGGTATCAAATCTTGCGTGTGAGCTTTTCGACGTAATAAATATTTCCCACCACGTCCCATAGCCTCTTAAATGCAAATAAATTACAGCGGATTTGTTTCGCATGCATTTGCAAAAGCATAATAATGAAAAAAGTAGTATCACGTGCAAACACATGCATCATTTGTATGAGAAGCAAACCACAGCTAGAACACTATCAAGTCCAACGCCCTCGAAGAAAGCGTTCACTTATTTTTCAATGATGCAAGATTCATGATTAAGATATAATTTTCTCTACCTTGGGGTTGACAAAATTTTGAGACCTCTTTCAAATGGTGATTACTGTTTTAAAAAATTTATTTCAACTTATTAACAATATAGACACTCCTTGAAAAATGTACAAAGTCAGGTTTTTTTTCCTATCTGGTGACAGAAAAGGCAGAGGACATATCAGCCGTTGTTTTTCCAACAGTTTGTACTGTATAACAGCAACGATAGATAACCAAAATGCAGTCTCTGTCGCCTAGACTAAATTATTTAAATCTTCACGGATTTAATTGAATATGTTTTGATAACAACGGTGGTTACACATGCGACAGACTGTGGCCCAATTTTTATCTCGTTCTGGGAGAATGATACATTTACAACAGTCGCCTAATTCCATGGATACAAACTTTGCAAAAACCATTATTGGGCTCAGAAGGATTTTAATCTTGCTGAAAGTAAACTAGTGATCCAGAGCTCGAATATACTTCTTTCACAATCGCCAAACTGGTAACAAAATCTAACTGCCACTTTGTTAATAGCATATTAGGCTAGAAATAATCAAATAAACAGGGGCTCCGAGTGGCCGAGTATCTAAAGAGCTTTCCGTTACGGATTACTACCATCTCACCTCTGTCTGCGTGAGTTCGAGTCTAAGATTCGGCTAATGTAGTTATGTGAGAAAGCTTGCCAGTAGCTTCTCGTGGGTTGGTGGTTCTTTCCAGGGGTTTTCCCGGGTTCTTCCTCCACCAATAATACTGGCCGCCATGTATAGCCTATCATGTGCAGAAAAATGGCGTTTAACCCTACAACAACAAATCAAATAAACAAGCAACCTGTTATAGTTTATCTAACAGAAATGGCCATGTGTTAATAAGCAGCACATACCTATCTATATAAAGCAAACAGATGAATTATAAAAGTGAATAAGTTTAACATGAACATGTTTCTTCAAACAAATCAAGTACAAACTGATATAAAACATGATGGTCTTTAATTCAGCAGTAATCAATCTTCATTTTCTATTGTCTAGATTTAACAGATCCAAGCCTATCAGGTTCCTCGTGGTTGCACAATATTGGACTATGAGAACAAAATGTTAGAAAGAATTCTGATATTTTAATTCATGTAGAGGAAAATGGCAGCGAAAATGGCCCCAAAAAACGAAAGGTTGAAATTTTGCACAGAGATAGAGAGGCAAGCATGGTACAGTTTGACAAGAAAGTACTTACTCTTGAAAAAGATCTACTGGATAAATATTTTGCAATAAAATAGATACTAGACAATATGACAAGTTGATATTACCTGCCGTTCTTATGTTATTTATTGCTTTCATACAGAACACAAAGGTCAAGTATTTTTTGCAATCTTTGTCGGGGAGTTGAGTAATCTGACCTATGCTCATTAGACAAAATTCACAAACATTTCTTGTAAAAAGGCATTTTATCTCTATATTGACATTTCTAACTATTTATCAATATATATTGTTATGCTTGTTTAGTTTGTATAATGTTATGTCTATTTTCCATGAATATACGATATGTATATTTATATTGTGTGACTGACCATGATGGTTAATTGAGTTTAGGGCCTCTATGACTACTTACTTTTTTTTCTTGATATGTTGCAAACAACATATTATATAGCTACTATTTTTCTATAACTGTAAGTAATTATTAACTGGAGGTTAAAATGTTTGTGTGGCCTTTGACATAGATGATTCCAGATATGAAGTTTGAAGAAAAATTACATTAAGTTGACATAGTTTTTCCACCAAAAATAATGCTTGCGCAATAGGTCAGGTGAAAAGATACATAAATTTATTAGTATCAGAACATATGCATTCCTATCTAAACATAGATCTTTCCAGTAATCAATATAAGTGATGTTTTAGTAAATATTTGAACGGATTTCATTCCTTTTACAACTTATTCATTGGAAGTAAAATGTGATTTAGGGCTAAAGTACCATCATGGAATTATTGTGGATTCATTCAAAGATGTTTTAGGTTATATTACTGATATACATCAAGACTCTTAAGACCGTATCACATTCCAGGCTATTGCAATATCAATGCATTCAATATTGGAATTCATTCGGATCACCATTTGGAACTCATTTGGACCTCTACACTTTCGATTTGTGATAAAACTTTAAGGACTATTTTATTATGATTGAAAGAGAAAAAATCATATTTTAATTTTATAGAACTTGTTGGTTATCAATATTTTATGTTACTTCAAGACATTATAACCGTAAGTATATATATATATATATATATATATATATATATATATATATATATATATATATATATATATATATATATATATATTTATATATATATATATATATATATATATATATATATATATATATATATATATATATATGCAATAAACTGACAAGCAACAGTGCAAAAACTAGTATCACTCTAGCCTGAGCGCTTTCGACTCTCAATGAGTCTTTATCAAAGGCAAATACAGAACATAGACAAGACAGACAATTAAAATACAAAAACCGTGTTTACAGAACTTTACATGCCTGTTTCTACAGGAATTAAGCCTTGAAATTTATTATGTTATAACAAGTTGCGGATGCTGTAAAATGTGAAATCGATGATCCAAAGCGACACATATGTTTTTGTATGTAAATTTAAGTACGCGCAAATTATATCCCGGATATTTTATATTAGTAGTTAGAGGCTATTAAGCAAATTTAGAGAATTTTTTAAAAGAAAATGTGTCAGCTGGAAAAGATAATTAAATTTGTGCATGGCTGTCTTTTTCTAGTCTTCTTGGTTTAAACCACTTGGTTTTAATGTTCGAAGGCGTCGTATCCAGTAAGATTCCTTTTCTTTCCTGGTTTCCGAATTCCAGTTGTGATTGTGAGCAATTGCAATAAGTGTTATATCACTGAAGGTGTGGCTAGGGGAAGAGAAGTGTTCTTCGACCGGACTTCTGTATAGCGTCTTTGTTATCCAATCAGATCTATGAAGGTTGATCCTTTAGTGTAGCCTCTGAGTTTCTCCGACAGATTGGATAACAAAGAAGCTAAACAGAAGTCCGGTCGCAGAACACTTCTCTTCCCCTAACCACACCTTCAGTGATATAACACTTATTGCAATTGCTCACAATCACAACCGAAGTTCCGAAACCAGGAAAGAAAAGGAATCTTACTGGATACGACGCCTTCGAACATTAAAACCAAGTGGTTTAAACCAAGAAGACTAGAAAAAGACAGCCATGCACAAATTTAATTATCTTTTCCAGCTGACACATTTTCTTTTAAATAATTCTCTAAATTTGCTTAATAGCCTCTAACTACTAATAGAAAATATCCGGGATATAATTTGCGCGTACATAAATTTACATACAAAAACATATGTGTCGCTTTGGCTCATCCATTTCACATTTTACAGCATCCGCAACTTGTTGTAACATAATAAATTTCAAGGCTTAATTCCTGTAGAAACAGGCATGTAAAGTTCTGTAAACACGGTTTTTGTATTTTAATTGTCTGTCTTGTCTATGTTCTGTATTTGCCTTTGATAAAGACTCATTGAGAGTCGAAAGCGCTCAGGCTAGAGTGATACTAGTTTTTGCACTGTTGCTTGTCAGTTTATTGCATTTATCTTATTCAATCCCTGACACACGTGATCCCTTGCTGGATCCAGTGCATTTGAAAGGACTGTTTATATTCCATATGATTTGTATTCTTTATATATATATATATATATATATATATATATATATATATATATATATATATATATATATATATATATATATATATATATATATATATATATATTGACTTGCTTATGTGGATAATCAATTGGACACAATAACATCTAGTTTTCCGTTATTGTATGATGCTATCTTTAGATTCAGCACATATATGCATGAGCAACACCAGTTGCATTAGGAAAGCATTGCGACTCGATTGTTAAACTTGTGAGATTATCAAGTTGTAGGTTTTGATATCGATACTAGGGCGGTTAATAATTACAAACATTTTATATGAAAAATGTTGCTTTAATAAGATATTTTGGTTTTGTGTATCTGCAGGTTCTTTAAAAGTAGTGCGCATATTCTTTCGGAGCAGCGTGACTATGGTAGAGACTTCAACACCACTGTGATACTTTCGCCTGTTAACGAAATAATCAACAATGGCGCATAATGGCCAGGAAACGATGAACATATATTAATCAAAAATGACTGTCAACAAATGGTACATCCCCTTACTGGCTTGTATTGTATCTATACATAAAACGAAGACAAAATATTGTTTTCACCAAATGGAGGAATTCTTTTATATTCAAAAATGAACGATAATTGCTATAAAAAAAAAAATGCGAAAAGACTTGTCCATGTGTGCTCCTTTGTATACAGTACAGGTAGTTTGAGAACGTTACTGACCTTTTAGCCCGTTCCATAAACGTTTAGTGACAACAGCATAACATGTATGGTGTATCCAATGGGTCAAAATGTTGAAATATTGCTTTATAAGTGTAGATAGTCTAATGATGGTTGTAAAGTCGTCAAATCTGTATTGATATACTGTTTTTGTTTTCGAATTGTTCTGTTTTTCGCATAATACTACCGTTATTCATCGAACATCATTTCAATACTACACTAGTCTTTCATCTCGAATTATTCTCTCTCTCTCTCTCTCTCTCTCTCTCTCTCTCTCTCTCTCTCTCTCTCTCTCTCTCTCTCTCTCTCTCTCTCTCTCTCTCTCAGCAATGTTCTCGGGATTAAACGCCCCATTCATAAGAAAGTTATATAACTCTTTTACAGGAAAGAAATATGGATGTTTGGAAAACAGCCCATTGCTTGCATCAACATTAGCGACGACACAGGATGATGGACAACTAGTCTACAAGTCCATTAAGGGGAGTCACGTTAATTTGGCTCGTGTCAGAAAGAGACGAGGTTGCTATAAACCTGTGGTTCAACATGCAACAGACTGTGGTCAGACTGAGAATAATCAAACTAAATCATTCTCTCATTATGTGGATGTAGTGTTGATCAAACCATTAGTGGGCCAAGAAAGATTTAAATTTTGCTATAAGTAAACTCATAATCAAGAGCTCGAATTCACCAACAATTTCTGCAAAAATATATTTTTTTAAAAAAAAATTTGTTCCGAGCTCGTTAAACTAGAGATAATTAAACAAGCAGTCACACAATACGATAGATTTATCTAACAGAAATGGCCATGTGTTAACACTCTCCAAATTTCGTTTTATATCAAGGAACATGATGAAACATCAGAAGCCAACAGATGCACTACAAAAGAGAATAAGTTATCGATATCAAGTTTCATTAAAGAAACAAAGCTCATACTGACATAAAACACGATTGGCATCAAGTAAACTCTAGTATCTTTCTCAGTGCCAACGTCGAGACATTAGTTTTCCTGTGCATTACATACTTTGGTCATGTTCGTCGCTCAGTGCTTATTGTTGACACTTGTTGTCATTGTGAAAACGCAACAGATCCATGCCACCCAGGTTCCTCAAGACTGTTCGAGATTTGACTATGAATACAAATTATTAGAAAGGATTCTGGTCCTTGAGTTTGCGCAAAGAGAAATGACTGCAAAGATGGAGCAGTTGCAAGAGCAGATTGCCGATATATCAAGTTGTAAGTAATGGACTTTTTTCAATTATTCAAGCACCTTCTCTCATAGATCAATAACTCACACCTATTTCTTAACTACACCCAATTGCAAGGTAACCAACTAAAATATGTTCTGCATTGATTCACAAAATTTAAGTAAATTACAGTGTGTTCTCTTTCAATGATCGCATGTTAAGAGAGAATTATCTCGGCTTAAAGCATCTGAACGCTCCTTTGATTTCTTTAAATTATATATCATCCTATAATGATACAGCGACGAATACGTATAACACAGATTGCGAAACATCATTTTTTGGTGATGGGCTCGTGTGTGCAGGCAAGGTGATGGGTGCTGTTTACCCGCTGACCTGGGTTCGATTCTACTTTGAGTACGAAAAAAAATTCTCCAACCTCTAGGACAGTTTTATTTCTATTTTTTAAAAAATATTAATTCTGCCTACTATTATCAAGCATTTCTTCTAGAGAATCTAGGGTTATTACTTTCCGTTTGTATGTTTTTTGTTTTCTTTTTTGTTGGTGTATATTTGTAATTCTCTATAATGAATTATATATATACCTTGATTTATTTCATAGGAATCCGGAATAACTGTGTAGGTAGATGAGAATTAATTATTAGGTCGTCATGCGAGAGTCTGCCACACACGAGAACATATAACACAGATTAAGTAACATCTTTTTGGTTATGTTTCCTTAGTCTGAGGGAATATGGACTAGTTTGTGCAAGCAAGGCGATGGGTGCCGTTTTCCCGTGGACCTGGGTTCGAATCTCCGTAGAATACAGAATTAAAAATTCTCTAATCTTTATTATATGACATCACACAAATTTATGGTTCATAAAAATTGTTGCATTCGTCACACGTCTTGATGACAGCAAAAGCAGAACTTTGAATTTGTTTAAACACCATAAATAATGGAACAAAGCTACCCTGTTGTGAACAGGAGGGGCCCCGAGTGGCCATTAATACTGGCCGCCATGTATAGCCTATATTGTGCTGAAAAATGGCGTTAAACCATAAAAAACAAACAAACAAACTGTTGTGAACATTTAATGAATAACATGAAGCAACAATGTCATTTCCGCGGATATTATGCACTTGATAACAGTTTAGATGTTATAAAGTTTGGCCACTCTTAGTTGTTTTGGAAAATCACAGACGAGATAATCAAAACGTTGTATTTTACATTTGAAACATGAAGAATTTATCGTGCAATACGTTATTCAAATTGCTGAATTACATATTGCATTTAATAAAAATTTCATCGATATAATTACAATAGAGAATGATAAGATACTTAAAAACAGTATAGTATGAGGAATGAATCAATTATAGATTTTTTTATGTGGATAGATACTCAGATATGTTGTCGGCTAAATTTACAATACAAATGAAAGAACTCGTATATTATTCAAGCTCAGTTTACAACGATTCAACAAAATTTATATTGAATTTATGGAGAACAAAGACATTTAAAAATTATATCCTAGAGACTCTGGACTAAACTATACCAGATGTGCCCTCTAAAGGCTTCCGTGAAAACAAATACGTTAGTATATTTCCTTAGCCATCTCATCTCACACTCACCAGTAATCAATTATCAGATAAAGGTTACTACAGTTTTCGATTCGTGCACATCGAAATACCCAAACGTTCTTTTATGGTAAACAATGTCGTAATAAAAGCACGGTATCAGCTACTTATATTACAGACATCAACAAATTGCGTCACATCAGTATACATATATATATATATATATATATATATATATATATATATATATATATATATATATATATATATATATATATATATATTCTTAATCTCATTATACAGAAAAGTATGGCAACAATCAGACGCATTTTAGTACATTACACACTTCTATAAAGTGTATACAAATATTCAAATATCCATGCTCTGATATATCCTTACAACCATATTAACTATCTTTCACACTGCAACCATTTCTTTAAGTTACAATTCAATTCAACAGTTGCAAAATCTAGCATATTACATGAATAAATAAATGTACTAGTTTACTGCGAAGTAACCAGATAGTGAATTGCAATATTAATTCTGAACACGAGCTTGCAATCTACATAATTCTTTACATATTCATACCTCATTTCTCAAATAAGTATGTAAATTAAACACTACAAAGATAATTATACGTGCTAACGTTTATAGTAATGAAGTATACATACTGCACATAATTACAATTACAATGCCGTAATATTCTGCAACAATCGAGCAAATAACTTACTCACCTTACGAAGCTTTGTCTTTCCTATAGGTTCCTAAGTTTACCCGCCAAATTGTGAGTGACTTTACTGGAGTATTGCTAAATAACCTTCCAGCACGATGTTTGGGCAATTACTAAGTTCCCAGCTCGAAAATACTAAATTAAATTCAGATTGAAATTGTGACCACACCCTCTCTCAGTTCCGATCGGATGTCGAGTCTACCCTGTTATATTGAACTTTGCAGACAATGTCACAGGGCCGTCAGTCAACGTGCGGAGATTTAAAACGGATAAAAGGTTTCTTTGTTCTTGAACAAAACTATTTCAACGTCCTCGTGCGACTTTTCACACCCAACAAATCTGGGTTACCGTACCATTACGAAGAGAAACCTCTATAACCGCGGTGTCTAACATATATACGTGGCTTCAAACCATTTCTTTGTTCCCCTGACTTACGCAATCGCGCGCAGGGAAACGTGACAATTATGGTATGTTCCTTTTACACTGTAAATTATATCTTCTGATTATTTTTAACTCTAGCAAATAAACGACGCATTGATTGTTTACCTCTAATTCACTGGTAATAAATGTCTTTTAGATTGGTTTTGGAGTTTCATTGACATATTGATCTGAAGCATCTATTTTATATAATGTCTTATCAATGTTTTTTTTTTATAGTTTCAGACTTAAACATGTTCAACTACCCTTTTGTGGTTTGAGTTACAACTGAATCATTATTAGAAATTACTATTGTTTCTACTAATATCTTTTCCCTTTTATGACATGCGTTTATTTCTATATCTTCAAGATACTCATAACTCGTTACACGTACTGGAATTTGCTTATAGTGTTCCTAAGAAACTCATTTTCTTTATACCAATTATTATTATAATGTTTCTATTTCGTGGAACAACACAATAGTTTTACATCTTTAAAATGATCTTTAAAATTTTGACTGTACCTATGTTTTCATGTAATGTATACTTTAAATTCGTCGGTGCAACCACTAAATAAAAGAGTCTTGATATCCACTTGTTTTGCATATGTATCTTTTGTAAACTTTTGTTTCAGATTATTTCAGTCCTATATTATTTGTTTTATCAATGTAGCATTGCACAACGCCGATACATTCTTACAAATTCTTTATCAACATACATTTTCTTGGTATGTAAATTTATGATTGTTAGGGGCCCTGAGTGGCCGAGTGGTCTAAAGCGATATTCCGTTACGGATCACTGCCGTCTCACCTCTGTCTGCGTGAGTTCGAGTCTAACATTCGGCTAATGTAGTTATGTGAGAAAGCTTGCCAGTAGCTCCTCGTAGGTCGCTGGTTCTTTCCGGGGATTTTCCCGGGTTCATCCTCTAACATTAATACCGGCCGCCATGTATAGCCTATCGTGTGCTGAAAACTGACGTTAAACCCTAAAACCGTAAAACCGTAAACCGTATGATTGTTAAATCTCTGCATGCAGATTGTTGCACACTTAGGTGAATATAACACTATTTATCGTTTTCATGTTATCACAGCCTAAATTGTAAATTGTTCTTATAGAAATATTGTTTCTCTCGTTTTGGTTTTGACATACTATATATGTCTGGTTATCACTGTCAAGTCATTTGTATTCTGCATATAAACAAACTGATGTACTTGCAAAGTAGTCTTGCTCTTGATTTCAACATTCGCGTGTGCCTCCTAAACTTAATGCAATCATTTTAAAAATGTCTACCAAGTTCAACTCTCTGCAGATGTTTTTGGCTTGTGTGACATTATTTTGCTCATTCGCCTACTTTGTTTTCACCTCTTTATTGGCATTTCTTATCTGGCGGGTTTGTTTTTTGTTTGGTCTTTTTCATTTTCTTTCCAATTGTTCTGTTTTGCATTCCTAATATTTTACAACTGCTGTTGATGCTGTCGATAATGCACTATACTTTTTCATCTTAATGGCGCAACAATTCGTACCGTATATACTGACTTCAGTGAATTTTACGATAATTCCTTAAAATTATTTTTTTAAATCTAAATTTTTTTAATTTTTTCGTGGTAACAGTGTCTAGAACAAATATGTACCTTGCTTTAACAAAATCTGCAAGACGCTTTAAATGTAATCATGACCGCGTCAACATCGATGTTATGGTCATTACTTAGGTCAAAATCTAGTGAACCAATTGCCAATCTTGTACACGGAATGTGTTCTTAGTTTATTCGAGATGTATTTCAAATTAAATATATATTCCTGCATGGTATCTTCTTCCGTGATGTCGATAATTAACATGTTACGACATTATCAGTATTAGAGTGAGTCACCTTATCACGTATTTAAGTTGTAACCTTTTCTTGTTTAAATGTCATATTTTTGGATATACTTTGTTTCTTACGTCTGTTTTGTGATCAGTCCAATTCCACATGGCTTGCATGCTTTAATTCCTTTTCTAATGCATTTGGGTCATTGCAAATTTTTTTTTACATTAAAACAAATCGTTATCTTTCCGGACGTCAGCGTGTTCTACCATTCAAATAAATTCTTTAATAGCTTTTCGTGTTCATTGTAGAGCATTTTCGACCGATATACCAGAAAACACCAACTAAGGCAATTATTGTACAGTAAGCGATACACACAAGGCGACATTGTCTAAACACTAGATCACGTGGGGTTTGCGGTCGAAAATCCAATTCGTATCAAGAAATAACGATTGTTCTTTAAGGAAAGTGATGTTCATAAAATGTACAAAAATATCCCACATTTCTACCCTAAATGCATTTGAAAATATAATTTCTAAATGTTAACATAAACACCCACTCCATGACCTACTTGAACTTGTAACCCATAAAATCCTTTGTACTATGCATCTTTTAGAATCACAAAAGTAAATACATAGTATAAAAGATGGAAATTTCTTCCTTAAAACAATACTGCATTTTAATCCAATTTTCCTATTTCATAATAAGCTGGCTTTTATGCGCATAACATTGCGAGTCGTGAGCATGCAGGGGTGGTATCCCGTGTGTCCAAAATTAATGTTTTTTTTAACAGAATATTCTGGTGACATTGGCCTCTTTTCAAATAGTAAGCATTGCAGTATTTTATATTTCTGTTAATCGGACTCTCTCTCTCTCTCTCTCTCTCTCTCTCTCTCTCTCTCTCTCTCACACACACACACACACACACACACACACACACACACACACGCACCATCTCTAAAAATGGTTATGAGAAGAACCTGTCAAATACGTTAGACATTAGCCTTTATATGCCCAATGTATATCTATGTCCACTCAATGGTACTTCTCTAGAAATTCTTGGTAATGTTCTCATTAAACCACGTTTTTTTTCTCTCCAAAAAACCGAAATGAAATCCTTTTACGGAGTTTGTCCCTATTACTTCAATTGTAGACTGAAGTTTTGTCATTTTACACTCGTTGAAGGTCTCTTATTTGTAATTAACTCTGTCTGAAACTCTTTGTCACAACTTCCAGTAATATCCTTTATATATCTGGTTGAAGAGGTACCTCAAAATAAAGCACATTAAAGGTCCCTTCATCTAGGTTTAAAATGTGGCCATAGATCCAGTTGACATCATTTGGGATTTTTACGGGATGGTGGCACACACACACACACACACACACACACACACACACACACATAGAACTTCAGAATCTCAACAGTCCTCTTCGTCAGCTGTCATTTACTTCTTTAGACATTAAAGTGTTGACCAAGATTGAGTATTTTCGTTGGAAGTTAAATCCCCAGATGATTTCTAAACTGATGGGTTGTGTTGGTCTGTCAAAAAGGTATGCTTGAAAGTGAGAGCGCGACAAGCACTTTATAACAGACTATGCAATACAAAAATACAAAATTAAACTTTTGCAAAAGGGAAGCGATGATATTTTTCTTGTTTTAAGGCCTAAGAGTCAGCTGCACAATGTGTTGTATTTGAATCCGTCACTGTTGATTAAGCCCCAGTTTTCATTACACGAGTGCTTAATTTCTTGCGTTTTATAAACAAGACTTGCTGCTTTTGAGATTACGTTTACGTTTGTAACCGTCCCATTATGGAAACTGTTCGAAAGACGAATATGCACTGAAATCTAGTTGTAGGAAATAATGTCATACCTACTGTACCGTATGCGTACTGGGTGGACGTATGGTCTAAAGCTCTCGCCCGTACCGATCACTGTCAAGTCACCTCTGTCCGCGTGGGTTCGAGTTTCTGGCTTGGTCAATGTTGGTATGTGATAAATCTTGGCATTAGCTTCCCGTGGGTCTGTGGTTCTTACCATGGTTTTCTCATGTTCTTCCTCCACTTGTTATACTGGCTGCTATGTATAACCTACTTTGCGATACATAATGGCTTTAAAACGTGTAACTATTGATGTGCACTTGTGTCAGTCGAGATAATTAACAGTCTATAAATCTATGGTGTAAATACGAAATCATATGACTTTTAATCTTGGAAACCAAATTATTTTTTTAAATTTTCTTCTTGATGTTTAATCTGGCAGAATCTATAATATAAAACATATGGTGATAAAGCCATGCTCTAATGTTTCAGATAACTTAACTACGCCATATTTTGTTCAACCTTTCTTTACATAGAAATGCTTCAGATTCATCTATCAATTATAAAGTATTGATTGGTTATTGTTTTATCGGTAATCAGGCTCTCCTCCATAAACATGACAATTTATCTATTTTTAGCCCACATGTGATCGAGAGTAATGGGCCGTGCTAATTAATACAGACCATACAAATGACATTGAATTTTCCCTATGATAATGTCAACGAGACTGGTGTATGTTTTTTGAAAATAATCCTGTTTGGGACAAAATAATCAGAATGAATTCGTGAGTGACAGCTGAGATAGGCGATGACTGTTTTCCAAACTAGTTAAGCCAAAGATGGCACTGATACCGCGAGAAATAGCATAGGTATCTTTGTGTTGACAATTTTGAAAACAATTTTTATAAGACTTTAATGGTTAGTATCTGAGGTGTGTCCATATACAATTAGTTGACTGAAGTTTGGAAATTTTATATTTATATCATATTTACAGTCACATTTCTACCGCTTATCTGCCACGATGCTCTGTATGTTTCTTCAAAGTCATAACCTAATCTGTTTTTCTTTTCACATCTCCATCAGCAAACGATACGCATCCGACAGTGGCTTTCTACGCTGGACTCTCACATGATATCAATGGAGTGGCTCTGGGTTATAAAGCAGTTATGGACAGGGTTTTTCTTAACCAAGGAGGGGCCTATAACGCGAATAACGGAATATTCAGGGCACCATTAAAAGGAGTATACGAGTTCACGGTGCATGCCTGCAGCCAACCATCACAAACTGCCAACTTGTTCATGATGAAAGAAGGGGAGTCTGTTGGATTTACATACACCTTCGACCCAAATTGGTCATGCTCGAGTTGTTCAGCAGTTGTCTTCATGCAAAAAGGAGAAACCATTTGGGTAGAGATGTCCGGTTACGCGGCTGGCATGTACAAACATAGCGAGAAACACGTGGCATTTCATACTAGCTTTTCCGGTTTCTACATTGGAAAGATTTGAAATAGTTATTTTCGTTAATCAATGCCTTTTGTTATCGAAACTTCGTTTTTTTTTTAGTGCACACTCAAACTCAGATAGTTTCTCTTTGATTCAGTATTACTTTATTACATAGGTATGACATTACCTTAGTTAACACATCCTTAACCTTTATACGTGAAAATTAATATTTTAGGATACCATGTAGACAGCCAAATATCAATATTTTCGTTTTGAGTTGAAATTGAAGATTTGGTTAATTTTTTATACCTAAAAGATCAGCGCTATATTGAAACTACAAAATATCTAATGATTATTTCACATGATGAGGAAAAGAGCGGGGTATGACCACAAGCAAGCTCACTGGCACACACATTTGTTATATATCTGTTCAATAGTTTCATTGATTGAACTGAATGTTAAAATATATCGTTGATGATGGTCCTACTAACTTGCTCGGTCCTACTAACTTAGTTTGTAAGCCTAGGGTAGTAACTGATGATTAATCTCACGGCGAATATTGGATGTTCCAATGGAACAACTGAAGAGTGAATATTGGATATTCTAATGGAACAATTGAGGAGTGAATAACTGGATATTCGAATGGAACAATCAAAGAATGAATATTGGAAATTCCAATGGAACAATCGAGGAGTCTGAGGATTCTCGAGTCGGGCCACTCAGCATTGCACTACAATAGAGACCACAAGAAATCCAGTCTATGAATCATTCTAGTAACTTCAATTCCATGAATATGATACTTTCTCCGCTTTGCCGACCGATTAATCATCCTTGTAATGGACAAACTAAACCCACATTTCTTTGCAAGACGCGAAATGAAATAAAGATAGCTTTTATTTAATTTCGAGTAATATATTGTTATAAATAAAGCACAATTATATTGTATACAACTTCGGAAGAAGAAAAAACATTTCCACTTACAATTTTCAGCGTCAGTTCTGTAGCGAAGATAAGTGACTTTTCCTTTGAAAATGGAGTCACTTGAATCGAGCACCGGCAGAATATTTTTGTAATTTCTCTTGGAATTCTTTGTTGTCTCAAACGGGTTAGTCATGACACTGACGAATCTGGGTGATTAACACCCAATCTTTCAAATACAGACAGACTCAAATTATATTTTAAGTGATCAAATAAATCTTTTGACGGATTCTTATTCTGTACCACAACTCTCATGAATATTGGCTGCCGACATGTTGATTTTTCGTATCTCTATTTAGGTTTTTCCTGACATATGGGTTGTTCCTAAATAGTCTAATATTATCGTGCTGCATTAATAAAACTTAAAAGATCGTTGCTAACAACAATAAAACTGTCATCACTTGATACTTTGACCAATACCCAAAAACCAGCCAGGACCCATTTATTGGTGTCTAAAAGCTTAAAAACCAATAGAACATGTGTTGTGGCACTACCAATAGTTATCGTCCTTGATCCATTGTCAGAGGCGACTATTTTTATTCCCATCTTGATAATGATCCCTATAATATGAAAGACAATCAAAGAGGCGTCATTATTTGACGCCTTGTGCTGAAAACTAGTAACAGTCATTTTGCAAATGATGGAAAGCTTATTTACCTATATACTGATCAAATATGTTTTGTTCAAGGATCTTACATTAATGAAAGATTCAAATTACATTAATTATTACAAACGAGACCGTGGTAAATTTGTTTTAGTTACTCAATTTAAGAAACCAAACAAATATGTTTGCAAACGTTTAAATATACTGGAATGGGAATCTTTTTACCAATATTCACTTTACTTTTGATATTGGTTAGTTATTTTCAGCTTATAAAGGAAAATCTGGCATTGCAAAGTGCTTCCTAAAGAGCGCAAAATTACCTTAACTAGCAATGCTGCATTTTGACCATGTGGTTATTGTCTCACAAATCTCACTTCTGACGCATTCTTCGCGAATCTTGCAATCAGTGGAATAATTCAAATTGTGAACATTTGTTTGATAACGACCTTTAGACGGTATCTTTGCAGTAGCTGCTTCGTGGTAAATATAGTCGCCAATTATGACTAAACACAAGCTTACTGGAATAGGTAATTATTTAGTTAACTAAAATGTCTTACACATCTCCATTCGCCAATACTCTGCTTAGACTGGATGCATATTCTTTGTTACAATGTTTGTTCCACTCAGGGAGATAGAACTAATTAATCAGATGTAGTTACAATCCTATTAATTTAAATATTAACGGAGATGGGACTAATGATGCATTTACAATCAGAGTAACTTAAATATTTATGTAGATGGGACTAATGATGTAGTTACAATCATAATAAGTTAAATCTTTAAGGAGATGGGACTAATGATGTAGGTACAATCATAGTAACTTAAATCTTTACGGAGATGGGACTAATGATGCAGTTACAATCATAATAAGTTTAATCTTTACGGAGATGGGACTAATGATGCATTTACAATCATAGTAACTTAAATCTTTACGGAGATGGGACCAATTATACATTTACAATTATAGTAACTTAAATCTTTAAGGAGATGGGACTAATGATGCATTTATAATCATAGTAACTTAAATCTTTACGTAGATGGGACTAATGATGTAGGTACAATCATAGCATCTTAAATCTTTACGGAGATGGGACTAATGAAGTAGTTACAATCATAGTAACTTAAATCTTTACGGAGATGGGACTAATGATGCAGTTACAATCATAGTAACTTAAATCTTTACGGACCTGGATGCAGCAATAACAACTGACGACTTTAGTTCAAATGTGAAAACATATTTTTAGAAGAAGAAAAAAATACAATAAAGAACCAAATCTTGATACAGTTTTGAATGAATTCATTATTGGGTCATTTCCACTTCTATCAAATGGCATGCTGAAACGTTTCTCATTTGTATTTTTCAGCATTATCATTTCTTTAAAACTTCAACAAGTAGGCCGTCTAATATTTAGAACAGTGTTAAGGGGACAGCACCAAAGGTCGATGCAGTCATTTAGGCTGGTAAAGGCTAGGAGGACATGATGAACGGTAAACATGTACAATTTTCATGTCATACCGTGCATATGTCGCAAAAATATTTTTGAATTAAAATCCCGTCTCTATATAATCATCCGAGTAGGAGTATTGATCACAGTATATTTAAGATGACCACCACTGCGGTAATGTTAATTGGCTAATTTTGATCCTATATTGAGGGATTTCGTTTTAGTTCATATTCTAAGAGATTTTCTTGTTGCGGCTACTTTATCAACCAACCACTCTCCATAGCAACACTACCAAAATATATTTTGCGCATATCCTTAAAACAAATGGTGCAATGTTAGATTAGTAGGAAATATTTATCATGACACGAGAGTAGTAATGTGGGGCACTATAGGTAAAATGGGACTTAGCATTAGGGACAACACAATGGAGACATAGACACATGGTTAGAGACATAGACATATACAAACGAACAATTATACAACCAACCAATAAAAACATTTTAGGCATGAGAGAATAGATATATTTTCTTAAGACATTTGTGGCCATGAACAGGGCATTTGGGTTTCTTCTTCTTCTACTACTGTCTCTCTTCTCTTGTTCTTTTTCACCAATTCGGTATCTTCACTACATTTGTATTCTTCTTCTTCTCATACTTTTCCTCCTCCTCTTCATCCTTCTCATCTTTTTTTCTCTATTTTTTCTTCTTTTTATTCATTTTTTCATTACATCTCTCATCTGTTATTTTTGTTTATGATCATTCTTTTTTTTTTCCTGTTTGATAAGTGCCTTTAGCGTTTTGTTGTGTTATTGTGTTAAAACATAATATAAGACGTCGTGTTCTAACTATCAATAACTTTAATATGAACAAACGACTACTGTGAGGTCTTAACACAGAGTGGTATCAAAGAGGCAGACGCCTGATGATAGTACCAAAGGTAACTTTGACTACACTAGGCTGTGTTGTCGCAGTCTCCCAGTCACCTGTGTTAAATGGCAGTCTCGCCTTAGAGTAACATGTCGGGTCACGGCAAAGCAGGAAGGCACCCGGTTTAGGAAAGCTAGTTTGTCAAATTGTTTCAGAATCCAATCGGTTTGACATCTTATTACTTCTATAATGAAGTATCTGTGTAATTAGTGAATGGCTAAATAGTTTAGTTGTACTTTACATCAGTGTGAGAAAAGACCGAGCTTGAAATCAAGATTTCCAACATCTAATCAGAACCCATGTTACATGAAAGTAGATAAAGTCCAATGGATCAGCCATGTTTTCGTCGACAATCAGGTTAGCCTATTTCTGTTTCTCCACATTTCTGGATGTTGCCATTGTTTATGCTTGAAACGCCCGGGTCGCACTTATTTCTAATCTAGTCCAGTTTTACTATGGACAGCAAAAATACCAATAATGTGTAAGCCACCTGTGTAATTATATCAAATCCATAGTCATAAAATTTTTCATCTTTCCTATCAATAAATATTTCTAGTACATAGTGTACATGTTGTAGGTCCTTAACAAATTTAATTGCTAAAATGTCTTAGCAACATAAATGAGTGTAGTCACTGTTAGGTGTTTTAGTTTGTTAATTTTGAGCGGTGGTCAAATTTGATCAAGTTAGATTTCGAGAAAGAGATTGTTCGAAAAGGGTTCTCGTACCAAATGAGAACCCTAGGAAAGGAAAAACAAAAAAAATTACAAAAAAAATTATTTAAAAGAATTATTTAAAAAAAATTATAGTTGAGTGGGGTGTGTTTGGTGTTATTTCATTTCTCCCTTCTTTTTCTCTTCTTTTCTCTTTCCCACTTTCTTCCTACTCCCTTCTTCCCTCTTTCTTTCTTTTCCCTTCTTCCCTCCTTCTTTTCCCTTTCTTTTTACTTTATCTTGTCGGTTGGTTGGTGTTATGTTTCCTTGAGCTATTACTATTTAATCCCGGTTTTTTCTGGTTGACTGGTTTTACTGTACCTACATTGTGCCACTACTTAGTGTAATATTCTCTTTTCTTTTTTTGTCCCTTCTCCTTCTTCCCTTTCTTCCTTTTTTCCTTGCATTACAATGTTTATATTATCCCCCCCCCTTTCCCCTTTTTCTCTTTTTTTTTATATATTTATGTCAGGGTAATGTTAAGTGGTTCTGCTTTTTAAAGCTAGCTGTATTACTATCCGCTCTGGCCCCTTTAACCGATATGGCCTCGTTAATTACTTATTTATTTAGTAGTTGTAATATTTATTTTTTGTCTGTTTTTTTAAGACATTGTTACGTGGGTCTGCTTTTGAGCTAGTGGTGTTATTATCTGCTCTGGTCCCTTGATTGATAAATATTAACTCTATGGCTATGTTTATGTTTATTTATGTATTTGATGGTTTTGATATTTATATTTTGTGTTTTTTTGTCTGTTGATTTAGGTAATTAAGTATATATAGGTAGTATTTACGTTTTTGTTATACCTTTTATCTAGAATTTGGGGGAATGATGTAACTGAGTCAAGTTTTCTTTGTTGAAGTTGGAGGATGGTATGTTGTCAATGGTATTTGTGACATATATTGAATACATGTTCCAATGTTTCAGTTTCTGGACAGTGTGGACATTTATCCGGCGTGGGTCCAAGCTGCCATTTAGTAGTGTTTTACCTGTTCTGATTCTCTTGAGGATTTTAATATTAATGGCTGCCAGGCTTTTTGGTAAACGTTGGGTTCTATTAACCTCTTTTTGTAGTTGGAATAGATGTCTACCCTATGTGGAGTTTTCCCACTGTTGTTGCCATTTATTATTAATTCTGTCCCTGACTTGTCTATATAGTTCCTGAGTGTTGTACTGTACGGGTTCAATTTGGTCTTTCATCACACTGCTTTTTGCTGCTTGGCCTGCTTTTTCATTTCCAGGCAAATTTATGTGAGAAGGCACTCACAAGAAGTGTATGGTTTGGTGTGATTTATCTGCTTCCCTGATGGTCAGCATAGTGTCCTCTAGCAGGTTTTGTCTACTTTTGGAATTACCTGTCTCAGTACTTTCAAGTACACTAAGTGAGTCTG
Organism: Unio pictorum; assembly: GCA_030141615.1. Taxonomy (NCBI): domain Eukaryota; kingdom Metazoa; phylum Mollusca; class Bivalvia; order Unionida; family Unionidae; genus Unio; species Unio pictorum. Next base: position 2,216,633 of record JARLTB010000181.1, read on the forward strand.
TTATGATGACGTACTGTTTTTTATTTTGTGTTACTATCCATTTTAGGGCTTGGTTGATGGCCCAGAATTCCGAGGTATATATGGAGCAGTCATCCGGTAGTCTTGTCGTAAATGTGGTCTGATGTTCTGGAATCACTACCGCTGCAGCCGTTCTATGTAGTTCTTTAGATTTTGAGCTGTCAGTATAGATTTTTACATATCCATCATAGCTGTTGCTGACGAGGCTTTGTACTTGTGTTAATGTGAATTGGGGTTGTCGCGCTTATGTACCAGTTGGAGTGTTGTTAGGTTGATGTAAGGTTGGTTATTTCTCCAAGGTGTGGGGTCCTTGATAAGTAGTTGTTCTGCTTGGAGTTCTATTTGATTGAATTCATTGCAGAGTGTGTGTATTTTGTTAGCTGCTGGAGGATGTGGTACCAGTCTTGAGCTAAAGGTGGTCTGACAGTTACTTTTTATTTTTCTGGTGGGATTGATCTCCTTATGTATTGAGATTCTACAGACGTATCTAAGTATGTGTTCTTCTCTTCTCAGTTGTAATGGTGGTTCACATGCGAGGATTTGTAGTTTTTCCAGGGAGGTGTTCGGTAATGCACTGGTGCAGAGTCTAAGTGATCTATATTGGATGCTGTCTAGTTGTCTAAGTGTTTCCTTGTTGGCTGATGAATAGATCTGGCAGCCATAGTCTATATTAGCTCGGATTAAAGATTTGTAGATCATTAGCATAGTTTGCTGATCAGCTTCCCATGTAGTGCCTTTGATGTTTTTAAGTATGTTTAGATCTTTTTGACATTTTTGAATAGTTTGTTGTGTGGTTTCTAGTGGATTGTTTCATTTAGTAGCATTCCCAGGAAGTAGGTCTCGTTTTGGAATTGGATGGGCTGATTCTGTATATATAGTTTAGGGTATTTAGATCATTTGTTAGTTGGGGAGAAGAGCATGGCAACTGTTTTTATTTGGGATATTTTGAAACCCCAGTTGATGGCCCATGTGCCGATGATGTCTAGTCCTTTCTGAATTTGAGTGATGTTCTTTTTACTATTGGGGTTTCCTGCTTTCCAGATACTACTGTCATTGGCAAATTGTGACAGATCAAATGGGCAATTTTTGAGATAGTTGGTTAGATTGTTGACCATTAGATTGAATAGGGTTGGGCTAATCACACTTCCTTGGGGGGAGGGGTCCATTATCCAGTGTATATGTTTGGGACAAGGCCTCTCTTACTCTGGTTTTAAAAGTTCTTCCCGTAAGGAATTTTGCTATCCAGCGGTGCATTCTTCCTGTTATGCCAAATTGGTTGAGTTGAGAGATGAGGCCATTGGTCCAGACTAGGTCGAAGGCTTTCTCTAGGTCTAGAAATATTGCTATTAGGTGTCTATCTTTTTTCCTTTTGGCATTAAATGCTAATTTGATGTTGGCTTCCTGACAGATTAATTGATCAAGTATAGATCGTTTATTCCTAAATCCACTTTGGGTTTCAGCCAGTAGTTGATTTTTTCTAGGTGGTGTTTTAATCTATTGTTGACCATTGTTTCTATTATCTTACAGATTGTATTTGTTAGTGAAATAGGTCTGTAGCAGGTTACATTAGTAGGGTCTTTGCTTGGTTTTGGGATGGCTATGATTATGGCTTGATTCCATTGTGTGGGGATGCAACCTGTTCTCCATGTTAGATTTACTAAGTCTAAGGTAATGCTCTGCATAATGGGTGGTAATTGTTTGTATATTTCATAGCCTAGGTTTTCCTCTCCTGGTGATGTACATTTTTTTTGCTGAGGGCTTGTCTCCATTCTTTCAGATTAAAAGGGTCATTCAGTGGCGAATCTCTGTTGTCTCGATCGTTGAAAATGTGGGGAAATTCTTGTTCTAATGTTGATTTTTGCTGCAAGAACTAGTGTTTGTGATTGTTATCGCTGCTGGAGTTAGCGAAGTGTTGGGCTAACTTCTCTGCTACTTCCATGTTGTTTTTTTGTTCCCTGGATTTTCGGCGCTGTTGTGGGTGTTTTGCCTTTCATAGCTTTTATTTTATTCCAGATTTCTTTAGTATTTGTTTTATGATTGAGCATTGTGCAGTGTCTTCTCCACGAGTCCTTTTTTGCCTCATTTATTACCATCCTAGTGTTGATTTCTGTTTGTTTGTATATAAGAAAGTCAGAGGCGGTTTTTGCGTGTTTAAAGCGATTTAAGACTTTTTTCTTCTGAATGGCAATTCTGCAAATTTTGTTTTTTTCTTCTGAATGGCAATTCTGCAATTTTCTGTCAACCAGGGGATTGCAGTCTGTTTATAATGGAACCTGCTGTTTTGGGTACACTCTTATTTGCCGCTTCATTTATAATTTGTATGAGATTGTCGTAATATTTATTTGTATCCTCATCTTGGATTTCCGCAAGGTTTACTAATTTAAGTTGGTCTTTAAAGCTGTTCCAGTTTGCATTTTTGAGTTTCCATCTTTGTTGTGGTTTTTTTTGCTCCGTTGGGCACGAGACGTATATGGTGGTACATAGTGGGAAGTGTTCGCTGCCTAATGAAGAATATTGCATCACTTCCCATTGGGTAATTACAGCCAGGCTAGGCGTCGCAATGGTGACCCTTGGATATCCAGACCTTTTGATATTAAGGTTTCTGCAGCTTCCACTCTTGCCACTGTCTCTCTGAACGCTCAGTTTTGTCGGACGCACGGACGTGAAGGAAAACACCATTTACACAAAAACCAACACTACAATCAAAACTAAAGCGGAAAAATGACTTAGATCATCTGTAAATATATTAAAAATGTTTAATTATCTCGTTTTTTTCGACATTTTGCTTATTTCAATTCCACATTAATTTTCATGAGCCTGTAGGTCAATGGCTTAGGTACTATTGCACCATTGGCAGATCACAATTTGATATACCAATAGTATTAGTTTTCCAAATTGCTTTCTAGCAACACTTTAAATGTCATCTTATTTTTAATATATGTGGTAATATAGCATCTAATTTTCTTATATAAATTTAAATTAAGTTCTTAAATAGTAAAATTCTTAATAGTAAATCAGTGTGGGTAGTAGCACTAGTACCCCTACTTTTTTTTACATGAATGTGGCTCTAATACCTTACCTACATGGATAGGTGTTGTCAATATTTATGGTCAATATTAATTTATTCATTAATACCAACAATTATCCTACATGAAAGAATGGTATGATTCCTGGGTATATTTCATATTCACATAAAAGAATTAAAAGTCATCATCTGAACTATTGAAATTCCAGATATTATGCAAGGAATCGATGTACTCCTAGGTATCAGTACAGGAAACCTATGTTTTATTAATCAGGGTAAATGAAATCTTTGTCAACACCAAATCACCTTATCTGTACTACAAATAGTGTTTAAACAGTCATGAATCTTTTATATCATGTGAGAATTTTGGTTTTTGGAGTCAAGGTTATTTACCAGAAGGATCCTGGTAATTCCATGGATAATGTGCTTCAAATGTTAAGACAAAATCAGCAAAATAATGGTATTTGTAATGTTAAGTTCATGATAATTGAATTTTTGAATAGACTCATCTGAAGAACACTTCCAAAAACACTGTACGACTCATTTGAACAGTGCCAATAATACTGTATGAAGAGACTCATTTGAACAGTGCTAATAACACTGTAAGAACAGACTCAACTGAAGAACAGTGACAATAACACTGCATGAACATACTCAATTGAAGAACAGTGACAATAAATATTGTATGTCAAATGAAATCAGACAGGCAAACAATGTATAGAACAATTGACAGAGGAATTTTGTGTCTTACAGCATTTTAAAAAAATGAAAAATCACAGAAGACAATGCAGATTAAATGGCACACTGAACAACACAAAATCGCAAAAACAGCTTTCTAGAAAAATAACTTTTTTTTATAAAGATTAATTTCTCCATGTGAAAAAAGCAATTTGAGGAGCAAGAAATGCAGTGATTAAAGCTGCCACTAGATTCACACTGTGATTATCCAGGATTGCAGTTCCGCTAATGTACTCCACATCAGGGCCAGGACGTTCAACTACACACTTCTTCTTTCTGTCATACCCTGCAAACATAACATGAAAAATCATTTTAGATTCTGATAACAGATTGAGTCAAGCAGCATATTTTAGTTTTATCCCTTAATTCTATGAGCATGAAGGCAAATAAGCACAGAATAAACATTGTTTACTATTTCCAAATGCAATTATCAGAAAATACCTTCTAGCAGATTTTGATGGATATAAGTCTAACATGGTTGAATCAATGTGATGAAAAACACAAACACTCAGCCCATGTTAGCAAAGCAATAAACTTTGATTGCAAGTAGTAGTAACAGAGAGGTGTCCAATTTTCCAGTTTTATGACTGGAAATAAACAGCACCCAAGAAATGAACATTTGATATAAGATGTTGAGACAGTCACCAAACATGAAATACAGGTTACAGAAACCACTTTTGGTAGAAAATTGGATGTAAATTTTATCATTATACACCAATTTTCATTATTCTAGGCAAGACAGTATCCATGTAACTAGTCATCAGCTATATACAAAAACTTAAGCCAGTACAAGATAAAATATAGGTCACACTGACATATCTGATACAAAAGTGCTATTCATCATCAATTGCATGATTGAAGAGAAATCAACAAATATAACATTATACCCAGGTCATTGAAACATAAAATATCATTGAATCTGACCTACTAATTATTTCTACAATGTAAGATGCCTCCCCTGCTATTTGTGTTTCCTTGGTTGCTGTCTTACTGCCTAAATAATGGTGTTGTGTAACATGTTCCCATTGTTGACTAACAATGGAATGAAAAGTCACTTTTTTTAGGAATATCTCACACATATGCTGCCCATATTGACACATTTCAACAAACTGTTTTAGTTGGATTTTCCTTACTCTGATGTCTTTTTCCTAATAAATTAAAATTCTGACAGAAGCAAGAAAAACGTATTTTCGAGTTCCACTGACATACAAGTCAGTTGACTGGAATGCGATGGGAGGCAGGAATCTAAAATTGGATTAGGTTGAAGTATTTATCTTTAATGAAACAAACAAAAATTACTAAAAAATACTGAATAAAGTGTTTTTATAGCTTTGTGTAATTTATTTTATCATCCCTTTAACCGATTTTATTAAAGACCTAGTACTCAAGATGCACCCTTCATCCAGTTTCAATGATTCTAGGTATAACAGTATGTGTACATAGCAGATCCAGATATTTCTTCAGGTAATTCAAGTATTCGAGTTCCTCTGTAATCCCTACCAGCAGGATTGCTAAGTGGAGGAGGGTTTATCTTCTTCCACAACTTTGTTTCTTACTAAAACCCATAACTATGAAAATGAATCTAGTAATTATGGACCCTTAATATAAAAAAAATACTGGTATATAACAAATAAATATATTACATCACTGAAGTTAAAATATTTTTTAAAAATCTATTTTAAAAAAAGTTTGAATCTGTTACATATTTGTTAAAGGAAAAGAAATGGAACGAGAGAAAAACATACAAATTTCATTACATTGTATCATCAGACAGCATTTTATATGCTTCTGTTAAGTATTTCTTTAGCATTCCTGTGGTCATTGGTGAAATCTTCACACATGTTAGTAGTTTTAAATCATCCATCATATTGCTATTATAGTCATGAAGTTGGCCAAAATTTAAATTCAGAATATAAAATGTAACTTGAAAACTAAATCTACTTTAAAACAAAAATACTCACCAGAATATTGTAATGTGGCCCCTAAAAGGGAGTCTACAGATGAGCCCAAAATTCCAAATAACCCTGCTAAGGGAACTATAGGCCACTGAACTGGTGAATTGTTTAAATGAGAAACATTGGTAAAAAACACCAGAGGTAAATAATAAGCCAGTCCCACAAGCAGTCCACCAATTAGACTACTGACTGTTCCTGCAACAGACACACCTCCATTAGTTCCTGCAAACAAACAAAAGTAACAAAGAATAAAAAGAACACAAGCAAATCTGAACAACACAAGATTGACCACAGAAGTGATCCATCTGTTTAAGCAGATTAGAGATGTCACAGAATTAGGCGAAAATTGAATTTATTTTCTTCTTGATTTACAATCTAATCTCACCATTTTTTTTGTTTCGTCGTACATGCATTGCCTGGGGTGAATAAGTGGTTTTTCCCAAGGTAAGCGGTGTGTAACGATTTGCATGTGCCTGATTTTGAATTACATGAAATCCGGAACATTTGTTTCACGTAGTGCATGGTAATCTTGCCGTGATTTCTGCTCACCTATTTGAAGGTATATAAGGCAGAATATTTATGATTAATATTACGGGACCTAAAGTATCTAATCACAGGATAGATAGCTCGTCTTTCAATCTCCAGCCAATGGGGTGAGTGTTAAATTTATATTTCGTTTTATTGTGAATTTTATTCAGTTTATCATTTTCATATAATGATGCCTTTATTGCAATGCAGATTTTAAACGTGAATATTTGGAATTACTAGTCACTATTAGACTTTAAATGCAATAGCGTGATCTAAGGTTTAGATTATTTTTTGAGACAACTATTATTAGTCTGGTTTCTTTATTGTAGCTGATAGCGCATCTGATAACATCTGATAATCTCTGATAACGCATCTGATAACGTCGGCTGATAACGCATCTGATAGCATCTCTGATAGCATCTGATAGCATCTCTGATAACGCATCTGATAGCATCTCTGATAACGCATCTGATAACGTCTGATAACGCATCTGATAACGCATCTGAAAACATCTCTGATAACGTCGGCTGATAACATCTCTGATATCGTAGCTGAAATTGTTGCTGATTTATTGTGCAATCGAATTGAAGTATCTGACTGTCTGTCTGTCAGATTGTCTGTCCGTCTACATCTGTCGTGACGTGTAAATATCCGGAAAGCTAGAAGTCCGAGTGTCAGAGCTGTCTAGTGTTGTAAACATCCGGGGCGACATCTAGGGTATTGAGGAACGTTAGTTCTAGTAGATGTTGTATGCTGTCTGTACGTATAACTGTGGTGGATCCGTGAAGGGCAAGTGACCGATAAAGTATTGAGTCAACCCTAGGTCTTCGGGGAAACTGGGCGGCGATTCAACTGTTAATGAATCGTACGGTTATACAGGGTCGAGACACATATGTGTGTTGCAATTGTAGTACAATTGAATACATTGTTGTATTTACATGGTTACTTCAAATCGCAATAGTATTTCAAGGCATTGCATGATTCTCAATAAAAGCTAGCAACTTGATTAAATACATGTATATGTTCGTGCTAGTTGTCGCAATCCATACGTGCGATAGTATAGTTTGATGCTTGTGTTTATTATCGTGATTTATACTTGCGTTAATATAACTTTTGTAAAGGTTCTTTGGATCTGTGTATAGTCCAAGAGATTCCTTTGTATCTGTGTTTTATTTTGTATTAATATTTCATTTATTCATGTATTGTGAATGGTTGTGAGTGTAATTGTGGGTTGAATGCATGAGTTATTGTGTTGATACATCATTATTTTTCATTAATAATTTATTTCATAAATTTATATTTTCTTTCACATATTGTGTTTGTGTTGTTCATTTAATCCACCATCCTCTCGGTAACAATTCTGTTACAAGAGATACAATGTTTTAGTCAGGTTTCTGGAAAAAGTGGGCTAATGGTGGGATCAGTGGACCAATGGTGTGATCATAGAAAGTCAACCTCATTATAAAATGACATGTAATTTACATAATCTATTTTACATGTATTGACATGAAGAAAAAAAATAACTTTTTGCTTTAAGATTTTCCTATCTAATGCTTCTAACTTAGACCAACAAGGTGTTCTCCAACTTTTGCTTTTATTTATCTTACAGAACTGTTGTAATTGGATAAATAAAAACTAGGCAATGAAAATTCTTGGTCTACTACCACATACATAGTGATAGCAGTGCAGGTAAAGTCAATGTCTTACATTTGTTGCCTCAGCAACATTAAAATTATTAACTTTTTCAAACGTTTCAGCTTTCAAGCAATATACTGAATGCTTGTGAATGTTTTCTTTCTTGGTTCCATTATTTTGGAAACCAATTATTCATCCAATACTGCATTAATTTTCTCTGAACTTTTGTGTATTTTAGCAGAATGGTCATTTTGTATCAATTTCATGGCCTAGACATGATACTGGTGTAATAGATCAACATTCCATTGTCTCTTATCATGCTTTTAGCAAAACTTGGCTCTCTTTGCAAATGCAAATTGCAATATAGCAGGATCATATAAAGTGCCTGAAGCTGTCTCATTTTTATGTATTTAGTGCAAAATGAACATCTAATGGAGGTGGAAATTACTTCAATATATTACTTTAATTAGTTTCATATTTCCATTGCAACTATAACAGTTTTGTAGCATGGCAAGTTTAATCTCAACATGATTATTTTCAAGTTTCACCATATATAAGATTAGCTCAGGAGAGGGCATCGATAGGCTCAACATTACAATCAAAGCAATTGGGAAAGATTAATGGATTTTGTTTACTTTCATTAAAATAAAATCTCTGCAGAATTTCAACACTTAATAATTACCTGGTACATGTGTTATCAGTTTAAAGGTTAAAAAAAAATTAAACCATGTCTCATTAGTTTTAAATATGCCAATTTTCATATGTTCAATCCTGTTGTTTGCTGGATTTGGTATCTATGTTCTGGAAAATTCCAGATAGGTGTGACCTGGAAAATACAGTGGGGATATATTTTTCTTACCAGTCTGACCTAAGAAAGGAGTATATTTGTCTGAATAAATGCAAATAACTTTCCTACAAACTCAATGCAATAAATCATTTTTAATAATGTCATGATGTGTTAAGAAATTTAAAACTTTTGTCTCTAATGTTAAATGTTAAATACATAACAAAGATCACTGGTCACTAACTTTTTATTTATTATAATGTTAAATGATAAGTACATTAGGCAAATGTTTTAAAAGTGTATGGTTCTGATTACATTAAAAATTAATTTGGGTGAGTAGAAACATACACCTTTTATTTTGTTTCATATTGGGGGTTTGGTGGTGGTGGTCTGGATGGATGTAATTAAAACATAAACTAGAAAAAAAAATGTCATTGACACCCTGGTTTTAATTTGAATCAGTTACACCCCTTTCCTCATTTGTTTTTGCACCCATCCCCCCCAACTCTAAAAGTAGGGTTGGCAGCAAAAAATAAGGTTCCTGGGGTTCCCAGAAGCACACATACTTTTTCGTTTCAAATGATCACTACAGACTAACCTTTGGTTATTATAATGATAAAAGTACATGACAAAAATCACTTTATACTAACCTTTGGTTATTATGTTAAAAGTTCATAATAAAAATCACTTTAGACTTACCTTTGGTTATTATGTTAAAAGTTCATAATAAAAATCACTTTAGACTAGTCTTTGGTTATTTTAATGATTAAAGTACATAATAAAAATCACATTAGACTTACATTTGGTTATTATGTTAAAAGTACATAATACAAATCACTTTAGACTAACCTTTAGTTATTATAGTGTTAAAAGTACAGAATAAAAATTACTTTAGACTAGTCTTTGGTTATTATAATGTTAAAAGTACATAATAAAAATCACTTTAGACTAGTCTTTGGTTATAACAATGTTAAAAGTTCATAATAAAAATCACTTTAGACTAGTCTTTGGTTATTACAATGTTAAAAGTTCATAATAAAAATCACTTTAGACTAGTCTTTGGTTATTATAATGTTAAAATTTATTATAACAAATCACTTTAGACTAACCTTTTGGTACTTTTTCGAATGTTGTGATAAGTCTAGCTGTTGATAGTCTACCAAAAACTGTTCCTATTTCTGAAGCAAAAGTGTCTCCACAACTACACGCTAGTGATCCTAAAACAGCCATCGAAAGCCATGACGCATTGTAGTCATGAGAAAAGTTTATTAATTTCTCTGTGCAGCCAACATCTATCATATAGATCAGGCCAAATTCAGCGGCAACCCCACCATTACATAACACCTGAACCCAGTTTCGCTGTCCACCTGTACAAAATATGTAATTTAAAACAAAAATTAAAAAGTCACAATACTTAAAACTGATATTTTCTCAAGCATCGTAAATAATAAATATATGACAATTTTTTTTTTCCAACACAAAAAGAAAAATATCTGTACAGTCAAGCATAGACTCTACAGATTACCAGCAAGACAGATTTTATTTGGTTAATAATCAGTCTGAATTAGAGATCTACAATGTGAAATGGATGATGGAAAAACAAACTTTAAATTATAGAAAGCTTATTTTATGCTATACTCTCTGCACAAGAGAGCCAACTATACAGCGCTGTACTTAGAAATAAATGTACAAAACATGTTAATTGTGCCACATAGGGAATCATTATAGATAATATTTTATTACTGTACAACAACTCTGAAACAATATAAAAATATCTAAGAAAATCGGGATTAAGAAAAGGGTTGTTGGTTTTAACACATTAACCCCTAGTGCCCAGTTTATGGGGCATGAGGTAGTATCCCACTTCCAAGGTCTCTAGCGTCAAGGTCATGCATGATACACTAAAGTGGGATGCATTATAGAAAAGTAGACAGATTTAGCTTTACAATGATACAAAAAACTCTGGACATTTTAGTTGCACTACAAAATACAGAGGGAAAAAACTAATTTCTGGGACCCTTTTTTCCACCCAAAATGCATCCATGGTTGGAATACAATTTTTTGTCCAGATTTTAGTCTATATGGCTATAGATCTAAGGCAGACTGGTCTGAAGTGCACACAGACAGGTGAACCTATGCAAAAAGTAGGATAAGGTGGACATTTTGAATAAAGGGTCTTCTCCATACGAAAATTATGATTCGTTTAGCACAAAAAATAGAACTCTCAACTTTTCACCGTTTGCTCATGCGCCAGCAAATGAATGGAAAACATTTTTTTTAGCACAGCTAGGCATTGGTCAAATGGAAAATTGCTTGGAAGTCGATGTCTTAGGATGTATTCAGAAATAGTCCCTAATATGTGTTTCCTACTTGCATTTCATGCAAAAACAGCAAAAACCTCCAGGGGTTAGTGTATTAAACATTTTTCATGATACCACCAAATCTGAATATTCCTTGCGTATTTAATCACTTGTGCATCAACATTGCACATAAATTACAAATTTAGCTATTCCAGGACAATTTGCAATTCTTTTTCTCAAAATTCTTAACACATTAACCCCTAGCACCGAGTTTACGGGGCATGAGGTAGTAGCCTACTTCCAATGTCTGTAGCGTCAAGGTCATGCATGATACACTAAAGTGGGTGGTATTATAGAAAGGAAGACAGATTTATCTCTGCAATGATAACAAAATAATATTGACATTTTAGTTGCACTACAAATAGAGAGGGAAAAACCTAATTTTTTTAGATTAATTTTTTTTTATTACCCAAAATTCGCCCATGGTCGGAATCTGAGTTTGTGACCAGATTTTAGACTTTATGGCCTCAGATCTTAGACAGACCAGTAAAGTGCACACAGACTGGTGAACCTGTGCAAAAAGTAGGAAAAGGTGGCCATTTTGAATAAAGTGTCTTCTCCATACAAAAATTATCGGTCCAATAAACAAAAACAAAACATTTTTTTTTAGCACAGCTAGGCATTGGTCTAATGAAAAATTGCTTGGAAGTCGATGTATTAGGATGGTTTCAGAAATAGTCCCCAAAATGTGTTTCCTACTCGCATTTCATGCAAAAACAGCAAAAACCTCAAGGGGTTAATGTGTTAAGACATATCAGTTTCTCTTAAGTGGGCAATACCTGTTTTTCCACAACCTTTACTGCTGTTATGTGTTATGAAAGCCCCAAACGTCTTCTCATAAGTAAACAATAAGTAAACAAATATTAAAATTATTAATTATTATAACCATACCTATACACAACTCGCTCAATACTTGCAAACCCACCTTAACATGAAATCAAGCAAAGGATCCTACTTTTTTTAAAACTAGAAAATACCAAAAATGTTTAACCACTATTTGTTAAACATGAAGAAAATTGCAATCAAAATTAGAAACTGAAATCTTAATACCTTGCTCGTTTTATTGTCAAAAATGGTGGATTGTACCTGGAAATTCAAATCAACATAATGAAATTTTGAAGTTTTAATAAGTCATATAGTTTGTTACATTTTCTTTCCAAAGAAGGTTCATAGTACACCATAAATAACAATATTCAATGAAATTCTGATCACTGAAAATGTCACTAATGCCTATTGAAGGCAGCATTCCAATAAATAAAAAGAAAACAATTAAACAAGTTTTACTGAGTAAACATTCATATTTTACTTCAGTTTAAATGAAACCATCATAAATGCAACATACCCTCATATAATCAAACATTATATATTTTTACCTACCATAACAGTTATACCCACAAACATTTCTGTGGGAACCTAATTAAGTGCCAACCACAATTTGATATCTCACTGGTTGAAGTATTTGTTGAATTGTTGCACTGAATTAAAAACAGAATTGCTAAGTATTATCATATTATGTCTTTTGTATCAAATTGAGGTGGTGGAATAAAGGAAAACTTAAAAGGCATGTAAATACTAATTGAATAAGAGGTAGCAGTCCCAGTCATAGATTCTTCAACTGTTTTCGATTGATCAATTGAATACCGTTATAGATATTATGTAAAATAATTAAACTGCCTTAAATTAGCATATGCATTCACAAATGCAAATCAAAGATAGCAATACCACAAAGTGAACTAAATATATGTAATTGATGAAGTAAAAACTAAAAAGCACTGTTTCACTTCTATATTTCATTGTGGAGTAGCAAGTTTCAGAGTTTGTAAATAATTTAAAATTCCTGAATTTCCATTCATAGATATTCATAAGGAGGAGAAAGGTTCCACAATTACATGTAATGAAATCCTGTCATCAATATTTTACAAGCAGAAAAATTCTAAAAAAATGAGTTTCAACATTGACAGTTGTTTCACAAAATAAACCTTCCAAGTTTTTAAAAGTAATCTTATTTGGTTTGAACCAACAACTAGTCAAGTCCAATGTTTAGTTTGCTCCTTTTGATGTAATGCAGAGACCCTATGAAGCTGGGAACCAAACTTATCAACGACAACAAAATACAGTGATATAATACACCATGTATTTGTGTACATATGATGGTTGCTGTGACCAGGTGTTAAACATGGTGCCCAACCTCTCAATGATGTTGATGATAATGATGTTTGAAAGCTTGGGCATCATGAAAATAGAGGTAGTTGATGTAGAATAATGAACAACTGCGTTATAAAAAGTCCTTTCTTGACTGTTATTCCCAACACAATCTTAAAATAAATATTTAGCCATTAAACAGCCAAGTTGCCCCACACCCTACCTCTATGGTTTTCTTGCTGTTCAGCGGAAGATTTCTTCTTATATTTTTAGTTTCCCCTGTAACTGATTCCTTTGCTTACAGAGCACTAATTGCTTTTAGACACTGTTGTATGCTAATTATGGCGGGAGTTGTGCACTTATTAGCAAAATAAAAAGCGATTTCAGGCAAGCATCAACATTAACACATTCACACAACATACCCACACATGCACATAAAAAAAATGGAAAAGAAATTATTTGTAAAGAATTTGCTGTCACTCGTAACCTTCTCTGAAGTCATCTTCCAGTATTCTTTTCTTTTCGGACTTGAACTTGGTTGCCTTAGATGCAGCAACAAAGAACATTAGAAGAGATGAGAAGAAATAAAGGTTACTGATGGTAAGAATGAAACCCACAACCAGACCTGAAATTAAAAAAATATTTTCTAAATTAAATGAATATTACTTAATTTACTAAACACTGTGTATTCACTATTTTTCATGATATTCAAGTTTGTGTGGATTTTGGGTTGAAAACAAAACATGAGATTAAGACCAATGTACAATAACCATTTTTCTGAAAAAAGAGGACTCCTTCCTCAATGAATTTAAGTACTACCAAAATTGTGATTTTTCACAAAATCATGAAACTTGATATCCTCAAAAATAAATTAATTCACAGTGAACAAGATTTATTTGTGAATACAATAATATCTAGAAATCTTTTTTTTTAAATATGAACACAGAGATCCATTGAAATAATTCATTATCAAATATTGATCCATTTCACGGCTGAAACTGACATAGGTTATTTATTATCACAGTGTTCAATTTGAAGGCTGAGACCCATATAATGTATTCATTATCAGTGTTCATTATGAAAACTAAGACCCACAAATATTTTTCATTATCACACAGTGTTCAATATGAAGGCTGAGACCCATACAAGTTATTATCACACAGTGTTCAATTTGAAGGCTGAGACCTGAATAATGTATTCACTATCACAGTGTTCACTATGAAGGCTGAGACCCTAAAATGTTATTCATTATTACACAGTTTCAATATGAAGGCTGAAACCCAAACAAGTTATTATCACAGTGTTCAATTTGAAGGCTGAGATCAAAGTAAGTTATTCATTATCACATTGTGTTCAGTATGAAGGCTGTGACCCTAATAAGTTATTCATTATCACATTGTGTTCAGTATGAAGGCTGTGACCCTAATAAGTTATTCATTATCACATTGTGTTCAATATGAAGGCTAAGACCCATGTAAGTTATTCATTATCACATTGTGTTCAATATAAAGGCTAAGACCCATGTAAGTTATTCATTATCACATTGTGTTCAACATGAAGGCTAAGACCCATATAAGTTATTCATTATCACATTGTGTTCAGTTTGAAGACTGAGACCCATTTAAGTTATTTATTATCACAGTGTTCAATATGAAGGCTTGAAACCATAGCCAGATATCACATTTGAAACCATAGCCAGATATCACATTTGAAACCATAGCCAGATATCACATTTGAAACCATAGCCAGATATCACATTTGAAACCATAGCCAGATATCACATTTGCAAGATTAAGCATCCCTCTGTAAAAAGACAAGATACAAATTGCATTACAAAAATAAAATACCGGTTCCGTTTCTTGGGATGAAGGTTTATGAAAAGTTAGAAGGTTACTATGGATTCCCTAGTTTACAGTTCTCTGAAATGCAATAGATAGATGCCAACCCCAGAGTACAAAAATACTGACTGCTTATGACAAAAAGGAACAAATACTTTAATGCATATATAACTATTTACAACATCTACAACCATCTGTAAAGTGGGTATAAAGTCAAAGATGCATGTGTTGCACTCCTGCACAGGCACCCTGTTCCATTTGGGTGCCCATTCAGAAGGTGCAAGAGTGCAACACACTCAAGACTCATACACCATCTGTTAATAGGAGACTTTTCCACTTTTTTTTAAATTGTCGTTGATTACAGTGAACCATCCTTCATTGATGATCTGAATTCTTTGTGAAATCAATGGCAATTGAAAAAGAAATTTTAAATTTGAAAACAAACTTATAATCAAATTACTTCAATCGTTCTCTCTGGTATTTATAAATGTTGTAAGTTTGGTCTGTGTTCTTGATGATAAAGCAGTAGATGATGTTAATTAAATTTTTCATGCTGTTTTATGTCATGTGCACATCCTTGCACAATAATGAAATCAGAATTACACAATTTGCAAAACAAAACGTTTTCTTCGATACTAGATGGTTTCACAAATCAAAACATGATGGCATAATTGTCCTTCCAGTTCTGGTTTCTTTTCTTTGCTGGAGAAAATTCAGAATCTTCTTGCTTTCCTTTTTGACTAGAAGTTGAATATTACAATGATGAGATAGAGTGATAACGGAAAATGCTTTGTGCAATCCAAAATAATGGTTAAAGACTGCCGTGGAATCCTCTATTTCGAATAAACCAATCATATTTTAGCACTCTATATCCCTATATACATGTGATACATTCACTTTAAGAATGGAACTGGGTGCCCATTCTAAACAGAAAATTGCAAAGAAATGTTTTATTCAATTTTTTATTCTTAAAAACAGATTTATAACAATAAAATTGTACACCCGACTTCAGGTCTAAAACATTGGATAAAAATGGGAAAAATGGGACTCTTGTAGTATTCAATCATTCCCTAAATTTCAAGCAATATTTTGCAAGAGAATTCATGAGAAGACCTTTTACATTTTAAGTAAATAGTTTCATAGATGTGTTTAATTAAAGCCCTAGTGCTGTTATTTATCATAAATGTTACCATTCTTCCAATCTATGTAATGATGGAAATTATTTGGTAAAAAAGCTATCCGACATAAACCGTTCTTTAATATACCAGTAATCAAGATCTTATGTTAAAACGATGTTAAAATATTACGTTTAGAATTAAGAGATTGGCCCAGTCAGTCAACAAAATAACTCATAATTTAGTCAACATAATAACTCGTAATTCCATTCTTTTTGGGGATTGCTCTAAAAATAGTGCTTTGATACATCTGACAAATTCCATTAATGACTAATCTAAGAACAACATTTGACTTGGCACACAAATTGATTCAAACACGACTGAAGAGAGGCAACCCCACATATTTTTAAAAATGGATCTGAGAAGAAAAAGCATGCATTAGATCCAAAAAAGACTTGGGTGATTGTTGGTGATCATCTGGTATGCTGTAATATTCTGAAGTGCAAAGATGGGCTAAAGACAATATGACTTAGTGTGGTGTTGACTTATGTTTACAACAGTGACATCATCAAAGCCCATGTTTCAACTTTTGAATAACATTAATTGACTCATGGATGTTGTCAATCAATATCAAATTAATTTGTACACATGAAAAACAGCAGAGTTTTTCAGTTCAAAGGAGAAATTACAATACTCATAATGTAACAAACTATTGATGTTATCTGGTTTAAATGGAACCCAACTATGTTTAGAACCAATAGTATTATTCAAATCATTTGTCAATTTGTCATAAAGAACACACACACACACACACAACATAATTAACTGCCAATCAACTATTAATGGTGTCAGAACAGAAATAAATGTTAAACGGCCTGTACATTTACCCTGCAAAAATTTCTTGCACCTTGTCAACTGCAAGATTTTGTAGATACTCAAATAACAATAAATGGATCAATTAACCATCAAAGGGAATGGAGACTTATGACTGTTTCTTAACTTATGATTAAGACGTGATATTTTTTACTGTTCCAATGGATTAATGACTGCTGCAATTTAATGACTTATCAAAAAAGTCACCAAAACATGGGATTGCAAATTAGGGTTAATTTTGAGCCCATCACACCATGTGCTTTGTCTAAATTAAACAGAATGAGGTTGTGTCTTCATTTTTAAAAAAAATGGGACAGAATCAAGCAGACTCCATATTATTTATGAAGAAATGACTTTCAACGTCTAACTTATTTAGACAGTATTCCACTGGTTTTCAATAAAAGTACTGTTTTGAAATACTGTTATATATATTTACTTAGAAGTCAAGTCCAACTACAAACAACAAAGATCCTGACCTGCCATTGCATAATATGCCTTCAGATTAGGGTCTTTGTCATTTGTTCAAATGATTACTCCTGAAAAAAACTGCACAGATCCTGATTTCCCAGAAAAATTATGCGATAGTAGATCTGGGTCTGTGCAGTTCACAGCTGGATTTGTTTTATAAGTGAGCATATATCGTAACTGGCTGCTGCCTTATTATATATAGCCTGTCTTCAATTTAATTGACAATATATCTTGTACATTAAGTTACATTTTTTGAATTTATTTTTGTTTTGTTCCATCTGGAGGTGCATTTGTATTAATATATACAAACTTGGCTGTGTGCAAATGGGATTGGTCCATACTGTTACATTAACTGTCGCCTTTCAGCCAATCAGGAGCTGATGTGTTACGTGGTGTGAAGACCCATCATCAGCATGAAAAAACATATTTTCATTACCAAGACTACTGGTCAACAGCTTTTTAATGTCTGGGAATAGAAGGAAAAACGTGACAACTGTCTAGGGAACACTATAACAAGATTTAGTTTAAAGGAGGAATCAATTTAACATCTAATGCAACTACTGTAGAGGGATTACTGTAACAAGATATAGATGGGATCAATTTAATGTCTAATGCAATAATAACAAGGGGTTACGGTAACAAGATTTGTTATATTAGGTGGAATCAATTTTATGTCTAATGCAATAATATCCTGGGGTTACTGTAACAAGATTTGTTATAGGTAGGATCAATTGTATGTCTAATGCAATAATATTATTGGGTTACTGTAACAAGATTTGTTATAGGTGGGGTCAATTTTATATCTAACACAATAATATCATGGGGTTACTGTAACAAGATTTGTTATAGGTGGGGTCAATTTTATATCTAACACAATAATATCATGGGGTTACTGTAACAAGATTTGTTATAGGTGGGATCAATTTTATGTCTATTACAACTGCTATCTAGGAATTACTGTAACAAGATCTGTTATAGGTGCGATCAATTTAATGTCAACTGCTATAATGTATAGGGGTTACTGTAACAAGATTTAATGTATAATGCAATAGTGACTAGGGATTACTGTTACAAGATTTGTTGTACGAGGGGATCAATTTAATGTCTGACGCAGCTACTGACCTGCTGCTACTCCTGTCCTATCCAAACTACCCTTCTTCAAGCCCCAGTATGAAATTACAATAGGGGCCACTACAGCCATCAGGGCTCTCCATGGAGATAAAGGCTTCAGATCTTAAAAAGATAAATTAAAAAAGTTAACGATATATTCTTATTCCAAATAGAGTTAAAGAAACTTTTAACAGAACACTCTTAATGACCACAACACCCTGGTCAATCTAGAGATGACCGATCTCCACAGTAGTCCTACTACTGTAAAGACTTCAAATAAAAGTACCCTCTTTTCCAGTACAATCAGATTTCATACTGTTTATTATGCTGCCCTATTCCACCAGCACACTCAGATTTGATACTATTTATGATGGTGCTATACAGCCTTGCACTCTCAATCTGTATACTATTTATGATGGCACCCAATTAACCAGCACACTCAATTTGTATACTATTTATGATGGCACCCAATTAACCAGCACTCTCAATTTGTATACTATTTATGATGGCACCCAATTACCCAGCACACTCAATTTGTATACTATTTATGATGGCACCCAATTACCCAGCACTCTCAATATGTATACTATTTATGATGGCACCCAATTACCCAGCACACTCAATTTGTATACTATTTATGATGGCACCCAATTACCCAGCACACTCAATTTGTATACTATTTATGATGACACCTAATTACCCAGCACACTCAATTTGTATACTACTATTGATATTTTATAATGCTTATTGTAATACCCTATGGTTTGGTTTGAGAGTAATGTAGTGGAAACAAAAATGCAGACAACTCAGTAATGGGGGAGAGGGGATAAAAATAATTAAAATGTAGTATCTTAAAAGATCGTTGCTTAAAAAGGTAAATACTGTGCTGGTAGCCTATCCAGGTATATGCATATGCAATGGAATAATCTTTCAAGCAAGTATATACAGTAGCTGCTCTCACTAAATTGTCATATACTGCATCCAGCTGTATGTTACAAGGGGAAATAATTATTACATAAATACTACAAAAATCTGTCATATACTGCATCCAACTGTATGTTAGAAGAGGCAATAATTATTACATAAATACTACAAAAATCTTTAATATACTGCATCCAGCTGTATGTTACAAGGGGATATAATTATTACATAAATACTACAAAAATCTTTCATATACTGCATCCAACTGTATGTTACAAGGGGCAATAATTGATACATAAATCCCACAAAAAATCTTTCATAGACTGCATCCAACTGTATGTTAGAAGCGAAAATAACCATTACATTGATTTGTGAATATGATAGATGATAGCCATGGTACTGACCATGATAGATTGATTCATCATAAACGATCAAACTAGCTGTGTCTGTAAGATTCTCTGATTCAATCTATTCAGGTACAACAGGTTGAAATCTTAAATAAGATTTGTGTAAGGATGTTAATTTCTCCCCAATAATGACCATACCACATTCAAAATTTCAGGATGATCCATTAAAATCAGAGACTACTTACATTCTCTGTATGTCTGTGATAAATTAAACCAACCTCCAAATCCAAAGGGGAAGCAACTCCTAAACAATCGGTAATTTATTTACATGCCTTTTCATATGATGTCCATAGTATCACAGCAGTCATTAAAATACTGTGTGACTACCAGGTAGTTAAATTTGTAAAAACCTGTAATACACTGCATTCCACTGCAAATCCAAAAGATCAATAACCAGCAAAAATTGCATAAGTCAAGTGATTTGTAGATCTAAAAAACTGCTGGTGATAATCACAATATTTACAAACTTAAATGGCAATCCATCAAAAACCATGTGACTAGATATGCTAATACTGTTGTGTTTGACAGATGGATGGATAGAAATGAGGCTTTCTATATATAACCCCACCTCTATATTAAAGCAAATCTAGAACTGAAACCTTTAAAACATTTCAATGGGATTTAATGTATCATTCAGTAACACGTTTCCAAGGATGGCCAATTTCTAAAATTGTACTTCGAAAAAACATCTAACTCCCACTTTCTATGCCTGATATAGCCACATCAAATGCTTAAATGCCATTAAAACCCAAGCAACGACTGCAAATTTCCAAGTATGTGTCAAAGCAAACAGCAGAGTTGCAGAGTTTCAGGATTTCTTATGTTGGTATTATAAATAATACTCTTTCACAATGTATATTACTGTTAATATGAAATAAGACAAAAGCCAACAAAGAAATTTTGCTGTATCTTCCAAAGGCAGAAATTTGAAGCCATTTTCTTAATGCCTTCTTCTGTGCCTGATTCAAGAACTAAGTATTTACAAGATAAGTAGATATGTAGAGATTCTAAAGATTTAGTTCACGGATAAAGTACTAGGCTCTACTTTAGAAAGACATGTACCTAGTAAGTCATATTGTTAAACTAAATGCCATAGAAACAGTTTTCCAAATGCACTGGGTTCTTCTATACAATTTCAAAACTTATGAAGTCATGTTACAGCAGAAAGGCTAAGTCCAAGTCCTTTACCACATTAATTGCTAACAAGATTTTAAAATATTATGAAAAATAATCTTTGTGCAAGTGTTTGCTCATTATAAAATTGACAAGTAATATATACAGGTGTAAAAGTTTTTTTTTTTAAATCTTGATCCAAGCTTGGTGACATCTTAGAATTTAACCCCAAGGATCTGTTTTAGGACCTTATTTGTAGACTATATTGTGTACTTTGGTGACTCATAATGTAGTAATGACTGTATTGTGAACTTTAGGATCTTGTCATGTAGTAATGACTGTATTGTGAATTTTGGGGCCTTATTATGCAGTATTGACTGTATTGTGTACTTTAGGACCTTATTATGTAGTACTGACTAATGTGTACTTTGAGGCCTCATTATGTAGTACTGACTGTATTGTGTACTTCAGGGCTTTATAAAGTCAATACTAAATAGTATGGCCATGAGGTCACTCATTGTTTTTATATATACATCTTGTTTTTTTCAAAGGAGATTTGACCAATTCATGAATTTACTAACATATGATCTAATACAGTAATTCATCGATTTTTTTTATATGCATGTATATTATTTAACACAATGTATAGTGTACTACACAAATGTAAGTTGTCAATATACAAGTGTATTTCTGACAAGTTGTCATCACTGACTCCCATTTTGCATTTTTTTTTCCCTCTGCATCAATCATAGTCACTGACGGCAGGACATCCTTAAAAAATTCACTTGTAGGCAAAATTTATATTTATTTTCAGTTACACCCCCATCGTATCTAAACGTCCACTTAGGTCGACATTACCTTGATCCTGAGGATGTCGAAATAAATGGATAGTACTGCATTATGAAAATTACATTTTTTGAAAATTGGTGACAAAATATTGAGTTGGCAATGTTTTGGGTGACAACTCTTTTATAGCCAGCGCCAGCCTTGCTAACTGTTGTTATGAGAAGAATAGAGATAAGAAAGTGTGTGTAAACCAACTGGAACCTTTTCTAGAATACGTTTTATTTATAATTAGCCAGTTAAAGGCTTAAAATGCCTAAGCTTCCAGAAGCTCTCTTTACCGGCCTCCATCATGGGTTCTGTACCAAAGACCCTTTGCTCATTTGTTTCTACGCCATCTTCATCCACCCCACCTACCCACCCACACAAATATTTATAGACCTGTCCTTTCTCGCTTTAAGTCAGGTATGTCTTGAACGACTCATTTAAGTTGTCATTTTTCAAAGTCCCCAGAGTCAGCTTCAATCAGGGTCGACTTGTCCCGAACATTCACCAACTTGTCTCGAGCTGAGTTGTCCAGAGGTCATCAACCTTTTTATTTCGTTACATTGATATCTATCATGGCATATTACGAGTGTTTCTGCCTGCGACTCATTTTCAATGTTGGATATTTTATTAAAAATTTTAATCTTAATTTTAATTTACCTACATACGAGCTGAATATCACACTAGTCAGCCAAATTATGAAGCTGACAGGAATAATTACTGCTAGAATCAAGACAGGCAGAATCATTACGCAGCCTCTTCGGCTGTGCGTTTAAATTGTCTCTCAAACAGGAACTAAGTTAGTATTTTGGTGCTCAAACTATTTGGTATAACGGTTCCAATTGCGCAAGTCCAGGTGGGTGGAGCTTAAGGTGTGGGGAACCTTGCATTCCGAAATAAACAACAACACTAACTATGATTGGTGGATTATGTAAGAGTTCTACTTTCTGTTAGGCTTTTTAAAAAAAAATAGCTTCTTGGCAACATCTAAATTTATGCTAATTCCTATATAGATCATATTTGGGCTTTTTTTTCTTCATTTTTTGAAAATGTCATACACATGACTGAAAATAATTATGTTGTGACTAGATAACTCATACCCCTATCTAGTTCCAGCAGAGTTATCTCTCTTAAATGCAATGGAGTACCTGGTTCTGTCTTTGTCAAATTGACAATCTAACATTGTTCTCTTTGACAGTGTGTGATATGCATGCTGAAGTAGGATAGAAAGTATATTTCTTTCACAAAACATTAGCATTGAGGTCTATGGAAAAACAATTGGTACCGTGAAGCGTTTGTTCACCAGTCTGTTAATTTATTTTTATCGCGTTGAGGTTATCCTTGTTGGGCTCCAGCTTGGAATAACGCAACAATTCGGAATTCTGAGTTGTTGCGCTTTTTCTCTAGAAGTTGCTATTCCCAGTTAGAGCCAACATCCATGCAATTTCTCGAGAAAGAGCGCAACAATTAGAAATTACAAGTTGTTGCGCGCAATTTCTCGAGAAATGGCGTATTCTAAGTTGGAGCCCAATATCCTTAAGGGGGCAGGGTCCAGTTTTTATGTACAAATTTAATGTCGCATGCACCTGCCTAATATAAAAATTCATTAAAAATATAATACGCGAGTGAGGTCAAAAAGGTACATATTTCTGGATAGGTATTATGTAGTGCAACATAATCATATCACACACAGGACTTGACAAGTCTACTGAAGTCCTTGGAATAAAATATTTATGTACCCCAACCCCTATTTTATACATGCATTTTTCACATCCGAAGGCCATTTTTGACTGCATGTGGTGCTCACAGTGCAAACGCAAGGCCTTTTCCTAGATGAAAATTTTGAAAAACATTGTCTACTAAATAGCTTGATGCAATTCATAATAGTTGTCATCCATGCCGTTTTTGAGATATTCTACTTGCCTTGAACCCACGTGTCTACTGCTATGGGAGGCTAGCTCTTCTTCCTAGCCGACTATTGGTATTTCACAATCAACATACTGCAGAGTAACTATGGAAAGTGTACATGTCTGACATCAATTTCAAGAACAACACAAGCCTGAAACACCTAGTTCACAAATTTATCCATATCTTTAATTATTACACAATAGTAGCTCAAAAACTCACACCATACCCTTAAGTTAAGAAATTTGCCAGGGGCCAATTACGAAACTGGACCCTGCCACCTTAAGTCTCCCTGGACAGTTTTTTTGTTGGTTTTTTTTTTTGGCAAATTTTTGTCCGACAATGACCTATAGCAGAAAAATTATAATAATATTACATTAAAGACACAACTATAAATGAACTAATGATTTTTGTTGAAATAATGTTTGTAAGATTCTGACTGAGGAATTAAAGTTAATTCCTCATGCAACTAGAAAGAATTTAGATTTCAAAATCTGTTTAATTCAAATGATTTTTATTTTCAGTTTTGTATTATTGTCTAGTTGTATAGTACTGCAAAAAAAAAGTTCAAAGGGAGCTAAATCGTTGTATATACCATCTCAATCCACCATTTCAGATTATTTGTCCAGAAGTTGTGTTACTTTTATTTGATGTTAAAGACAGAGAAAACATTTTTTTTTTAAATGAAAGGTTTGCCATTATTAGTCCATGCATAAGATTACAAACTTTACAAAAACTCACACGCACACTGAATAGTTACATTTGAAATTGGATCCTTACGCAAAGCACACACAAAACACTGCCTTTCTTATATAACTTGTAAAAAAAATAATGATTAATCATAATAAATGATCAGATTAAATGATGTAAGGAGCAACAGCTCTACTGACTGAAAGTCGACTGAGAAAAAACCCATAACGAAATGCGTTTTTAAATATACATTTTGTAGTAGCCCTCCTCTTCTTCGTGCTCTTTTACTTCTCCGTCTTTTTCGTTGGTTTGGCTTCCTAGTAATGCTCCCATAGTTGAAACTATATATACTATGTCTTGCTTTTTGTTTATCGGATTCTTAAGGAATTTCTGCAAAATTTATTTGCATTTCTCCACAGGTTTGCAACACTTTAATATGCAGTTGATGCAGTTTGCGGCATAGTTTCGGTGCAAATGCAATTACTTTTACCATGCAGTGCAATCTGAAACCTACGAACTGGCATTTATATTTGTCCACAAGTTCTCGTGGATCTTTTTCTTCTTGGTTCATTTACAAAAGCTCTCTTTTATGTGCCTGTCATATTTTTTAAAGAGTGGGTGGTCATTAAAATGTTGCTTCATTTCTGAGGATCTCTTCTCAAAAACGACTAAACTGTCAGCTTTAACCAACCCGTCGTCAATTCTTTTTTATTGTTATTTGATTATGGGTACATTATTATGTATATTTCATTTCTTTGTTATGTTTTTTTTTTGCATACCAGGGCCCAGCAACATGGAATGAATTGCCCACTGAACTAAGACACAAGGACACATGTGACCCCTTTCAAGAATGCTCTTAAAACTCACCTTTTTCGACTGCAAGAACAAACTTAAAGACCTAATAATGTCATATTATTATAGATCTTGTAAAGTGCTTAGAGCTTCTAAAGATTAGGCGCTATACAAAGTACTCATTATTATTATTTATTTTATAAAAGTATTTCATTACATGCTATTTGTAATGTGACATTTTATGTTGGATTTTACAGTGTTCAAAAACTGCCTGACCTTACTCTTTTTTTAAAAATTCATTGTAAACAACTAATACATAGCTAACTTATTTTTTGTGTATGGCTTAATATCAGGGTCATTATTAATATAAGTATGTTTATTTGGATCAAGTTCCTAAATAAATTTTCCATTACAGCTTATGATTTTTGTTTCGTAAACACGAGGATTGTTCTAGAATGTTATTTTCCATTAGGTAATATTTTTAGAAATGCTAATTGTGATATGAGGTCAAGCAGAGAACTATTTAATTTTGTAACTGTGAGGACTTGGAAATTCGTGCTTTAATACCTAGCACTTTAAAGTTGTATTATGTTGTTCCCAGATGCTGTGAATTTTATTTCTTCAAATTATTGAATTCAAGTGAATATTTTCTCTGGAAATAAATAAGTGCTCTGATAAAATTCTTGGATAAAGACATTAACTGGAATTTATATTGTATTCAAACTTGGAATTATTTTACAGTGATTCAAAAAAAATACTGTTGACACAGAAACAGTATAAACAGACACGACACCGTCTTCTGTCATTGAATTTCCTCAGGACTTGTAATGAATTTTATTCAGGACTTTACATTATTAAGACTTGTGTCTGTAGTTCTTGGTTTATTTGGAGATTTAATATGCAATACTGTAAGTTGTTTTTATTCTTCTTCTCATTTTCACTCTGGTGTCCTGGAAAATACTATACTATGATGGATAGCACTTTTTCTTGGTCATGTATTGTTCACTTTACAAACGAATGTTTCCACACATGTACCAATAATCTCGGGAGGGAGGGGGGGTGCGTTCAGAGCCATCACATTTGTTTTCTTTAGGCTGATCATGTGATGGTCAGCACAAACTCAACGCATGCTTTAGCTGTAACTCAGCTTTTGTGTGAGTGGCTAGGGCAGCATTGTCTGCAAAGAGCATGTCACGCACTTTGTTCTTTGCCTTTTGTGCCAGGTCGAACAGTTTGCCGTCTGATCGCATGTGCAGGTAGATCCCTTCTGTGGACGTCCCAGAGGCATGCTTGAGCAGGACAGCTAAGAAGATGCCAAAGAGTGTGGGGGCTAGGACACAACCCTGTTTTGCTCCGCTGCGGATGTTGAAGGGGTCGGACGTTGAGCCATTGGACAGCATTGTGCCTTTCATGTCATCATGAAAGACGATCATGCTTAGCAGCTTTGGAGGGTATCCAGTCTTTGCCAGGATTGTGAAAAATCAAACCCTGCTGACAAGAAAAAAACGCCTTGGTGAGGTCTATAAAGACCAGGAAGAGGGGTTTGTGTTGTTCTCTTCATATCTCCTGCGTTGCCTGACGGGGAAGATCATGTCGATTGTAGACTTCTGTGCAGAACCTGCACTGCGACTCTGGATAAACTCTGTCAGCAAGTGTCTGCAGTCTGTTCTTCACATGTGAAGACTTTACCTATGATGCTGAGAAGGGATGTCCCTATAGTGGTTGCAGTCACTTCTGTCATCTTTGTTCTTCTACAGGGTTACGATCTTGGCGTCTCTCATGTCCTGAGGCACTGTACCCTCATCCCAGCACAGGAAGAGGAGGTGGTGCATGTGTGTGAACAGCACGCTGAAGCTGCACTTGATGACTTCTGCTGAGATGCCATCCTTCACTGGGGCTTTACATAAGGACGGTTTCTCTAAGGCCTTCTTTAGTTCTGCCACAGTAGACTTCTCATCCAGATCAAACATGTTGTGTAGGTTTTCGATGGTGCTGAGGGCATCATTGTTCATGTGGCTCTCTCTGGACTACAGTTCAGAGTAGTATTCCATCCAATGCTCCATATGCTTGCCCTTGTCGTGGAATGGTATCACCTGCATCAGACTTCAGTGGTGCAATCACTTTCTTTATGGGACCTATTGCTTTCTTTATGCCATTGTACAAACTATGTTGAGCTATTACAAACAAATTCTGTTTTATATTCAGTTTCATTGAAATATAGCCAGAAGGCATATACTATTGATAGCAAGATTAATGGACAAATGAATCAGTGTGTGTGTGCGTGAGAGAGAGAGAGAGAGATTTCTAACATAACTTTTTTTTTTAAATCAGTCATTTCACTATGATGTCTACAGTGAGACAGTTTATAGTGATGTCTAGCACTGGGGCATCATGCCGCAGACATGTAGCATGATGTCCCACCCAGTCACATTATCCTGACACCAGTCCGACCAGTCCTAACAATGGCCTCTTAATGTTGAGCACCATGCAAGGCAGCTGTTAGTACCATTTTGTAAAGTTTTTTGGAATAACTCGGTCATTTTAATGTGTGTGTATAAAGAAAATCACAATGAAATTACTTATGTAATGTAAATAAATAAAATATTACAAGGAATTAAATACACAAAATTGCAACAAACGAATTACCTTTCACATATATATATATATATATATATATATATATATATATATATATATATATATATATATATATATATATATATATAACCATTGAAACTATTTATGAAGGTTATATAACAAACCATTGTTAATCAGTGGACGAGATCTATTGCAATACTTCCTTATAAACAATAGATTCTGTTACACACAAATTGAGTTTGATACCTTGCCTGCACCTGCACCTCTAGGTGCATACAAAGAGACTTCAATACCTGTATACCCTAAGCAATTTACCTCTAGGAACATACAAAGAAATTTCAATAACAGTACACCCCAAGCAATGTACCTCTAAGTGCATACAAAGAGACTTCAATACCTGTACACCCCAAGCCATGTACCTCTAGGTGCATACAAGTTTCTCAAAGTATTGGGCAATCAATATAGTGTGTGGGGTGGCTTCTAAACAGCTAGAAACATATTTATTTCAGAATTTGAGCTGTGCATTGTACTGAAGCCCGGAGATAGACCACAAGTGGGTGCAACACTCATGCCCTTCCAAATCTTGGGAGTATGTGTTCCACTGTTTGAACATGAAAGACCATTCTGTGTAAAGTGGCTTACACTGCTGTACTATGTACAGATTCCTAATATCTTGTACTATGGAGCTTTGTTTTCCATTTTTTATATATAGGCTAGATGTATACATATTTTACATTACTGTTTTTGTTTGTTTTGTACCAGCTGATTTTCCTCTTGCAGGGGTACCCATGAGTAACATTCAAGCATGGGCATATGTGAGTGGTATGAGGATAAAGTCTGGGGTTGTGTAGGATGAAGGCTTTGACCAAGTTCAGAAATTAAATCTAGACTCTCTATTATCACACTACTTCAAATTTTCGGTCTTTTCATTACATTACCAACATACCAAATAAACAGATTCAAGCAAGTAAAAGCTATGTTGTGCTCACCAGTGGAATATGATCATCAGAAAACAAATATAATTTATTGCCCAACCTCTCAGTAACTTTTTATTTCTTTGCAGCATCTATTTTTGTTTTCTTAGATCTTTATCACAATCAACAGTAGGGGCCCCAGGTGAATGAGTGTTACAAAGTGCTATCCTTTACGGATCACTCATACATCTCACCGATGTCATCTTGAGTTTGCATCTTGGTATAATAACCAAGAATGATAAAGTTTGCCAGTGGTTTCCCATGTTTTCAGATGAGTTTCATTTCTTGCACATCTTACTTGAAAGTTTTCTATGCTTTTTCTTGCAATTCTAAATAGGAAATTTGATAGTCTTAAAATTGAATGTTGTATTTTTAGGTAAGTCGTATGGTGACATTAAAGCTTTTACAAACCCTTGACACTGAAATGTACAAAATCATTAAGCTTTATAGATCAAACATATTCCACTTAAAACTACTTTTATAGTAACTACCCATTCACTTCAAAAAGTTTGTAACATGAATATTATACATAATTCACAATATTTCATTAATTTTAATAAATAATAATAATAACTATTATTATTATTAATATTTTTGTTGTTGTTGTTATTATTATTATTACCTAGGGACTCGATGAGCAAAATACAAGCAAATCTCCATTAAGGTCTGCATTATCAATGTTGAAAAAAGAAATCAAAGCTGCATTCTTGAAACTTGATTTGCATATTGGTGTATACATGAACTCATAAAATATTGTACATAGGATTCTGTAATAGTTATACTACTTAAAAAGGAAGGGTTTGCTTACACAAGTAAGCTACTTTTAAAAAAAGCCGATTTTCTCAGAGAAGTTTGCCAAATTAAATTACAGACATAATTAGTTTCTTATTTCTGAGCAGTCACCAGAGTTCATCCCATTCTGTATTGGATATATAGCGAAACAATCATAAACTGATCCCATCTGAAGCCTGGCTTCATCTGTAGTTTGTTCACATATTAATAGCATGTTTATTCTAATATTAATCCAACCTCTGTATACTTGCCATCTCAATAAAATGGACAATATATTTATTCATAACAGTGCCTGGTTACAGTGTAAGTCTATGCATAGACACAGATCATCTATGATAAATGTGCCCGCACATCCAGGTCAATGTAGTTTGTTTGGAGTAATCAGTAGAAGAAACAAAAAACAGACCCTGATCTGCTGGCACTTTATGCAACAACAAATCAGGGTCTGCGATGTTTACAGTTTGACATAAGCATGTATGTACATCATATTTCACATACATTTCTCAACAGGATCCTGTATTCATCTGTAATTGCATCAAATATCACATAAATCTTCATTTTAACCAGTCAGGATTTTTTTTTTTTTATATCACAGTTAACACTTATCCATGTCATAAAATATCAAAGTCAGAATCTTGTTTTTACTACAGTTAATATTTATCCATGCCAAAACATATACAAGATTACTGAATCACTCTTCATCAATTGTCAGATCTCATGCCTGGCTATTATAAACAAAAAACGATGCTCTGGTGTTCAGTATCATCGGCAGGAATGCCGTCTGATAATTAATGTGTCTTGCATATAAGACTGAGTATATTTAACATCTGATCCTTTCAATTAAATTTTCCATTGTTTTTGCATTCCTACTTTTATAAAATGTACCAAAATAAAACCTGAAATTGTAGGTTATTTAGTCAGATAAAATACCTTAACAAATTTAATAAATTCTCAATTGCACTTTCTGGATTGCATGTACAATATCAACAACCAACCATCCATAGGGGAAATGCACCTGAATAACAGTGTAATTCACAAACAGGTCCTGAAACACCATGACAACTGTCCAGGCTTAGACTGAGCCATTTGAAACACTCTTCAAGATATCTGATCAAATACATGAGATCTCATATAAAATATAAAACATAACAGACATAGCATGAAGTATAAAGGATACCATATAAAGTTTATGAGATATAAAGTTTAGAAAACATTTTCTTTGTTAAGACTTCTCACAACTTGGCTTTACATACAATCACCTAATCAATTGTCTCTCCACTAAATGAACATTTATGCACTTTTGTTTAGCATATAATTATTTATGACTATCCCATGTTTTGTGTTTAGGCTCTAATAAACAATAAAATAGAAAAAAAAGTGAAACAACAAGCTTTGTAAAATTTAACAAATAATTTATTTCCCTGGAAAAAGATTGTAACAATGAAAAATGAACTTAGTTTTAGGAATCAAATCTAAAAATAATCCAAGAATAATCCATGAATTAAATTACAATAGTCCTAGTAATAAAATGTTCTAGTGAATTCAAAATCCAAGATGGAAGACAATGACATATGCTGTAGACAGCACTGTGCATATCTACCATTCCTTGTAGAAATACAAATAAAATTTTGATAAACTGTCTTTCTCCAAGAATTCTATAAAAGCCCAAACTGAGAAATTCTTATCATTGCATTTGTATTGAACCATAACTACTGCGTAAGACACATGCCCATATGAGCGTCACATGTAATTTGTTTACATGTACAAAAAAATCATGTACGCAGTATAGCCTCAATTTCACTCTACATGAATCCCACATTCATAACAAATTGAAGAAAAAAAGTTGTTTACATCTTAATTCATGTAGTCCCATCATGACCTTGACAACAACCTAACATTTTAAAATAAAAATAGATTTTGTTTACATGGCTGCTATTAATTTTGAATCTAGGTCAGGATCTAGTGTAAAATGAGGTGTTTACAAATGAATGATTCAGGTCAACTGATTTTCTGGAAATATATCTCCAGTGAATAAATTTACATTACAATAGCATGTAATAATTTTTTTTAAATTTAAACTAACAAACAAACATTTAAATTAAAATAAATATATATTAAATCAGAAATACATACACATAAATGGGTTTCTTTTAAATTTTAGTGATAAATTCTTGTTTTCTTTGGTTCTAGATAACAGGTTATATTGTAGTTACTATCTCCAAATGCTGATAGGAATAAATATGCAAATCAATCAGGTCTTGACCTAATACAGTAGAACCTGTCTTGAAGACCACTTTTTGCCAAAAAAATTATGATCACTCAAGACAGGTGGTCTTTCATAACAGGTCACAATGCTATATAATCAATACGTTTGTGCAATGAGAATGTGGTCTCTCAAGACAAGACAGGTTCTCTCACATAGGAGTGGTCTTTCAATACAGGATTTACTGTATCTATAAATCTAAAATGAGATTACTCATGGAAATCGACATATAGAGCAGTTGAAAAACATTTTTTTTCTTTCCATGTGCTCTTGAAACTATACATGGATAATGTAGAAGTATATTGTTACGGCTATTGGATTTAATTTATTTTTTTTTTTTAAATGTTAAATCCAAATTTGTCATTTTGGCTTTAAAATGAATTGATTGGGAGATTTTTTCTAGAAAGTTCAGGCTGACTTAGATTCCAGTTGTAAACAGGCTGACCTTGGCTTGGTTACCTCAATATCTGACCTTGCTTCAGATTGATAAATAGGTTTTTAAAACTATTGTCTAATTTCAAGGACAACTTTTTATTTTTAGTAATTAGTGGCTGATTTTTCTTCTGGTTCATTCTATTAGTACGTGACTTGGTGAAGGTAGCTTCTTTCTATGACCTTCCAGAATCACATGATTCCTTTTTGTTTACGAGGGAATTACATATATATAGCTGTGTTTTGGAAGCTAACATTAGTAGAATTTTGGGCTTTAAAATGAACAGTTGTGTATTCATGTTTGAGTTATAATTTTTATTATCTTGTTCTGGACTTTGTGTAAATTCATTGAAGAAGGAGGATTTATTATCTATTTGGAGGAGAAAATATGTGCTCATAATTCATTTGGATGATAAATTAAACAAGAACTGCATCACGTGACATTGTCAGCCATTTTGGATTACATCGTCAAGATTCGAACCTGGAACTATTAGAACATTTATTTATCAGGACTCTTACAATTCTATTAGTGGATTATTTTTGTGAATTCTATATTGGATTAAGGTTGGATTTGATTCTCTAAAACTGTAAGTTTATTTATTTTATGAAAATAATTGTATTTAATAAATTCATTGTTCAATTTATACAAGCTTGTTAGTTTTCACTCTTTCTGTGTTGCTGCTTATTTGAGCCTAAGCATGTAACAATATAAGGGCTTTACAATTCTCAGACATAGTAATGTAGAAGTATATCAGGACTTTACAATTCTCAGACATAGATAATGTAGAAGTATATCAGGACTTTACAATTCTCATAGATAATGTAGAAGTATATCAGGACTTTACAATTCTCAGACATAGATAATGTAGAAGTATATCAGGACTTTACAATTCTCAGACATAGTAATGTAGAAGTATATCAGACTTTACAATTCTCAGACATAGATAATGTAGAAGTATATCAGGACTTTACAATTCTCAGACATAGTAATGTAGAAGTATATCAGGACTTTACAATTCTCAGACATAGTAATGTAGAAGTACATCAGGACTTTACAATTCTCAGACATAGATAATGTAGAAGTATATCAGGACTTTACAATTCTCTGACATAGATAATGTAGAAGTATATCAGGACTTTACAATTCTCAGACATGGTTAATGCAGAAGTATATCAGGACTTTACAATTCTCAGACATAGTAATGTAGAAGTATATCAGACTTTACAATTCTCAGACATAGATAATGTAGAAGTATATCAGGACTTTACAATTCTCAGACATAGTAATGTAGAAGTATATCAGACTTTACAATTCTCAGACATAGATAATGTAGAAGTATATCAGGACTTTACAATTCTCAGACATAGTAATGTAGAAGTATATCAGGACTTTACAATTCTCAGACATAGTAATGTAGAAATACATCAGGACTTTACAATTCTCAGACATAGATAATGTAGAAGTATATCAGGACTTTACAATTCTCTGACATAGATAATGTAGAAGTATATCAGGACTTTACAATTCTCAGACATGGTTAATGCAGAAGTATATCAGGACTTTACAATTCTCAGACATAGATAATGTAGAAGTATATCAGGACTTTACAATTCTCAGACATAGATAATGTAGAAGTATATCAGGACTTTACAATTAGAGCCTAACTGAGTAGATAATTTTCGCTGAGTACCGAATCTGAGTATTTGGATGTACTATTTGCCGGATCGGGGCATGAACTGAGTAGTAGGTGCGACTCTGGAGAGTACCGTTTGTTTCATTATCGTATGCGAAGCTTAAACTTTTCGTGTACTGTATACCGCATATATCGGCTGTAAGATGAATTTTTTTATTATTAACTAAAATTATTATGTATTAAAAAACTTTTTTTTTAAAGTTCGATATTTATTGAATTATTTTACTTGTAACCATTTGTGCGCATATTATTTGCCGAGGCGAATAATTACGAATAGTACCAAAAAACCGGATATTCGGCCGAAGCGAATATCCGAGGCGATTTCTGGTTGGGCCCTATTTACAATTCTTAGACATGGTTAATGTAGAAGTATACAAGACTTTACAATTCTCAGACATGGACAGTTCATGGGCCTTACAATGCAGCAATTCAAACCTCAGAAAACAATCTTGACATGAAGCCATTGTTTCTCCTTAATTTCAAAGTGCTTTAAGACAACAGATGTGGTCTTTGAATGATTCTAAACAACCAAATGCCTCTAATAATTTTTCTAAAATAAAACAAAAGATTTAACAATGGCATGTTTTGTTAGAACATAATTCTAACTTCAGTACTCCCAGTTACTACTAAAATTGTTACATTTACAAAACAAAATTCAGAACATTATATTGGGCACCCAACGACAATCTTCAAAATCATAATACAACAAATAGAAAACGATTTTCTAATTACATGTACCGGTATATAGTCTACCATGTTTTATACAAAAACATTCTGCAGTTCTAATTTACAGAAATGGAACCTTTCTGCAGGACTGAACACAGTTGTGGCACTAAAATCAGTGTGCCAGAAGAGCAGAGGATTATTGGCAAAAGTGGGATACTTTCAGCACACCTCTGGCACACAAGCTTCTTGCCACCAAAAAGTAGTGTGCCACAAGATACCATGGTCCCTTTTATGTAACATTATATGCCAAAAGAGTACCAGAACCAAAATCTATCCTGACAAGTAATGTACCAGAATGAAGCTACAGCAGAACTGGTCTTGAAAGACCACCCCTTCTGCCAAAAAATAATGGTCTCTCAAGACAGGTGGTCTTTAATAACAGGTCATAACAATTTATAATGAATAAATCTGTGCATGGAGATTCTGGTCTCTTAAAACAAGTGATCTCATAGCAGTGGTTTCTCAAGACAGGTTTTACTGCATTAATAAAAATGTATGTGCTTCAACTGTACCAAAATGCAGTTACACATAAAATTGTATGTGCCAACTGTGCCATAATGATATCTCACAAATCTATGCACCACAACTGTGTCAGAATGAAGTCACAAGCAAATCGATGCTCCACAAAGATACAGTGCTTCATTTAAATGTATTTCATTGCAAAACATTTCATTAATTTCTTGTTTAGAACTAGCTGGGCATAGTCCAGAAGAAGAAAAAATCATGGCAAATTGAGACTCTTGAGAACTTAGGGGTTGATGACAGCTGAATTTTTCCATAAACAATATTTAAAGAATTTATGAAGAAATGCTACAGATATATTTAAAGTATTTTTTTGCAAAGAACAAATTCACTTTGAATCAGACAGATTCAATTTAAAGCTTACTGTGCCATCTTTCTCAACAACAATAATATAAACAATAAATAAAATTTTAGTGAATACATATTAAAAAAATACATACTGAAAAACAAAAAAAATTAAATTGAGAAAGAGAGACTCTTCCCAATTAATAATAATATTACAAAGAAAAACTGTTAATGGAGGTAATTATATTACCTGACCTTTATTTCAATAGCTGCACATTAATATAAGTGATTAACAAGTAACTGGGACAAGAAAAGTACTTGATTTTGTAAATGTCTTTTTGATAACAGTATTCAAAAATACAATATGCTTTATGATACAATCTCAATGAAAAGGTTTTGAAAATCACAAATTCACACATGTACAACATACACAAAATATTCAATCCCTGGCTGTAGACAAGATTTACAATATTTCTGGAAAGATAATAATGCACATTTTACATAACAATTTAAACATCTTTCAACTTTTGCTTTCAATAAATGTTATCCCCATTAAATGACCAGCCGCATTTTTTTTATTATCAACTGTAAGTATATTCCAATTTTGGTTAAGAGAGAACAGATAACAAACACTTATATACAAAAAAATGATCTGCAGTTCTATACACATAAAAAAATGAGGCAAAGTAGATAAGCAGTTATCGGAGGCAAGGTCTGTATTTCTTAAGTTAAACATACCCCTCTTTTCAAAAATGTACTCCCAGCAGTCATTTATTAAAACAAAATATGGATCTTTATGGATAATCCACTTCTTTAACAATGTCCATGTCTCCCCAATCTATATAACCTTCTCTTCCTTCCTTGAGCTGTGGAAGGTCCTGTGCTGGATGAATGGCTTGCTGTGCCATATGTGTGGTGGAAACATGCACTTCTGCTTCTTTGTAGCTTTCAAATGAAGCTGAGCATTCACTACAAACATATATTTCTGCCTGATTCATCTGAGGCTCCTGGAAGTTCATTTTATTGTTTGTCTGAATGTCAAGCATTTGATTCTCAATGGTAGTAGATCCACTTCCACTGTAAATACCAGACCGCTGATTTTGAGTTACCTCCCCTGTATGAATTTCGGTTTTCTCCCTTCTGGCTTCATCAATTTCAGAAGCTGAGTTTAATGTTGATATGCTGACTCCATCTGTGATAACTCCTGAACTATTTAGTGCAAAAGTGATGTTATCTTGCTCACCTGAGATAACACTAGCTGGATGTGTAATGACTGATGGATCTGTCACTTCAATGGCATCCAATTTCAAATTTGATACATCCGAATAAATAATGAATGTTTTTGTTGGATCTAAAGAAACAACACGAGTCAACTGATTATTTAATGTTACTCCTTTACATTTAGGCTGGTGGTTCTTCAATGTGGACTTTGTTGAAAACGGTCTCCCACAAATTTCACAGACAAAGTTACTTTGTCCTGTATGGGTGACCAAATGGTTTCGCAAAAGTCTATCAAATTTGAACGACTTTTCACAAAAGCTGCATTTAAATGGCCTCTCTGTTGAATGAACAAATATTCTGTGTTTTGCAAGCATAGTTCTGAAACCGAATTTTCGATGGCAAACCTCACAAGAATATGGCTTGTCACCAGTGTGCTTATTGAGATGATCATCAAAGTTGGCCTTACTCAAATATCTTTTGCCACAATGGGGGCAGACAAACTTGTATTCCTTTTCTTCTTCTGTTTTATGAGTTTCTTGATGTGACTTTAATGCACTTAAGTTTAAAAATTTTGACCCACAAACTAGACAAGCATGTTTTTTTTCACCAGTGTGCCTTTGTCGATGGCTCTTCAAATAACGCTGGTGTGTAAACTGCTTACCACAATACTCACATGCTGCCGATTTTGTTGTGGAATGTACGATGTTCATATGATTGAGAAGATATGTAGCTCTTGTGAAGGATTTCGTGCACTCTTGACATTTGAGCTCCTCATTATGGACTTTGATCCGGTGTTGATAGTGCGTCTCCAAGGCCTTGCTCTTAAAACCACAAAGATCACATGTATATTTAGCCATTTTGGGCTCATTTTTTCGCTCCCCATGGAAGTAACTCATATGCCATTTTAGGGTTGCTTCATTATGAAATGATTTTGTACACTTTTCACATCGGAAATCACCTCCCTTTTCAAATGGGCCATGTTTTCTATTCAAATGAAATTTCAAATCTTTGAGACGATCAAACATTCTCTCACAAACATCACACCTTAAAGGGGTCTCAATTTCGTGAAAAGTTCTTAAATGGTTGGTAACATCTGTAAAATTGGTCCCATGATAATCACATTTTGTGCATAATTTCAGATCTTCAGGATTTTTAACAAATGTTATTTTTCTGGATGACTCAGACTCGAGTACAGACTGATTACAATCATCTGTATTCTTACTAGATTCATTGTCCTCTGTATCATCACCTTTGGATTTTGATGCTTTCAGAATTAATGTTTTTCTATTTGTCCTTCCCAGTAATCCAATATTTCCTGACTTTATCCTTTCTAATGTAACTGATGGTACTGTTGCAATACATGATCTGGATTTCACCACAACAATATCATCTGAACTTTTTCTTGCAACTGTCTTTGGAAAATTTTCATACATCTTTGTCTTTGAGATGGCAGGTTGAACCAGGATAGTTTCATCTTCATTTTCACTGCTGTCCTCCATGTCAACTGTTTGCGAGTGCCTTGTAGTTTTGCATACCACTGTATATGCAGGTATTGGAATATTATTATTTGAGTTACTAACATCCCTGGCATTCACAACTGCTGTTCCTTTGACAATGTGTAACCTTTTATCAGCTGACTTCTTGTTGGCATCTTTTGGTGAAATCACAATAACTCTGGCCTTAGAAGGTCGTTTTCCTGGTAATTTCACAGGTGAAATGGCAGTGGTGACTTTGGAAACCACCTCATCTTCAACTTTCTTTTCAACTTTTTTTCTTACATTGGTTTTTGTTTTGCAATTTAAAGAAAGAAGAGCTAAGGTGTTAATTTTATTTCCTCTGGTTTGATATCTTGATGTAATTTTCACTTCTCCCTCACTACTTACATTGTCTATCTTTATTTTCTTTACATGACTTTTCCCCTCCATGTTTGATTCCCCGATGTTATCCACATTAGCAATTTCTTTCCTTTTCTGCTTGTTATGAGAGTTATGATTTTGACCTTTCTTATTATTTATCATCTGTTCTTTGTTCATTTTCTCATCTTGAGATTTATCCTGTAATTTATCCACATCAAGAGATGGTGTTAAATCTTCCATTTCATCAGCAGGTACATCTCTGACTGTACTGATGACTCTTTTAGTTTTTGGTGACAGTGCAGCAGATTTTGTGCTCTGATTTAGTGACTGATGAAAATCAGCTTGAGATGCAGTTGGTGGACTGCTAACAAGCTCATTAGTAGGTTTAAAATCATTCTTGATTGGACATAATGGTGAAACTGAAGCCCCAGACTGTGAAACAAATCCAGAATCTTGAGAAATATCATATGCAGTCTTATCATGGAAGGTTGAATCTGAAGAAAAGAAAAAAAAACAATGGTCATTTAAGAGATATTATGCTATCAATTTATCCCATAACAATGACATGTCAGGAACAAGATTCCCGATTTTAGTCAAGCTGATTTCTTTCAAGACTGGTCAAATTCTGTTGCAGATCATTTATATCAGGCGTTTCAGTTTTATCAGAAGTGGCTACATTTGGTAGTGGATTGGCATCATTTGTAAATACCTCAAAATTCTTCAAGCCTGCAAAGATTATGTCTAATATGGTCCAAGGTTTTTCTATTCTTACCATACACGAAGGAGGCACATTATCAACTGAATACATCTGAAGGTCTTTCATACAAGAATAATATTAAATTAAGCCAAACCGTGATTTCTGAATGCATCTGAAAGTCTTTAATACAAAACTGTTGAATTTGGCCAAACTGCGTAATTTCTGAATACATCTGAAAATCTTTCATACAAGAATAATATAAAATTAGGCCAAACAGTGATTTCTGAATACATCTGAAAGTCTTTATACAAAAATAATATCAAATTAAGCAAAACCATGATTTCTAAATAAATTTGAAAGTCTATCAACTGAATACATCTGAAGGTCTTTCATACAAGAATAATATCAAATTAAGCCAAACCGTGATTTCTGAATACATCTGAAAGTCTTTAATACAAAAATGTTGAATTTGGCCAAACTGAGTTGTTGCTGAACATATTGGAAAGTCTTTCATACAATGTAAAATTTGGCAAACTGAGCAATTTCTGAATACATCTTAAAGTCTTTGACACAAAAATGATCTCAAGTTTGGCCAAGCTAAGTTCAGAATAGATCTGAAAGCTTTTCATACAAGAATAATGTAAAATTTGGCCAAACTGAGTAAGTTCAGAATACATCTGAAAATCTCTCAAGCAAAAATGTAAATTTTGGCCAAACTAATTGATTTCAGAATACATCCGAGTGTTCAAAACAAATTTAATGTTAAATATGGCCAAACTGAATTATTTCCAAATATATCTGAAAGCCTTTCATACAAGAATGTCAAATTTGCTAAAATTGAGTGATTTCTGAATTCAAAATAAAGTCTTTCATACAATGTCAAATTTAGCCAAACTGAACAATTTCTGAATACATCTTAAAATCTTTCATACAAAAATGTCAAATTTGGCCAAAGTGAGTGAATACATCTGAAAGCCTTTCATACAAGAATAATATCAAACTTGGTCAAATTGAGTGATTCTTAGTCTTTTAAAGTCTTTTCTGTTTTTATTTTTTGGGAACACAGGCAATACTGTATGGCAGATGAGCATCATTAGGACAAACTTGAAAGCCCCTTATGTAAGGATACTATCTGTCAAATTTAGTCAATACTGGGATAGCAAAGTTGTTTAGAGATCTTTGAAAATGGTGACCATATCTAATTCTGAATTGGCATCATTTGTACAAACTTAAAAGCCTTTATACCAGAATACGTTCTCTCCATCTTGGTAGAATTCCAATGAACTTTTTTTTCCTAAGTTATTTAAAGTTTATCCATTTTTGGTAATAGCTGCTAAATTTATTGGCAGAATTATATTATTTATCTCAATTTCCAAGATCTTCTTGCTTAATTGCATTTAACTTTTATAAATATTCTGTTAAGAACTTTTTGAGAAGATGTATAAAGAGTTTTCAATTTTTTAAAAGTGGTAGCCAGATCAGATGAAGCACTGACATTATTTAAACAAGACTAAAAGACCATCATATCATTTTGTTTTCTGTAAAACTTTTGGTCATATTCTGTCAAGTGTTGTTTGAGGCTTTCTAAATTTTAGTAATGACAGCCATATTGGATGTGGCATTGGCATCAAATCTGCAAGACCCTGAATACTCCATGTAAAATCATGTGCAAATTGGTCAACCAGTTTGTACAAAGTTGTAAATAATAGCCACAAATAGATGAAGACGAACATATGAAGGAATATACCTTATGAATAGGCAAGCTAATAATTCTGATACAAATTTCAATCTGCTGCCATTGCTGCCTTAAAGTGACACCTACCTATATTATGCCATTCACAACAAAATGACTTCAGGAATGTTTTTTCTTCTTAAGTCTAATACTGACAAAAATTCAATCTCAGATAAAAGCTGTCTTCTTATTACTTTCCGAGCTATTTGATCCACCACCACCCATCCCACTGAAGAAAGTGTACCTCTGTTCTGCAAGTGTTTGCATAAAATTAGTTTCTGCTGGAAAAATTATGTTACATTTTATTAAAACTTTGTTCCTACCCAGAAATTCAGACCCTGTTTTGTTTTTATTCAGTTCTCCACATCCATGCATATGAAGACAATAGTTTACACACTTATAGTGTAGAATCAACAATTTGAAAGTGCAATTCTTTATTAATAATTATTAATAATTCTTTAAGTTACAAATCTAAATCCTTTTCCGTATTCATCTAAGACTTTGGAATAATATTAGCATACACTAACTACTATTTTTACAAATGTTCTATTAATATTTTTTGGCATTAATGCAAATTATCCTCTTTTTTTATTATGCATAATTATATTTTATTATAATGAATGAATGCCAAGCTGGTTATGCACAAATTGCCCTTCCTGCCCACCACCTCTCACAATTGTAGTGGCCATCTTTGTACATGACTTGTACTATATTGTTTGCTGTGCACACTATACCAGTGCATCATTGCATAATGTTGTTTAACAGCACTACTTTATCTTCATTGTGTTCCTTTCTTTTTCAGTGTATTGTATGTTTTAATTAGTAATGCCCATTTCAAATTATAAATAGAAATCATTATAATAAATAATTACATATATGTGTACTATATTTTTATCTTCCTTTACTATGAATTATATACTGCATGTATTTTTGCTGGATACCTATCTATAATAATAATAATAATAATAATAATAATAATAATAATAATAATAATAATAATAATAATAAAATTAATAACAATAATGTGGACTTAGTACAATGACTAATCTTTAGAAGCTCTAAGTACTTTACAATATTAGACAACACATTAAAACACATACAATGACAAGATTACAGAAACAAGCACCAAGAAATTACAAAACAAAAACATACTGATAATAATTAAAGAAGTAAACATTATTGAGTCTTTAAGTATGTTTTTGTACTTGAAATAGATGAGTTTTAAGAGAACTCTAGAATGAGGACACTGTGTCATTTTGTCTAAATAGATGACTTTTAAGAGAACTCTAGAATAAGGACACAATGTCCTTGTGTCTAAGATCTATGGGCAATTTGTTCCATTTCTATGGGTCTTGGTAAGGAAGGAATTCTGTCTGTATGACTTCATTTTAACAGCGGGAACAATGCGAATACAAACAGTCATGTTTTTGAACTTTTCAAAGTTTCTATAGTAGATGCTGAGATGCACCAGATATAAGTGAATTACAATAGTCTTGTCTTGAAAGTACTAAGGAACACACAAGTGTTTTAGTGGCATCAACATCAATCAAAAGAAAATTTTGAATGGAGCTGATGCATCTCAGCTCCTGATACACAGTCTTGCGCATAGTTTCATTATGTATTGGTGTAACAAAAGCATACTGTTTTCATATTGACTACAAATTGAATGATGGTACTGCTGATACTTATTGTTTGAGCTCAAGGATGCTGATGAGAAAGTCTTTGCATGGTGGTCAGTATGGTTTCAGTTTTATCATCATTCATCTGCACCTTCTTCCATGTCATCCATGACTTCATATCAGAAATGCACCTCACTGTGCCTTGGATGATAGCCTCAACTTCAGCTGGGTAGATTGCTTTGTTTATCTGAGTGTTATCATCATACAACTGGTGAGACATTGGATGCCATTCTACGACACTTGACAGTGGCATCATCATACAATTGGTGAGACATTGGATGCCATTCTATGACACTTGACAGTGGCATCATCATACAACTGGTGAGACATTGGATGCCATTCTCTGAAACTTGACAGTGGCATCATGTACAAAATAAAGAGAAATGGACCAAAATAAACAAAATAAAGCGAAAAACACCAAAATATGACTCAATAGAGCTGGAATGTTTTCCATTTACACAACTGTGAATACCAAGAGACAGTGAAGAAATATATCATGGTCTATTGGATCAAATTATTATAGCCTTTAAATTACTGCCTTTATATTCATGGGAAATTCATTTTCAAATAATGAATTTTTTGCTAACAAATTCCTTTCAGGGAACACACGCCATTCATTAACTAAAGAGTCAAATTAGGATTTAAAAGAAAATGTTATACTTTTAGAACACTTACCTTTACTGGTCTTTTCTTTAATAAGCTAGACAGGAAGAGATAGAAATGATTGAAAATAACAATACTGTTCTAAAGGATAACAATAACATAAATATTTTTATCCAGAAGAGTAATTTTAATTTTTTTAAATTTTAAACATGTAATGTTGAAGATTACAAATTTGTTAACTTTAAATTTTACATTTAAGTGTACAAAGTTAATAGGAGCATTGTCAACAAACTTTCTTACCACTAATTACCCAAAGTTCTTAATTAACTGCTAGTTTTACCTTATTTGACACATACAATAGTTCATGGCAGATGTACTTAAACAACTGCACATGGTATTTGAGCACAGGGAGTGTTGCTAGACACACTCCTTTTTGAAGACATTCGGTATACAATGTATGCCCT
The DNA here is from genome assembly GCA_030141615.1 of Unio pictorum. Taxonomy (NCBI): domain Eukaryota; kingdom Metazoa; phylum Mollusca; class Bivalvia; order Unionida; family Unionidae; genus Unio; species Unio pictorum. Next base: position 2,260,416 of record JARLTB010000181.1, read on the forward strand.
TAATAACTGATTAAATAAGAATACCAATCATAAGTGTGTAAACTATTGTCTGATATACTCGGGTTACGACTTGAAACCTTGGGCTCTAACTCTGGCAAATCTTTTAACACTGACAGAAAACATTATATAATACAGATGTTACAAATATCCAAATTTTGTTGTGTACTGAAGCACTTACATTAACTATGCAAAGGAAAATTCAAGGATGAAAATAAGAGTTGTATCATATAACATGCAGCTGATATCAAAATTTCACAATTTTGATGATTCTTCACCATTTCTTCCTGCTACTAGATTTAAGTCTATCATGCTGAATAATTTACTATCATCATTTGTAAGGCAAACATTTGCTAGTTCACTACAATCAATATCTGATTGTGTCTTTATTATTGCATTATTATTGCATTATGTTTTATAGTGATGGTGGTTTGCACCATGATAATTTCTATTAAATTTGACTTGAAAATTAATGCCAAAGTAGCTCCACTTTTTTGTTGTTTCTTTTTTCAATTTTGTTTTTCAAATGGTGGTGGTAATTTTTAAATTACATTACGCTATTAATAGGCAAAAAAATGACATGGACCATTAAATAGCTGTGATTAAACATACAGAAGCCATTAAAAAGTTTGCATTTCACAGCCTGCAGATGAACTAGTGTAATGTATTGAAATACATTATCTATAGCTCTGAAAATTGAATACAGAATATATAAGATGATATTTTATAGCTTCCAGTACATTCCTTGCACACATCTGCATTCACAATATAAAGTACATACCAATTATTGACATGACTTTAAGACTTCGAGTACTAAGCTAACAAGGTAAACAGTCTATGATTTGTATTTTCTGTGTTGCACTCAAAAAGGTAGCATTGTGTGGTGTTAAGCTAACACTAGACTAGCAATCATATTGTATGGGGCTGCCAGAGAAAAGTGCTAAGTGGCAAAGTATAACAGCTAACAGAGGTTAGCTGTTAGCAATACGTGCAAATTTTTATTTCACTCAAATAAGAACTTGCTTACTGACAAATGTAAAAATGAGGCTTAAGAAAACAGAGATGCAGTTGGTTGATCTTAAATGCCATATGCCTAATTTTTATTTAGACCCATTTACTCAACATTATGGATTTAATATACATTTAATATACATTTAATATACATTTTCAAGTTGCAAGCAATGTTTAATTCTTATTCTTTGAAGAGCATGGTTCAAAACTTGGAAAATCCAATGTTATGCCAAATAAAAGAGAGCATTTGCCCACCATATTGCAAATTTCCATTAATCACGCAGAACATTCAGCAGAAAAAGTGACTATTACCATCTATACTGTACACTGCCATGTTTTGTTATAGAGCAAAAACAACCACCCCATGGTATGAGAGAATTTTATTTACAACTGCAAACTGAAAAAATAATAAAGTTTGTGTTTAATTTGTTGTTAAATGCAGTAAGTACACAGCGAAATAATTGTCCACAACATATTAAAAATCTGTATGTATCAAAAAATCATATCTAAAAATCAGTATTCCCTGCCCCTAATTTACTGGGAGTTACATTTTGTTCCGATGTAAATTGCACAACTCCTCATAGCACCAACAAAAAAAGTTTTCAAAAGAGTGCATTATACATATGGAACTATGGTATTATTTTTAAAAACTATTAAAATAAATGATAGTCTATACTTTATCCTGAATTTTCTGAAGATTACATTAGTGTCTTGGATCCATATTGGGAGACAATAGGTTCAACTAACAACAAATGATTCTATTGTTAATGAAAAAGAGGATGCCTGAAGACTAACATAATATCGTAAAGTGGATGAATCACATTATAAATATACATTATAAAAGCACTTTGTGAGGATAGTACTGTGACTGAAAACTAAAGTAAAGACCCAAGCATGGAATACTGTAATTCATCCCCAAAGGTACAAGCCTAGAGTAATGTAATTGATCTCTGAAGGAAAGGATCTAGACTGTAGCACTGTTACTGATCATTAAAGTAAAGGCTTTAACCTGGAGTACTGTAATTGATCCCTAAAGGAAAGACCCAAGCCTGGAGTACTGTAATTGATCTCTAAAGGAAAGGATCTAGACTGGAGCACTGTTACTGATCATTAAAGTAAAGGCTTTAACCTGGAGTACTGTAATTGATCCCTAAAGGAAAGACCCAAGCCTGGAGTACTGTAATTGATCTCTAAAGGAAAGGATCTAGACTGGAGCACTGTTACTGATCATTAAAGTAAAGGCTTTAACCTGGAGTACTGTAATTGATCCCTAAAGGAAAGACCCAAGCCTGGAATACTGGTCTTCTATGACAGTTGACTTTACTCTATGCCAAAAAAATGGTTGTATGAAAAAAAAATTGTTAGAAGCTTTGTATTGTCAAATTATGAGTACAGAGTTTAAAAGTCTTGCTACCATAGTAAGTAATGAATCCAAAATGAATGGCTTCTGAACAGAGTATGTATAATGGAGCATTATAAATAATTTAATTCTCAGATACTCATGACTTAAAAACTCCATTATTCTATATTCATCAAGCCTGGACAAAGTCCAACATTAAATAGCTAGGATCATTAAAGAATAAAAATTCTAATCTAGCCATTTGATTGGCTCATATACAAACTGCATGAAAAAATCCTGTCAATGATCACTTTGTAGCACTACAAAACAAATGTCATGGATATCTGCATTGGACATTGGCACAGGAAAATTAGGGTGGGCATTTTGGAGGTCACAGTTTGAGCCCCAATCCAGCTGTATAAATTTTCCCTTCGAGATCTGTTGGCAGCTGTGGGATCAGCCATTTCCAGACCTCTCAGGAATGATAGAACTGCATTCTGAGTTAAAAATGGATCACTGAAGCTCGTAAAGACATCTCCCAAAGACAGGTATTAGCATTACAGAGTTCCAGGTTCTAGCTCCAGTTTTAACTGTGCACACGTTTTGTTATACAATAACAGGGAAAGATAAGCCAAGCAAACTTGTTCTTTCAAAAGATTCTTTTGTTGTGGAACATTGCAGTCTTTGCATATTTGGAGCAAGAGCACTGTTGAGAAAATATCTGATTATCTAGTAATTTTGTAGGTAATTTTATGAATATTTGTGTAAACTGAGGCTTTGTTGGCCAGTGTATCCAGAGCTAATGAAAGCTGACAAGAGTTCATCAGGGCTAAATATCTACAGATAACAAACCGTATAAAATGGCCTAAGAAAAGAGAGATAATCATGCAGCATTCAAAAACATCAACATAATTCTTACCTGTGCTAGCATGGCTTTGGCTCTGCTGAGTGCTGCAAGGTCCCCAGACAAGATGTACATAGGAGTCTGTCCTGGATAGAATATCCAGGTACAACCAGTACTAGAGGTTACTATGGTCAGCAGGGAGTTAACGTCATCTGGATTGACTAGCTGCAGTAACTTTCTGGACACTACTGCTGTTGAGGACTCAAAAATCTGACAGTAAAAATGTTGTAATATAATTATCCTAGTCTTCTTAAAGTATTTCCTTCTCAGCACATATTACAGTTGCACAGATCCTTACTAAGTGGATAGTGCTGAATACTCGTACACATAGATCTCTATTGATAGCATAGCGCTGAAACTGGTACACACAGATCTCTATTGATAGCATAGCAATGAAACTGGTACACACAGATCTCTATTGATAGCATAGCGCTGAAACTGGAACACACAGATCTCTATTGATAGCATAGAACTGAAACTGGTACACACAGATCTCTATTGATAGCATAGCACTGAAACTGGTACACACAGATCTCTATTGATAGCATAGAACTGAAACTGGTACACACAAATCTCTATTGATAGCATAGTGGTGAATACTGGTACACACAGATCTCAAATGATAGCATAGTGGTGAATACTGGTATACACAGATCTCAAATGATAGCATAGTGGTGAATACTGGTATACACAGATCTCAAATGATAGCATAGTGGTGAATACTGGTATACACAGATCTCAAATGATAGCATAGTGCTGAAACTAGTACACATAGATCTCTATTAATAGCATAGTGTTGAATACTGGTACATGTACACATAGATGTCTATTAATAGCATAGTGCCGAAAACTGGTACACATAGATGTCTATTAATATCATAGTGCTGAAACTAATATACACAGAACTCTGTTGATAGCATAGTGGTGAAACTGGTACACACAGATCTCTGTTGATAGCATAGTGGTGAAACTGGTACACACAGATCTCTATTGATAGCATAGTGCTGATACTAGAACACAGATCTCTATTGATAGCATAGTGGTGAAATTGGTCAGTGTATATCTTTACTTATAGCATAGTGCTGAAAATAGTATACATAGATCTTTACTGAGTACATAGTAATGAATACTAATACACATAGAACTTTACTTATAGCATAGTGTGGAATACTGGTACACATAAATCTTTACTGAGTACATAGTAATGAATACTAATACACATAGAACTTTACTTATAACATAGTGTTGTATACTGGTATACATTTAATGAGTACATTGTAATGAATACTAATACACATAGAACTTTACTTATAGCATAGTGTGGAATACTGGTACACATAAATCTTTACTGAGTACATAGTAATGAATACTAATACACAAAGAACTTATAGCATAGTGTGGAATACTGGTACACATAAATCTTTACTGAGTACATAGTAATGAATAACGGTATACATAGATCTTTACTGATAGCGTAGTGCTGAAACCTGCACAAATAGATCTGTACTAAGTGCAAATTGCTGAAATACCAGTATACATACTGTATACTATGTGCATAGTACTGAAGACATCAACTTAAAAGTTAATCATGTTTATTTAAACTTATTTGTAAGCTGTGATTGGTCATACAGTCCTACCCATTTATCTCAACATCCTCTGGCCCGAGGAAATATTGTCGACATAGACGGATGTCAAGATAAGTGATTGGGGGGGGGAGGGTTGAAAAAAGATAAAATTTAAAATTCATCAGCAAAGGGTGACCCGTCGTCATTGAATAGCATTTACACTTTGAGAAAAAAATGGAAATTTTGAGTACATGAAAACAGAATCAGTGTGAAATACACTTGTATATTGACAAATTACATTTTGGTTACCTTTGTGTAATAAAATCCAAATTAAAATATTGCACTGATCACATCCTGATAAGAAAAACATTACAATATTCAACGTCGGCATTAGCACATGGTTGGGAAGTTGTCATTTACATGCTCCATGTACATGTACTTAAATTTGCCTTGATTTTGGTCAGTCTGTTCCCATCTTACTGAGGCTACCAAGGGGATGGGGCTATTCACAGGGAAGTGAAAAACTGTCAACAGTACATGTATTCTCCACAAATACTTTTGTATCCGATGTTATGACGAACATTAAAGTGACTGAACCAACCATGTGTTGCCGCGAAGTTCTCCACACTAATTATTTTCACATATGCTTCATTGAACCATTTTGATGCTTCCTTCACATCTTCAAATGTAGCAGTCATCCTTCTTCCTTTGGGGAGCGCAGTTACCTTCAACTTAGTCATTCTTTATAGACTCAGCAGCTTTCATACTTCCTGAACGTGTGTTATTTTTAAGTGAAAAAATTTCACAGACCTCTTTGCGAGATGTTTATCCCTTAACTTCCTTAACAGCCAGATATTTAGTTTCCAGAGACTGTAAATTTAATTTGCGTTTTACCCTGCTGTTGGTAGCCATCATAAATGTAAATAAAGTTAAAAACGAAACTTTCACAGCAAAAAAAAAAAAACTTGTTTTAATCACCGATCACTTTCAAAGGTCTCGGAAATGCGTAATCCATATTTTCATGCAATTTTTATATATGGGATTCAGAAAATCACGTATACAGGAGTTCTCTGCATGCATCAATTTCCTGGACGGCAAATTTAAGGGCTTGCTAGTTATGCTTTGACCACCTTTTAATTGGGAAATTGTGTTCATCAATTGATCCTGTTAGCTGTGCAGATATTTACAATCAGAAAATTCAGTGGCTGAAAGACCCACAGATGTACGTGTTGTCATTGTAAGAGTACATCTGAAGAACATGACCCACAAGCTAGGCGGCAAGATCAAAGACTTAACTAACTGCAGAGTGGTGAGAAAATGTGCTGCTATGTTTTTTTTATCTGACCGCGACATCAAAAGCCTAGCGGCATGATCAACTGATTGTTGAACAAAGTATGGGTTGGAACTGGCAGTTTGTCGACATAAATGATTAGAAAACAAAGGATTTGTTAAAGCTGGGACCAAGGGCTTCTGTTGACATATATGTTGATCTTTTATCTCGACGTCAACATAAGCATAACAATTTGATAGTAATAGTAGACCAAGGGACTGGGACTTTGCTTTTTTGTCGACATAGGCGGCTTGTCTATATAAGCGATGTCGATATAAATGGGTAGGACTGTACATGTAAACAAGATCTTAATATCATACATAATTTTAAATTTTAAATAAAAAATTTATAGACATGACATCCAAACCCTGTTTCAAAACAGGCAGGCATGTTAATGTTAAATATTTAACTATATGGATGTGACACCAAGCCATCTTTCAAAACAGACATGTAATTGTCAAAACAGGCATGTAACTGTTAAATATAAAACTGTATGGATATGATACCATGAAAATATTTCAAAAAAAGTCAGGCATGTAAATATTGATTATAAAATTTTAAGAATGTAACACCACAACTATTTTGAAATAAATGTTGCATATAAAATTGTATGAATGTGACTCCACAACCATCTATAAAAACTGTCAGACATGTAAATGTTAAATATAAAATTGTATCAATGTGACACCAAGATTATCTTTAAAAACAGCTAGGCATCTAACTGATCAATCCAGCTTAATTAATAATCTCTTTACCTCTACTGAAAAATATACAAAATTCTGCTCTCTCTCTCTCTCTCTCTCTCTCTCTCTCTCTCTCTCTCGTATGTATATTTATTTTGTGTTGAAATGCAAGAAAGTTACTGTGTAAAATATTTTCGAAGAAATTAAATTAACTTAAAGCATGATGAATGAATTCCTATTTCCTCAAAGTCCTTTCAATTCCAATAATTTAAAGAAATCCAAATACATTCCAATAAAAAAAGCCACTTCTGTTTAAGTTTTGATTGTACAGAAAGATTTCCAAAGAATTAAAATAGTCGCTGAATAAATGTTGTTAATACCGATTAGTTATTCTCGATTGTCATGCAAAAAAAATCTTTTCAAAAACCAAGTTGGGAGATTGAATCCGAAAACACACAGATTGGGACCTACCATCAGGAAGGTTTTGAGGCATGATTAAGCATCGTTTTCACTTCATATTTGTTTGGTCCAATACAAATGAAATTTTTTAAAGATATGCCATTTCTCCCTGTAGAGTAAGTTATTCCCATCCCCCTCCAAAGTGCCCCCATTTCACATTCTGGTCAGTTGTGCCCAAACTGCACAATAGCTAAAGGTTAGCTTAAGCCTCTTCAACAAACTTCAAAGAAACCACCTATTCTAAAGTGAGTGAAAGCACTAGTAGTTGATTGACCAATAAAACAATGCCTTTTTTTGTTACAAATAACAATGCCTAAAATGGGTGTGAATGTGTGTTAACAGTTCAAATTTGGTCTCAAGCTACCATACATGTGATAACTATTTCTACATTTTATATCCCATCTTATTTCTTTAGTGATAACTCATATATACAATTCATATAACACTGCTTACTAAATAACATTTATTCCAAATTAAAAAAAAATTGCTGGTGGAGGCAGGTCACATAGGCCTTGCAATATGTTTCTTCATTCCTTCTCTTAGTTTAATGATGGTAATTAATATTTATATATGTGCTATATTAATGCCAGGTGTTGACTCATGTAAGTTTCATTGATGGGAATGGAGATCCTAATTTGTTTGTTAAAAATAAATCAACACCATTCAGTGATCATTCTTGGAATTTAGGAAGCAATTCACTACGAGCAAAGCTTCAAAGTGCAGCAAAAATAAATTTCTGCACTTTTTGTTTACGGAAATGTACTTTGTAGAGCTATCCAAAAACAGAAATTTACAGTCGCATTATATGTCACTCACCTTACATTGCAAAGTACGATCAATGGGTTTTAGTATTACAATGTCATTACCTAAAAGTTCCTTACAAAACTATTATTTGGAAAATAATATACATAATATAGATTTGCTTAATACCTGATGTTTCTTTTTAAAAAAGAGAGAGAATGTTGCTGTCAGGAAAGTTGATATTTTCTATTTGATAATGTATTTATTTCAGGTGCCAACAGTCATACACTAATGGTGATGCGGGATGCAAAGACAATGGATGGAAGTAGTGCAAAACAGTCATGTAATGATATATTTTGTAATATTATGGCTGTATGCTCGTTGTAAATAAAGTAATAACTATCCCATATTTTTCAATTTTCATTTCCTATTACATTAATAGACTTGGAAAAATATTCACTAATTGCTCTGGTGACATTCTTTGAAAATTGGCAACAGTATTGAGGTTGGTAATTGTTTTGGGTGACAACTTTTTCAAAGCCAGGACCATCTCTGAGTAACATAGGTGATCATGATACATGTCCTTGATGGTTAACATAGCTGTTATTATTATTTGATTTTCTTTTACTACCTTCATTTTTAATAATTTTATATATGATTAAAGTTTGTCATTTCCTGTCCATAATATACCATGATATGCTTTTATGAAACAATCTATACAAAGTTTTCATAGTAGTGAAGCATTCATTATTATAAAGTACAATATACGCTCACTTACAAGTTTAATCCAATGGCAAAAAACACAGACCCTGACCTGCCATCACATCATGATGTGCCAGTTGATCAGGATATAAGCTGTTTGTTCAACATATTACTACTAACAAACTGCAAAGATCCCGATCTGCCAGCACATTAAAGAACACCTGGTCTGGGGGTGTGCAGTTTGCAGATTGACTCAACTATTAAGCCAGCAAATACGATATTTCAAAATTACAAGTGTCTCTCGGGATCATAAATGGGAATTCTGAAAATTTGTAATAGTGAAGTTCTTTAATTGAAAAAAAAAACAATGCAAAGGTACAAACTTCAGCTGATAGGCTGTCCCCGTAACATGACTCATTGCTATGCGACACAAATGAGGATGCAGGCAGGTTTAATTTCTCATGAACAGCATCTTTATTTTCACTCTTATCATCTTCAGCACAGTCAACTGCCATCTTATTTGTATCATCTGCAACTGGATCAGGTAGTACACTGCCTAAAGAACATGAAATACAACAAGAAACCTGTATTAGTGGATATCGTTATATATCAGACAACTGCTCATAAAGGACCAAATTGATGTGCTTCTGGTTATTTACAATAGCATATTTTAAATCCATATAAAGGTTACCTAAAAGAAGTTTAACAATGAAAATAACTTTAACATTGTCTTTAATCTCGAGTGTGGATATACAAACAAATGTACAGATGGATATGCACACAGACAACTTGGGTGGGGATGTGCAAACAAATGTACAGATGGATATGCACACAGACGACTTGGGTGGGGATGTACAAACAAATGTACAGATGGACATGCACACAAATGAAAATGGGTACTATGTGGACAAATGGACATGCACACAGATGTCAAAGAGAATGCTATGGTGACAGGAGTGTCAGTTTCCCCCCCCCCCCTCTTTATTAATACCAACAAACAACATTATTACTTTACCAAAATAACTTAATATTCAATTATATGGGTTGAATAATGCATTTTAGGGGGATGGGTAACACTACATTTAAAAAAGCCAACTTTTGCTGTTCTTCTGCTTGTTTTCCTCTTGGTGTAAAAGGGGAGATCAACTCCTCAACCCACATTTTCATGTGTGAGTGCAAGTATACAAGGAAATGTAATCTGCATTAAAAAATTACACAACTACAATAACACAGAGTTTACTGAGTCTGTCTTTAATAAAATATAGAATGAATTCTTATTGTCTTGAAAGACAATTTATCACTGAAAGAAGAGGAGGTTTCTTGAAACAGATTTATGATTTGTGACTTACCTATTACAGTGGCTTCATTATCTTCATGTGGATCAATGTTTTGTAATAATTAAGACATTACTGTGGGTATTTAAATTCTTGGATTTGCCACTATAAACGTTTGTACATTTGTAGGTATTTTATTTTGTGGGTTCACCTCTACAGATATACATTTCATACCTGTCATATTCCTTAACAGTGTTGAAGGGCTTTTGAGACTCAAAAGATGTGTTTATTACTCACAAGTGGGGGTAGTTAGTGTGTGTGACCATAGAAAATGATGTCGTCCAATTGAGAACAAGCCAGCTTTTCATATCAGGCCAGAGAAAATGATTGGAAACAAAAATATGAATAAAAGAAAAGGACTTGACGTCTGCTTCAAAATACTTAATGCACTTTGAATGGAAAAATGTAGTCTATAGATTTGGCATTGTTAGATATCACTATATACATACATGTAAACACCCACTTAATCACAACTATATTGACATGAAATAAAAACATACATCAATAAGGCAAATTTAGGCTTAATTCAATGCATACTTTTCTACTCTCAATAGTTCAATAGAGGGGTAATGTATCATTTGTGGTCATCTTTGTACCCTCTAGGGACTGGATGGTACTTCCTAGATTGATTCTCTGAACAAATCTTGGTTAGAACCAGGTTGTTCTCGAGAACCATAAAGTAAACATTGTAAGATTTGTATCTGATGCAGCCTGACAATGAGATATGCTCTTCTCTAGGAAAATAAATATGCATCACATTTGGGACTGACCATTTCACTGAGTGGGGGGGGAGGGAGGAGACATGATATTTCATAATATTTTCATGTTTAATGGGGGTATTAAAGATAATGAAGCACTCATAAACGCCTCTGTCTAGCTTGGGTGTTAATGCTTTATCAACACAAATCAACTGTGCAAAAACACTAGACTCTGGTTATTACTTATTACTGTCTTTTAATCAATCTATTTCAGGGCTGAAATCATCCTGAAAAGCACAGGTCAATGAACAGTATTTTAACAAGATGAAGATGACAACAAATAATGGAGAACTAATCTGAATGTTCAATTCAGCATGTCGAAGATGTTATATACAGGTAGTATTAATACTTAAACGAGCATCATACACTCCAGGAATGACTCAATGTGGATATATTGTTTGCAGTATATGCATGCATAGAATGAAATGCTCCTCCTTGCTGTTGTGCTTCAGAAGAAAAATTCCATCAACCAAGAGCTCTGAAATTTAATTTTGCTGCCACCCCGACAATAGAGCGCAGACAATTGAGCTCCGACATAAGGGTGCTGACAAAAGAGCGCCCCTTAATTGCCAACAAAAGAGCACCAAATTACCCAACAAAATAGCGCCAGACACAACATTGCAGGTTATACAAATAATATAATATTAAAACATTCTAAATAACTTAGATGAAGTGTAAAAAATTTGAAGATTAGAAATCACTTAATGTATTATGTACTTTGATTTATAGTTAAATTTCTAAACTGTGGGCAATACTTCGTAGATAATCGATCACTTTAATGTTAGCATATGTTGGAAGAAGTGCTTGTAACTTTCTGTTGAGCTGGATATATTTGTTCTTAGAAGTTTGTGGCTGAATCACTCCAGATAGATGACGTTCCATTTCTATTTCGACATGATCTTACTCCAACCGGAAATGGTTGATCAATTTGAAAATCGATGTATGATTGCACTCAACAGTTTGTTGGAATGCCCAATGCAAGGCTTCAAGAGAGAAATTTGTATGTGGAAGATTTTCAATAACGTGATCATGCACATTCCAGATAGCCACAGTGAAGCGAGGATTAGCTCTATGGTTACTTCTTCACCTTTCTATGTAGATATCCTCCCATATAGCAGACACAACCTTCACTGCTTTGTTTCTTGCTAGATCCGGAGAGAGACTGTGTCCCAATGATGACAGAACGTCGTTATTAAACACTTTCATCCTTCCAAGGCAACCATCAGCATCTCCATGACATCAGCATTTTCTTTGTCTTTGCGATATCTGAAGCCATCGACCAATAACATAATCTTTCCATTCTGTGATTCAATCTTATCTATGTTTCTTTATTAATAAACTTTTTACAATTAAAGTTTGTGCCACACTTTTCACTATATATGCAAAATGACATTGCTGGTTCTTAGCGCAATAATTAACTTCTACTCAAAACTTTGAAAAGAAACACCACTTTATTGCACATAATTGTTGGCGCTCTTTTGTCATCACCCTTTTATTGGTGCCCTTATGTCAGCTTTTTCGTGTGAGCTCTTTTGTCGTGTGCTCTTTTTTCGAGTCAACATTTTTGCTTGCTCTGCTTATGGTTTATTGCTTTACCTTCAAATATGACAAACATTTTAACACTATTCCAACAAATAAAATATTTATGCTTTGCACTTTATATATGGAGTAAAATCCAACAACGAAAAAAGTTGCTGTCATTCAAAAGCTTGCCAGTAACTTTTAAAACAGCTGGTTTAAACATTCTCATTCAAGGCAATGATTTGTAACCATTTTTACATCTAATTGTAACATCTCTTTTATTTAGCTGTAACTTTACCTACAAAAATTAACATAACTGGTTCCCTTACAGGAATCTTCTATGTACTTAACACACCAACCAAGTTATTGAGAGCCAATTAAGTAATATGTGAAACTGGTGGTTGTTCATACATGACCTCTTTGTCTTTAGAACAATCTGCTGAATAAACTGCCCAGGTGATGAACTCTAAATAGGACAGTTTACTGTTTATACATGCTACATGTTACAAGTATACATCGATGTGGTGTTTTAGTTATAGGGGAGAGGGGATAACTGAAAATCACGATTTTGGAAAATCATGTTTAGTGTGACACATCATGTTATGGCATGTAATTTGCTATACTCAGAATGTACCAGATTTCAAGGATTTTGTGTTACAAATCTCGTATTAAAAGACCCATGCAATACTGATGAAATAATTGGACCCCATTCCAGGAACTGGCATATGAATAAAAACGTGATATTTTATGCAATCACAAAAAAAACATATCCACATAAAAAAAAAAACTGACAGTTCCACTGCATGAACTTTTAAAGAAAAATACACACCATCATCTAAAAGACTATCCTCTCCATCAGAATCTTCAAGATCCATTTCAGATGCTTTAACAATCCTACAAACAGAAAAATGCAAATTTTTTAGAAATCATAGCTGTTGTCCATGTAACTTGTTATGTCTGGAGCCTATTTTTTCATGGGGTGAAGCAAATGAGAGAATGATTGCTCCTAAATAGGGTACCAGTCCAGCACAAGTTAACCCAATCAGTCTTAACTGGTGATCATGTACAGTTGCATCTACTGAAGATAGCAAGTTTAATTTCATTGCTCAAAGTACAGCTATCATCAAGTTAAAATCGAAGGCTTTGGTGGCCTAAGTGGTTAGAGTATCCGCCTTGGATGTGGGAGGCTGCGGGTTCAACCTTGGCTGAGCCATACCAAAGACTTATTAAATTGGTACTAGCAGCTGCCTCACTTGGCTCTCATCATTAAGAGTTTAGTGTTAGGACAGGTCAGTCTGGTGTCAGGATAAAATAACTGGGTGGGAGATGATGCTACATATCTGTAGCATGATGCCAAGTGCTAGATATTACTAGACACAGATCTAAGGCTGTAATAATGATCAAGAGAGAGAAATATCACAAACTGCCATGCTGCTTTCATTACACATAAAACTCCTCAATAAAGTAACCGTGGTTAATTTTGATTAACAAACATTACTGAATTCAAAAAAAAGTTTTTTGATTGACTACAGTTTTTTTGAGGTAGATACTGAGTTGAGTAAAATTCAATTATGGCAGGACCATGTGGTATATTATTCAATTAGCTGCAGTTTCGAAACCATGGCCAAATATTATATAATTTTCCTTAGAATTCTATTCTGCAAAAATTTCTCTTTTAAATTTATGCATAAAATGTAATAAGAGTTCTAAATTAGATTAATAGCATAAGTACAGAAAAAGATTACATAGCAATTTACTTGTATTACTCTTTTAATCAAGCAAGCTTCAGTATGTGAAAATTAATCTGCATATATAATATTGCTTTGATTATTCAAACATCAGTCATATGAAGACTGACATCACTTTAATGACTTAGTCATTCTCAGCATATGAAATTCTCTTGTCATCAGTCATTTGAAGACTGACATCACTTTAATGACTTAGTCATTCTCAGCATATGAAATTCTCAGTATCAAAACAACATCAATATTTCAAGAAACACCTAGACACATCTCACTTTGTAAACTCAAAGTTCTACTGTAATTTTTCATAAATACCATACATAATCATGTGCAAGTCGAGTCCAACTGCAAGCAGCGTAGACCCTGATCTGACATCACATAATGCACTACCTTATCAAGGTCTCTGTTGTTTGTTTTACTGATTATTCCTAGCAAACAGCAAAAATCCAGATGTGCTGGTGCATTATGTGCCATCAGATCTGGATATATACAGTTATGACTCATATGCAAGTATACATGTGCAAACTTTAGCAACATATTACCTGGTTCCATTTGGAGCAAAAGACTTTTTTCCCTGGCAAACGTTGACATGATCAATAAAGTTACTGCGCCTCCTGCGTGTACCACCGCATGTAGGACAGTGGAAGTGGTATCGTATTTTTGGAGTCTGTTTACTTTCAACCTCACAAGGACAGTAACATACAAGTATCCTGTAGTCTGAAAAGCATGTAAATATGAAAATGTGCATTGCTGTAAAATTAGTTATCATGATTTACCATATTTATACAATACGCACATGAAAATAATAATAATTAATATTAATAATAATGAGGACTTTATATAGCACCTAATCTTTAGAAGCTCTAAGCGCTTTACACCATCTATAATGATATGACTACGCTACAGAAAAACAAATGACAAAAATAATGAAATTTGAAAACATAAAAACATGCTGAAAACATATAAGATACAAAACATTTTTAGGTCTCTAAGTTTGTCCCTGCAGTCGAAACAGGCGAGTTTTAAGAGCACTCTTAAAAGGGACCACTGTCTTTGTGTCTAATTTCAATGGGCAATTCGTTCCACATTGCCGGGTCCTGGTATGGAAAAGAATGTTGTCCATATGACTTCATTTTCAGTGGGAACAATGAGTATACGATTGTCAGAAGAAGAGCGTAAGTATCTTGCTGGTGTATACACATGGGTGAGGCTGGATAGGTATGTTGGACCGGAGTCTATCAGTGAAACATAGCACAGAGAACAAATTTTATGTTTGATTCTGTGTTGAATTGATAGCCAGTGTAGGGTACAGAGCAGTGGTGAGGTGTGCTCTGATTGAGGTACTATAAAGATGATCCGTGCAGCTGTGTTTTGAACTTTTTGAAGTTTCTGGAGTAAATATTGTGATGAACCAGACAGAATTGAGTTACAATAGTCCAGTCTTGAAAGTACTAATGAACACACAAGTGTTTTAGTGGCATCAACTGAAAGATATTTATGAATGAAAGTTATGCATCTCAGTTCAAGATATGCAGCCTTGCATACGTTCATGACATGTTGGTGCAATGTGAGAGTAATGTCTAAAGTAACACCCAGGTTTCATACTGACTGTGAAAATTTAATGTTGGTGTTGCTGACATTTATTGTCTGAGGTAAAGGATGTGAATGAGAAAGTCTTTGTGTTGTGATCAGAATAGCCTCAGTTTTATCGTCATTCATCTACAGCTTGTTACATGTCATCCATGATTTCACATCAGAAATGCACCTCTCTACTCCTTGGATGGTAGAATCAACTTCCGTTGGGTGGCTAGTTATATTTCAGTGTCATAAGCGTACAAATGGTGAGACACTGGGTGTTGATCTATGACACTTGAGAGCGGCTGAGTGTATAGAATGAAAATAACAGGTCCAAGAACAGACCCCTGTGGAACACCACAACATACGTCAACTGGGCTGGAATGTATTCCATTTGCTGGTATAATTTGTGTCCTGTTGACTAAGTAAGACTTGAACCACTGTAAGGCTATATTCTGAATGCCAAATACATGCTGGAGATGGTGAAGTGATATATCATGGTCTACTGTGTCAAATGTTGCAAACAATTCCAGGAGGGTGAGAATAAAATAACATTCACCTAGTTTTTTATAACAGACTGGGTAAATAAAATTAGTTCCATGATTATAATACAGTATATACTCACTTATAAGACGCATTCAACTGCAAACTGCACAGACCTAGATCTGTTGTTGCACAATGCACCAGCATCTCAAGGTCTTTGCAGTTTGTTAGGAGTAGGCAGCATAACAAACAACAAAGACCCTGATCTGCAGATGCATTATGCTATGGCAGAACAGGATCTTTGTTCTTTACAGTTTTGCAGTTCCACACCCTATAGAGCTCAATGGCTTCTGGATGTCTCTCAACTTGATGTAATCATTGGCGATATTTCATCAATTTTACATAGCCATGGCAATTATCCCTCATGCCATGAAACATACTGAAGTCAACACAGGATGTCATATGAATGTAATTATTATCATTCCTGTTTTATTTTCCCTGAAGAATCTGAATATTCTTTTGTATTCTTCTGCACTACAACATTTTAAGACATTATTGGTCCTTTTGTCTTGAACATGTATTGCTTGCTGTATGCCATTTTTAGAAAACTCTGTAAGCAACAGCTTAATCATTCAGATCTTTTGCTTGAAAAAAAGTGTCTGTGGTATTGCTTTACAGTTAGTCTAAGTAACCAATGCAACTGAATCTAATATGAAACCCAAATCAATCAGAAACAAGCCAGTATCTGGATTTTACCACAATAATTATATTTCCATAATCAGTGCTTTAATTGCCAAAAGTACATATTTTAAGTATAATTTCTGTAAGACTTAATGTCAAGTCATAAAGGTTGAAAGATCTGATAAAATTCTGACTTCAGTATTTGGACAATTTGCATTGTTTGTTTACTGTAGAAAGAGCAAATGAATACATGATATGTGAACGTAAATGCTTCATTATTTGGAGAATTTGCTTTAAGTCCTACCTCCAAACAAGACATGGGTTCTCCAATGAGCCTGGTAGTGTGTGGACAGATGCTGCTGGAATGTGGGCTTGAACTTCTCTTTTGTACAAAGGACACAATGAAATTTGCCATTACAACAGTTTGCATGCTGACATCTCTCTACTGGCAGGTCATGAAGGTTTCTAATTATTGATGTATGCCACTAAAACACAAAAATTCAAAGGAATTATATATATTTCCTGCTCTCCACATGACCAAAATCTTTTTAACTTTTAAATGACCTAACCTTGTGAGGATGAGAGGGACAGTTGGGGTGCAAGGGTATAGAAGAGCTGCGCTTAATTCCATGGTTCCAGTACACTACCAGTAGCTATCCCTGTCTGGGTTTTGGACTTATGATTATACAGAAGGCTTGAACCAAACATTTAATAAATGTTTTAAAATGACCTTGACTTGGTCTACATGTCAGAAAGAGGATAAAGTTGCATGTGTATGAAGAGCCAAAGCTTCTTGATTCAACAGTCCAAGAATAATATCTCTAATAACATCAAAAACCACACACAGAAATTTGATTCAACATCATAAAAATATTAACTTTTAATAAAAAATTTAATATTTTGTTTTGATTTCAATCAGATAAAAAATTAAACTGTGCATACAAATATTCAAAATATTTCAGTCCCATTGGACCTTGTTGTTAAGTGAGAGATGTACACTATCCTTTATCACCAGTCTCGTGTAGTTGTTAAGGGAGAGATGTACACTATCCTTTATCACCAGTCTCGTGTAGTTTTATACAGTAGAGTAATTAACACTTTTGGCTTTGCTTGCAGCCTCAAGAACACTTTCCAAAGCAGTAGGCATAACCATGATATCCTAATTCTGTGTTTGAAAAGTTGCATTCACTACTGCACACATTATGCACATCAATCATTCAGATAAATCTGGACACACTTTAACTTGAAGTTACCAGAGGCGTGTGTTAGAAATATTTAATTTACATTGTAATTTAGGGATTTTTGTATAAAAAAATATTTATTATATCCTATTGATAATTGCATCTTGGATTTGACCTTGTCCAAAATTAAGTTCATTTTCTACCTGACCTGAATCATTGAGGATTCTGTAAACAACTAACATATGGCCAATATCTTCTCTATGAGTGTAGGTATAATAATATAATCATTATCAATATAAGTAAACATTTATTTGGGTCTGGGTCTAGGTAAATGGATTTCCACTAAAAAATATATTTGGCCTACCTAATGTATTCTAGATTCTTTATTATAATATTAGTAACAGACCCTCTAAATATATCAAAGATTTTATTTTGTAAACATTGGCAACCTTCTAAAATGAAATTTTATATTAGGTTAGGTTTTTTTAAAACACAAAATGTTAATTGTGAACTGAGGTCATATATAATCTTGTTTTTCAAGAAATTATTCATCTCTGCAACACGATCTTGTAGTAGAAAGATTGTTGTGGCCAGTATTTCATTTGGTCTGGAAATTATTTATTCAAATTATTTATTCACTAGAAATAAAAAGTGCACATAAAAATAACATTCGTGGAAATAGAGAATTTAATTCATCGTGAAATTCATATATGGGCATAGTGTGATTCAACAACGGAATGTTGGCACATCATTATCACACAAGCCACCACATGTACATCAACACTTCCAGCATTGGATTTATTTTGGATTGCCATTAAAGTTTATTCATTTTACCTGAATGTCTGGAACAGACTTAGGATCTGCTGCATCTTTATTACAGTTATATGCCTCATATAGAGTTGTCTCCTCCTGCTTCATATCTGGAGATATGGAACCCTGAGAAATTGGAATGGTTCCCTGACTCTCTTGACATCTCCAGACATGATTCACAGTCTTACTTCTCTCTCCACAAACAGTCTTACAAATGGGGCAGTGAAAATGTGTCTTATGGTCAGATCTACATTGATTTGAGCACAGTTCAATTTCAAATCCTGTGAGACAAAACAAAAGAAATATTACATTCCTGGATGTGGATATGAGAATTCTTTTCTTAATATGATTCATTACTGGAAGTTACATTAATATTATGACATATGTCTTTCATTTCATAGTGGTGAATATTCAATACAACCAGACAGGTGATAACTTAAAAGACAACAAATAAAATAATTATTTAAAATGCATTGTTGTTTTTTTTTCTTTCATTATTACAAGAAATGTTGAGAATATAGAACAAAGAATATTTCTACTGTCAATTTAGGAAACAGAACCAATAAAAAGTCTTAGTTTTGCCAAAGAACTCTTAGTAAAGTTACTTCATAGTATAAACCTGTGCTATTCACTGAATTGTCATCCCTTCCAATGGAATCGATTTTATTGTCTTGATTTATTTTATATCTTTTCATGAAGTTTTCACAACTTTGACTTTTTGATCCAAATAAAGTACAAATGTCACAGACACACACCAAGCAGTTTAACTATGTCTAAAACCACAAAAGGTGAAACTAATGGCTGAAAAATGGTAATAATAATCTGTCAAAAATAAAAAGACAAAAACAATGAGAAAAATTGAACTGATTAAAATACTCAAGTTGTGAAAATGTTCTTAGCTGTTTGTTAAATCAATTATAATTTTTTTGTACCAGATTACCTCAACTTCAAGAACTATGCTTACCATATGCATTTATTTTAGCAGGGAATTTTGAGTCAGGTGCTGATACAAGGGATTCATCCTCACCCTAAAAGAAATAACAAATAGCTGAACAAATAAATGAATGTATTCATTTAACAAAGTAAGCAAACTGTAAATGATGGAAAAATCATGTATGCCATACAAAAAGAAACAAATTTTATCTAGTAAAATATGTATCTACACAAATATTTACCATATCATAATACCTTTGGCCTCACAAATCCAGCCCTCCGAGATAACACTTTTAGCAAAAAAAAGCTAAAAGTATCAGCCCTTCTAGATGGCAATAAGGAAGTGTGATCTTCACTAGATATACGGATTGGCAGCAAAACCCATGAATATCTCAGGTATCTTCACTAGATATAGGGATTGGCAGCAAAACCAATGAATATCTCTGTTATCTTCACTAGATATAGGGATTGGCAGCAAAACCAACGAATATCTCGGTTGCACTGGAACAAAAGGTAAGCTTTGTATATTGATGTAACTGTGGGGAGTTTAGAAGGGTGTTCGTGTATTATGATTGGGTAAGTATTCCCGAAGAAACAATTTACTAAAAAAAATAAGCTTCTTCTCTAATTATGTTACCCAATCATAATACCTTAGGAGAATAGGTGAGAGATGGAGGCAGAAACATCCCCTTACCCCAGAGATTCCATCTCAGATCCCCTAAGGTATGTGAGACACCTGCCAGATAACCCAAGTGGAAAGACTCCATCTGTCTGGGACAGACTTCTAAAAGTGAATATTTTCCCTCCCACAAATCCAGTGAAGTTATGAAGCAATGTCTTATGAAAATGTCAAATGACCTCGAAAGGTGACCGGTTGTTCCATCATGAGAACCATCATGAAAGAAACTGATCCATACTGTTGGAACTGCATGCAATTCAGGTCCCCTGATAGGACATGTATTTTGCTTATTCTGCCTGCATTTGCTAAACTGATGAGGAAGCAGGTCTTGTATGAAAGGTGAGTCAATGATGCCCTTGACAGCAGTTCAAATGTTTTTTTTCAACCAGGTTAGACCCATGACAGGTCCCACTTTGGGCAAAAAGTCGACATTTTGGACACGTATAAATCAAAGTTGGAGAGAAAGCCAGACAAGACTTTGCTTGTTTGATACCCTCCCTTCCATGATGACAAAAAATGTCAGGAATCATGGAGCAGTAACCTTTGATTGTGTTTGGTACTAACTTTTCTCATCATGTAAAAGTGTTATTTGGGAAACCTCAGATTGTCATAAATGATTCGCCATGTCAATGTAACATGTTATCATGATACTTTAAGCTATTGCTAAGACTTGAAAATAAATTATATCCCAAACTAAATCTAAACGTTCTTACAACAAGCAAAACTTAACTTTCAACCAACTCTCATCTTGTCACACAACTTGAATGGACAACAACACACTGTCATAGGTAAGAACAATTTCTACTTTCACAGATGAAGAGCTTACAAATTTGATGACATCATTGGCATTGGGAAAATCCTCAATTATGAAAATAAATCAAGAAATTATCCCTTATAAAAGTGCTGAACAGCAAAACATTGGTAACAATATTCACTTAACTAAATTTTACTGACACATATCTGGGACCAAGAGATTACTTTCAGAGATGGTTGGCAACAACAGCAAAATGATATATGATACAGTCTGTCTGCAGCTCTATATCCTCTAAAACTACTGGTGTCATTTTCTTGCCCACATGGAACCCAAGTACAAGTTAGTGTCATTTTTTACTCCCACACCCCCAAATCCCTGGGATGGAATCAAAGGACCATCCACAAAGTGGTCTCTCAAAACAGTCATTTTATTACAGGTGTTTTTAAAAAGGTTTAAGTATCCAAAATGAAATAAAATTTTGTGGACTTTTTGGATATATATTGTATTTAGTGTATATGTTGGTACACCATATTTCTTGGGACACCATATATAAAATTACTTTAAAGTAATATTTTGTGTACTATATGTTTTTGTTTTTGCTGTAATGTTTAATGCCTTTTTTCAGCACAAGATAAGTTAGACATGGCAGTCAGTATAAATGGTTGAGGAAGAACCCAGGAAAACCCCAGAAACAACCAATGACCCATAAGAAGCTACTTGCAAGCTTTCTCACGTACCCACACTGGTTAAGCCCAAAATATGAATCCATGCAGACAGAGGTGAGACAGCAGTGATCCATAATGGTGAGCACTTTAGACCATTCGGCGACACGAAGACCCATGCACTGTATGTTTTGGGACACAGTTTTTTTTAATAGTCGTAAGTTGTGGGATATCTAATAAATAATTATAAAATTACATATCAGAAAGTGCACTCTTAGTGAAATTTTAATTTTTAAAAATATAAAACTGTACTACAGATAATTTTTTAAAAAAAATATAAAACTGTACTATAGATAAAACTCTTTAATCCATTGCAGCATTATCTCAACACATCCCTTATCATGTATATGTCTATAGGTAGTTAAATATACATGTATGTATACATGACTGCATGGATGAATATATAGATAGATGAATGAATAGATTGTGAGAATAAGTTATACACTCAGCACAATCCTGGTTTAGTACAATATAGGGCTGACCATGTTCAAATTCCTTAACATGAAACATTGCCTATGTGGCATAATAATCCTAATTAGGTCATCTGAATAGCTGAGAGATTTTATCTACCTCTAGTGATCTTTGTTTAATCATGCTTGAAAATTTATGTTAAAACAAAGTCTAAGAGTAAAAGACAAAATCAAAACATACTATGAATGACACATTACATGCCATTTGTGTTGAATAGCTTTCTTTGCAAGCTCTAGTTACTGTAGTATATGGTATATTCTAGGGATTACTGGGCATTGTGTTTCAATGCTTCAACCTAAGGTCCTGTTATGAAGTACTTAATTTAAAATTAAATTCCAGAAACCATTATTTACTTATTAGTTATATCATGACTGTAATCTTTGACCTTGCAATCCCAGAATCTAAAGGTTTCTTTATTATCCCTGTAAGCCAACCAGTTTAGCCAAAGAGCTTACTCTAGAACATGAGGTACTCTGCAAAAATAAGTTTTCTTTGATCTAGTGATCTAGTCCTACAACCCAGATATTTATGTTATAGGCGTCACAGTCTTACTACCCAAAAAAACGGCACTGTATAGTGTGATCCTATGTTGATTAACACCAGAATAATAAGTCAAATTTTCAGGAATAACTTGCATATGCATTGGGAAAATCTTCATTTGAGCAAAACAAGTGAAGAAAGTATCCCTCATAAATGGGCAGCCCATATTGGTGCTTTTTTGCAAATTAAAGTTATAATGTTTAAGTCAAACTTTACATACTCTGATGTCTTTATCCTGATAAATTAAAATTCTCTCACAAGCAAAGGACATGTTTTCAAGTACTGCAGGCGTACATTTCAGTTGCCTGGAATGTAATGGAAGATGGGAAGGCTGAAATTGGTTAAAAGGATTATAAGAATTTTGAACCAAACGAAGCTATCTAAACACTTTCTTCAATATTAATATATTTTTTATTCATTTCATTAAAGAAGTATATTTCAACATAACCTAATTTCGAACTTCCTGGCTTCCATCGCTTTCCAACCAACGTAAATGTAGGCCAATGAAACTTGAAAACTGGTCCTTTTGCTTGTGTGAGAATTTGAATCTATTGTAAGAGACATAAGGGTAAGTAAAGTCTGACTAAAACATTATTAATTTGTAGAAAAGCATCATTATTGTTTGCAAAGTATATGAAATTCCAGAAAATTTGACATCCATTACAATGGTAGTTGACATCAAAACAGTTAACACAGCGCTGTTATTTAGGCTGCTAGACGTTGATGCCCAAAACATTAATATCAGGCTTGAGATCTTACAATGTTGGACAACAATGTGATCATTACCTTTGACAGCTTGACCAAAAAATCAACCTATTATATTTCTTTAAGTCAAAGCCTAACAAAACCATTGGTCTAGGTACGTATCTCAAACTAGTTATTGTGCAAAAGAAAAAACACTTTTCTTCTTGCAGCCACATTGACATTGACCTTTGACCCCTAAACTATGTTTTCTTTTTATCATAATTCATCCAACAATACTTTTTGAAGGAAAATGTTCAATAACTGAATTTTATGTGTAGGAAGTAAATTGTTCAGTAGATTATGCTAATCTTAACATTAGGGATTACACTCTTCTGCATCCTAATTCAGCCTTTCCTGAAAGAAGGAAAATTGTCTGTCTCTCTGTCTGTCTGTCTGTTTATCTATCTGTCTGTCTGTCTAAATATCTGTCTATCTATCTATCTCAATCATTCATACTGACAATGGGAAGTATTTCCTACATGTTAACTTCCATTGCTCTTGTGCAGTGGCCACCAGTATCCTGTATGTAACTAGTTTAAGCTTGAGTGAAACCATTAACATGATGCTCACATGGAGGGGGGGGTAGAGTGGAAAGAATTTTTAGTAAATAGTGAATATGTTGCATTTCCTCCTTTTCTCATAATGCTAACACCAACACCCAGAAAGTCAACAAAATCCAACAGTCAACCATATTTTACAGAAGCAATATTCTTTTTCACCAAGTAATAGGCAACTGGCATACATGAATAATTGATTCCGATTTATTGCTGATATCCACCATGCATGTAGTTTCAAGACTTAGATTTGTTTCAGATCCGGAATTGCCTGTCTTGTGAGCTATTATTTCAACATCAGGGGTTCATGTCCTGAAATTAGCATTTCCAAGGGTGAAAGATTTTTCTTACACACCATCTGCAAATCATCTCATTTTTCATTCATTTTGAGCCAAGGTCAATTTTGTTTCCAGTCTGAATTGAAGGAGTCCTTTTTTTCTTGGTGTTAGATTGACCCGTAGTTTCATTGTTGCCATCTCTGAGCAGATCATCACTAGAATTATCCGATACAGGATTAGCCAAGGAAATGTCTGTTTATTGTCATTGTGCCTATTGACAGACACTTCTGAACCCTGACTGTTAATAAAAGTATTACTGCTAAAATAGTAAAAAAGTGTCAAGAGTTTTAACTGATTTTGCCAGTGAACACATTGTCCCGCCAAGCAGAGCCTCTTTATCAAATATGCTCTTCTGAACTCTCATATTAACCAATCTGAACTGAGCACATTTCACAACGTATTTACAACTATACAAAATATTCACCAAAAGTGTCAACCAAGAATTTTAAAGCAAAAAGAAAAAAGAAAAAAAAAAAAGAGAGTAAAGAGTAAAATAACACATTCTTAAAAAAAGTGCACAAAATTCTTTTTTTTAATGATTTTGTCTGCACTGGATTACAAATCTTCTGGTAAATCTTAAATATGGGTGGGATTTGCACGATCATGCATCTTGGATGCAACCAAGGAACAAGGTGTTTGTGAAAACAGTCCCATAAATTTAAACATCTAAACAAAATAATGAGAAATTGCTGTAATGGTCTGACCATGATAAACTTCAAAGTTTAATAGTTTTGTACTATTATGGAAAAATGGATTTGGCATGAATGTGTGCAAATATGGATGGAAAACAATTTGCCCAATTCTGCTCTATCACAGTTTGAGAATAAAAGAATTAAATTTTAATAATACCAGGTGTCTGACATGTGACAACAGGTGTCGTATGAATGCCTGCTTCTTTATCAATTCTCCATCACACATGGGACAATGGTAGTGTCCAACCTTCTTTACTTTACACAGCCTAAAACACTTCACAATCATCACATCTGAAATGAGACAATAAATTAGTAACGGATAAGATGAAACGAGGCATCAAATTTTCAGCCTATTCTTAATCTATTATAGCTTTAAAAAATCAGATCAAATATACCTGACTGTCCCATAAGACAAATGAAAGGAATTCCATCATGCAAGATGGAAACAGGTTCCTTTATGTGGAGAAAGAAATGCTAATGATGTGAAGCAAAGAGATTTAAACAAGTTTTCCTTTATAAAAATGTGTTCATTATTGGAATGTAACACATACGAAAGGTTTCAAAATACTTTATATATGTTGTTAGAACCATTATGCATTCAATTATAAAATGAAAAGTTTTAATTTATATCGAGATTAATATTTAAAATATTAAATAGATTCATGATACAAGAATATCCAAGTACAAATGATGATGTACAGTGTGCACAGACTGGTCACATTGGAGATCTTGACAGAAACAACAGCAGGTAAGCTTTTAGATTTTGTTCTTCAAACTGGCTTCAGTTTGGACCTTGATGGCCCAGCAACACAAATAGGCTATTAAGTGCAGAAACAATTCCAAGGTCACACTGTTAGTCTACACAGACTGATCTAATGATTGGATTCTATCCCACATCCTTCTGATCACATGACCAGCATGCCAACCAACGAACAAGCAAGGCTCCAATCTTTTAACATCAGTTAAATTTTTAAGCAGAAAAGTTGTGACATGTATTGACTCAGATGAATCCGATGTAATAGCAAGAGCAACCCTGACCTTTTTATAGAGATTGCTTTTGCAGCCATCATAAAATTTGAGTTACATTTTTTTTTACAAATTGAATCCTGCAAAAAAGTATTAATATCAGAAAACTTTTTTCAATTATCACTTATACTTTTGTCACCTTCCCAATATATTTGAAGTCTCCATCTTCAACACCATAGCAGCAGTGGTGGATGCTTTAATCACTAGGCCACCAGAGTGGTTGGGTTTTGATATTAGTTTCTTCCAACAAAGTAACATCCTGGTTTGGTCTACCAACAAGTCAAGGACAATAAGCCAAGACTTTTGAGACCACATGGGTACTATTAAATAAAGATAGTCCAAGCTGTGGATGTCCTTATGTATTGAAGTTATGGTGGAATCATTCTAACAATGTAAATCAATAGCCAATACCAACTCAAGCTGAAGGTGTCCATTGCTTAGGTGTTTGGGTCAGGAACAGTTGAGACATACAACATGGGTTTGTTGTTCAACCTTATGCAAAGAAATCTACTAGAGGAATCTGTGTTGAAAATGGATCCTTGTGTGGTTCCCAGATCACCAACAGGAGAAACTTGAGAGACTTTTACTAGGGTATTAGGTCTGCCAGAGATTTCAAGATTACCCGAAGTGCAAGATAAACTGGATAAGTCTTGGCTTGTAGAGGCTTCAAAAAATCCTGAATTATGTACACTCTGTCTGCGGATCACAAACCTGGTCCAGGCAGGTAAAGAAGTTAATTTCTCTGTAAGCAAAATCTGAACAAGGAATAAACTTTGATTTCTCTAGGTTCAGCACATATCCAAGCAAGGTCAGTGTGGACATGTAACAGATCCTTTTCCTGCTGTTATGCAGGAGCCAGTCATTATAGTAAAGGAGAAGGAGCACCACCACCACCCCAGTAACCGATTTGAAAAGGTCAATGATGAGACTCAGTTTGTCACCTTCTTGTTACCAAATAGATATGGAAATATAAATCTGGTGACCTGAAATGGAGTCCCCTCTTTATGGCACCTTTCTGCAGAATGGTGTACACCTCTTTATTTTGGTTATGTTTGACTGATGAAACAAAATGGGCATCCGTGGGAGAAGAGAGAGTTGAAATACAGATATATTATGGAAAGGACACACCCATTATCCATAAAACCCAACCAGGCTTCTGAAGAAAGAGCAAATCAGACTCCCCTTAGATTGTAGAGGCAGAGGTATGCACTGCAGGATATATATGAAATCCCCAGGATTGAACATGCACACTCATCTTAAGACAAAGGTGGGTAACCTGTGATTCCACCTTGTCCAAAAAGGTCATTCATCAGACATCCCAAAGATCACAGATCTAAGTAAAGACTGAATGATGGAGAGACCATTCCATGTGATTGACTTGACCTTCCCTAGATGGAGTGTCGACCAAGACATTGAACCTGTTGTGTCCTATTTGTAAACTGATATGGAGATTGTCACACCAATGTAGAAACTATAAAAATCGAAACACTAGTTGGATGATTTGGTGACCCAGTTTGAGGAGAGAGGTCACCACCAGAGTTGTTGGACATTAATGAGGACTGACTGAGAATTGATCTTTCCTGCTGTGAAAGGCATTGATGACTGCCTTTCATTTCAAGAATGCTAATGTGAAGAGGCTGCTTCCATAGCTCCCATGAATTGCTGATGGTAGTGAAGTCGAGTGACAGGTAAGCACACCAACCATATGTACTGGCATCAGTACATACCATTATTTCCACCTGTGGCTTCTCTGGTCAGATCTCCATTGGTCCAACCTGGGCTGCACCAGTGACTCAGGGATGATCTATTTCTAGCGTGACTATTTGATTGAGGGGACTTGAAAATGAGCACCATTGTGCTAGCAGTATCATATGTAATGGGTACATAAAAAGATGGCAGAATGGGATCCATTGCGCAACCACATTAAATAATCAGAGGAGTTGCAAGAACTCTCTCCCTGAAATCCAAGACCTGTTGGAAACCGGCTTGATCCTGATTACATGAACATGATAATAAATTCTATACTCAGATGGACAAAAAGCTGGATGGATGGAGGTCAGACTTTTCCCAGTTCATTAGAAAACCAAGATGATTAGAGAAAAAAATCATTAATGCTTTAGATAGAACTCACTATATGTTTCTGTTGGATGTCATCCACGTATGCTGCCACTGTTATAGATGAAGTCGACTGGAACAAGGTGACGACACAATCCATAACCTTGGTAAAAAGCCAAGAGTGGAGGTCATGGCCAATGGTAGGAATATACGAAGGAGTTATTTCATTGTATTTCTGGTGAAAACCCAATTATGATATGATTATCCATTCAGGCATAATAGCAATAACAATGTTTTTAAGATGGCATCTGTGGAAGCCATATAGACATCAGATTGGTCCCATTGCCATTTAGACATCAAAAAAAGTCTTTGAATGAAAATCCCCAAACTGATATCAGCATTCATTAGAAAAGAGTAGCAATAACAAGATTTTCAGGATAAAAATTGTTTTGGCAATATATGATGTCCAGGCAGCATATATTTTAATTTAGGACCAAATAAATTATGGGATGAATACGTGTGTAAAGTTTCATGGCAATCCTCCAAGTAATTTAGGAAGAATAGTGCAAATAAACTTGTGCTAATGGGATGACAGGACACTGGATGATGGACAACAGACCATCACACAAGTTCTCTTGTCAATGATCTGCAGAACTAAAATTATGAGCACCAAGCCAAGACTGGAATGAATGTCAAACCCATGAGTTGACATACTGATGAAGTTTGACAACATCCCCTCCCACAACTTTATCAGTGTTCTGACATGTAAGTTATCCAAGCTACTGTATTTCATGAAATTTTTCATACATGTAAAACTAATTATTGATTTCAGTGAACAAAATATTATTTGTAAAAGAAATAATCATTCTGGGGTACTGACCATGTACAAAAATAAAGGCATCGTACTGAAACAAGTTCAACAAAACAACGCTACTCAACAACATAACGGTACAAACAAAATAAACATATTTTCTGTCTAAATCTGCTCTCAACTCAAGAATCAAATTATAATTAAAATAAAAGTAAACAAAATGATTTTTACTTTGTTTTTTAGTGCAAAAGAGAGAAAGAGAGCAAGAAAGAGAGAGATCATAATGACTCATTTTGCAAGCTCGTCTGCATTTAGAGCATATTGTAGCTGTTATGTTTTGTAAAATGATTAAAGACTATCTAAACATGTATTAGTTATGGGTATTATTTATTGGTAAATTGTAGGCAATGATATGAGTACATTGTCAAGAAACAAAGTGCAACTTGTATTCTTACAGTGACAACAACCTCATTTTCAAATTACAATTTTTGTTATAAAGAACTAAAAAACACAGTTTAGTTAATGTTCGTGAGCATGTGTGTGTGTGTGTGTGTGTGTGTGCGTGCATGTGTGTGTTTGAGAGAGAGAGAGATAGAGAAAGAGAGATAAATACAATTTGTCAGTGTACAAGACCTTTATGCAGGGCAGTTTTTATTTTGTAGCTTTTGCAAAGAAAAAAAAACTATTTCCAGTTACCAGACAATTGTGATTATTAGGACACAACTGTATTCCATTATCAGTAAACACCTCTAAATCAACAATTCATTCTTGTTTTAATGATGATATACATTATTACAATAACCAGACGGCTATGCAGTATTATTTGCACACTAACTAAATAGTTTAAGAGCTTTGATTTTTCCAGTTGAAACCAGATAGAGAGCATGATTTGACAGAAGAGGTCAAATCAGCGAAGCTTTCAGAAGGAAAATAAACTCTCTTTAGGGAAACGTGATATCATGGCCACTGTCCAAACAGAAGATTTTGTAAAGACCAGCAATCATACACATTACTTGTTAATTGAACTTTGAACTTACCAATAAAGATAACAATTTAGGGGTATATCGTAGAATAGATAATTAAAACAAATGCAAATTTTATCCAATTCAAAACAGTACAAGCACTTAAAAGATTATATATGCATGAATCAATTTAAGAGTGTCTGTGACTTTAAAATTATTCATAGAAAATGTCAAGGCTTTTATTAAAAATGTGTAGGACTACAACGAAACAATATGACCAGTTCCTTATTGGTCTGTGGTCTTCACTTTAGCATGTACTCAGATATAATATTTGTTGGATAAAAAAAATATCGTGGAGCTTCCAAACTCATTTTAAAATGCACGTGGTGTTCTGTTATCATGACAGACTAAATAAGGAGAACAAATTAACAATAATTAAGGATCATGTTCGGTGAAGGCCTTTGTCCTATTGTTAATAAAGACCAGTAGATAATGTAATGACAATAAGAGAGCTTTTGCATCAATCATTGTATTTTCTCAGCAACAATTAATTATTAATTTTTTTAAAAATAAAATGGATATACAGTACATTTGATCTTTTATGCAAACACAAATCTTCTTAGTAGAAATGTTATGTCTGATAATTTAAGGGATTTTTTAAAAAAATGCAAAGTGATATGTACGAAAAAATGTGATACATTTAAATAATTATTAGTTTGATAACTGGATTGTGTATGAAAAATTATAGGGTACAAAAATATATGAAATAAGGTAATATCTAAATAAAGTTATTGTGACATTCAAAACAGAAAGTAAAATGTAATGACCATCGTAATGCACAGCATGTGCAAAGTGGGTGGCCTCTAAATGATCTCGAGTCCTTGCCGGTTTGGAGGGTTTAAAGTGATCTGTGTCACAGAATGGGCAGTGAACAAGACGACATTTGCATCCATCTTTCTGACACTTTTCCAGTTCTACGGATTTTCCACTCGGTATTATAGTCACATCCTCCTGCAAAATAAATGTGTAAAATCATTATCATCAATTAATTTATTTATTGAAATATTTAGAAATCTATCTATTAAAGAAATGAATTTAAATTCAGTAATGCATTAAAGAAAGATAATGTTTGCCTTATTTTCCACAACTGAAGCACGCTATGAATTGTAATGGGATCCCAGTTTTCATGTGGTATGAATATCTGTGAATTCTATAGCTGTTACAAGCCACAAGTTTAAAAACACATAAATCTGTTTCTTTCATAGAAACAATAAGATTGCATTAAGTTCCAATGAAAATGCCATTTTTGGCAAAGATATGAAAAATTCATATGCAGAAAAAATGAATTTTATTATTTTTTCTTTTTATGGTTTAACGCCATTTTTCAGCACACGATCGGCTATACATGGCGGCCAGTATTATTGGTGGAGGAAGAACCCATTGTAAAAACCCGGAAAGAAACACCGACTCACGAGAAGCTACTGGCAAGCTTTCTCACATAACTACATTTGCCGAATCTTTGACTCAAACACACGCAGACAGAGGTGAGATGGCAGTGGTCCGTAACGGAGAGCGCTTTAGACCACTCGGCCACTCTGGGCCCCTAAACAAATGAATTAACAGTATTTTAAAGTACATTGTAATTATATGATGAATGGTACCTTACGCAATATCGACCTACTTACAGAAAAAGTTTTGTCTACTCTTTTAATAATTCAAAGTGTTGCATCTAGGCAGGTACAGAAGGGCATATCAACCTTCTGTCAAATCTGCAAGCTCTGCCTCTGTTTGTCCTTTGTTATGGTGCTAAGCCTAATTTTATTTGTTAGCTGACGACCCCATCTCGTTTCACACTGCTATCTTCTGGATTAGCATGCTATCTTGGTATCATGTTGTTCAGCGTTAAAAAGATGACCTTTTTTTATGTGCCAGTATGGATCACTATTAAACCCCAAACTAATGACTACTTAAAATAAATGCTTGTTGATGATAAATTGCTTAATTTATTGACATTACAATAGAACAAAATCTGCTGATTAGGTTTAGAAAAGTTACTGCCTATCCTTGGATGGAAGTGATAAATGAAATTAAAAAGTTTAAAATTGGGATGAGTTAAAAAAAACATTTAAACATAAAAATATAAACAAAGCATTTCTAAAAAAACTGGTATGCCACAGAGTTTGGAACCCATGGCTTCTTGTTTGGCAGGTGTAACACACAGAAAGACTAAGGTTGGTACTTATATATAAAATAATACAACCAATAATAGGTGATATGGGTTTATTTTAAAACATGAGGTAATACACATAAGCATTACTCAACTCATTTCTTGCAAATGGTAAAACCAGGAGTTTCAATTCTTAAATATCTCTATAGATATTAAGACTGAAGTTAGATAAGGGCTAGAATTTTTGGAAATTTCATGTAAAAAATATTAAGATCATAATGCTTTTACAGTTTTGCATATTGTTCTCAAGTCCTGAGGGGATGCAAACTGCTACTCACTCATGATGAAATGCAAAAGTAATATCTTTTTTTATCCAGTGGAAGAAAATATAACAGAAGTTTGTACAGTTGTCAAGTTAAGTAAAAACATCTTGTGTGATGTATTTTTAAACTGATAAATTGTACAGTCAGATATTAGTGTTTTTTGCCTGAATAAATGAAGCAATATTTAATGCCCTTTGTGCAAGACTGTCATGAACTCTGTTGTGTTTCTTTTTTAAGGAATTGTGCACTGTCTTTTCGGATTCTTGCTGTAACACTATACCAATTCTATAAAATCAATAATTTTCTGTAAGAAAATACCTTAACAGTATTATCGGTATGTTTGCAGAAGAAATAGTATGGCTTGCTTATGCAACAACTAACATGTGACTCTTTCATCAGTCCAATAAGATTACCAATAAATGGTATCAGAAACAATTTACACATGGCTCGGACTGCAATCAACTGGCATTACAAGAAACAGAAAAGTACTGAGACTGGCAGATATTAGTACATGTATATCTCTTAGCAGATAATAACTGATTTTAAAATAAGTTTGCATTTGCTTCAATATTTAGTGGCAATAAACAAATAACAATGATGTATGTTCAATTATCTATTCAATATGATAACTGGCAAGGAAATAAAAAATGTTAATTTCAATAGAAAATTATCCAATTAACAAAAACTAAATCTTTGCCACAAAATGAAACTTTCTTTGTTTGACAGTTCTGGAGTATATATTCTGGAACATTTGAAAACATTTCGAATTTCTCTAGATATATATGTACCATAAAATAAAGAAAATGGGAAGGTTAGTATTGGTTTCACGTTTTAATTATGTGTGCGTTTTTGCTGATTAAATGTCATTTCTTATTAAAGTATTATGATAGACAAGTAGAAACATTTATCTAATATTTAAGTCATAGAGTAATGTAAGCAATCCAATTATCTTTTCTGATGTTTGTTTCAGATCTTAGATTTTCATTACTGTGATAATAGCTGGCTAAGGTGTATTTATCACTATGGTTAATATTATATCTCTAATCTCTAGTATTACACGACACGACTGAAGTTCAAACAGCTGTTGATATCTCTTTTATGATTATGATAGGAGTTAACTGTCAAGATCATAATTTGTTCAAAATAGACTAAATATAGCTTTTGTGAATTCATGGACAATGAAAAAGGTACCTTGAAGAAAACAGTGTTTCAAGCAATGACAGAAAAATCATATGAGAATACACATATTACTTTCTTTGTAAACAAGGCCTTGTATAAAGGTTTCATTTGATTAAACTGACATACAATAAGCAACAAAGGAAAAAGTCATTACAAATGTTTAGCATATCATAATGTAATGGAAAATTCTTATTTTATAAGAAAAAGTAAACGTTATTTGAACTATTGATAGCGGGGAGAGCTAAAGAGTTCTTGCCAAAACACGAAAAGACTCAAAACAACATCATAACTGACAAAGAATTAAGAAATGTTAATACATGCTCACTTGAAAATAGAACAGTCGTATGACAAAGGAACCATTTGATAGATTACTGCTACTTTTAAATAGATACTATATGTTTGGAAGTTACATGCAGCTTTCTTACTTCATACACATACTTCTCACAAATATAGTCCCTTCTTATAATGCCACCTCTGTTGAAAGGTCATTTTCCCAGTGTAGAAGGGGTTACCTTATAAGACGGGGACAACTGTAACTATGCATGTAATTATATTTTCTTCAAAAAGCCCATTTTCACCTGCCATCTCATTTGTTCTCGCAGTCGATTGATTGCTCTAACCACATTTCTATGAACTGGTCTGCTCATCTCACAAAGTGATGAGTTGATCTCTCCTTCAATCACTCGATCTACCAGAGACTCAGCATCCTCCAGTACATTTACCTTGGCCTCTTGTTTTGCCTTGAATGGATTAATATAGTCATCATAGTGTCTATGGGCACCTAAAGTATGACCAATATATCATAATTTATGGGAAAGAACTTTGATGGGCTCATTATTCACATTTCAGGGTTTAACAAAATGAAGATCATATACCAAAAGTCAACACACTACAATAGATACAACATATTTACTGGATATACAACATATTTACTGGATATATTTTATCTTTAAAAGGAATGTTCAAGGTTAAGTGTACACTGAAGAAGATCCTCAAGTGATCCTGTAATCACTCACCACCTTAAATGACTTAAAAGCTGACCATTCACTAAGCTGGCTTATGTATTGTGTAAGACCAGAACAAAAAGTAAACTATATCTTAGCCTGATATTCCCTATTTTATTATCATCAGATTAAATTAATTTCAAAGACAACGATAGAGTTAAAAAAATCTTTAAAACTCAATACTTTATTTATATTTTTAAAAATATACTTATCCAGTTATTACAGAAATAAATGCCAATCATGTTAACAACCTAATTCATTCAGTGACCATTCTAACACCTGATGTAAGCAATTAAAAATTGAGACCAGTCTACTCTACCTCTGGTAACCATTCTTAATGAAAATTGAGGGCATAATATCTGTATCAGCGTGCAATGATCAAAACAAATGGAAAAGAAACTTTTGATTGGAAAGTACAGAATTTCAATAATCAAAGTTAGCAGTATTCTTGATAGAACATCCTTTGTATTAAAAGAATATTGCGCTGTCATGAATTAGAAATCGCCTGTAACAAGTATGATCATCATACAGCCTGATTCAAAAAGACTATTTAACAAGTCTAATCATCATACAGCCTGATGTTATAAGACTATTTAAAAAGTCTAATCATCATACAGCCTGATGTTATAAGACTATTTAACAAGTTTAATCATCATACAGCCTGATGTTATAAGACTATTTAACAAGTCTAATCATCATACAGCCTGATGTTATAAGACTATTTAACAAGTTTGATCATCATACAGCCTGATGTTATAAGACTATTTAACAAGTCTAATCATCATACAGCCTGATTCAATAAGACTATTTAACATGTCTGATCATCATACAGCCTGATGCTACAATAACTAATGAACAATTCTGATAAACATACAGCCTGATGTTATAAGACTACTTAACAATCCTAATCATCATACAGCCTGATTCAAAAAGACTATTTAACAAGTCTAATGATCATACAGCCTGATGTTATAAGACTATTTAACAAGTCTGATCATCATACAGCTTGATGATATACAGCTTGATGATACAGCTATCAATAGCTTGATGATATACAGCTTGATGATACAGCTATCTAACAAGTCTGATCATCATACAGCCTAATGAGCAGCAGAGGGGGCGAACCCTAAAACATTTTTAAACAAGTTTTCACTGAAATTAGGCTTATAACAATGAAATCAGACAAATGTGTGTGTGAATCTGATATCGTTTTCAATGGATTAGGTCCCAAAAAAATCAATGAAATCAATGAAATCCTCCATCGATTTTCAACCGAATATTTTTTTTTTTGAAAAGGGATTACAACATCGTTGTCGCTCACCCCCTCTGCTGCTAATTCAACCGAATATTTGATCCAGTCCGATACGATATCGTGTTCGAGGGTCATGTAAATTTATTGTTATAAATCCGTGTGGCGTAGACTGAGCATGACTAAAGAAATTTCTAAATTGATTGAAGTCCATATCAGAACACCATGTCTGCCAAATATTTCGTAGCGTATGTGTATCAACGCCGTTGAATACACACAACACATTACAATTATCTCTGATCACTTTTGGAATCTGAGTGTAGCGTTGAGTGACATAGATCACATCCGTGTTTTTGTGCCTGCCTCGGGAAAATATTCTAGCAGGATTTTTTTGTTTATCTAACATGACATCGTCGTATACAACTAAATTGTTGATACTTCCATCGAGGTCATCCACGGATGGTGCCTCGTCAATATCGGTTATAAATTCAATAACATCCTCGCCGGCAATCTCTGAAGCGTTTTCATTAAAATCTTTTAGCACTTCATAGCATCGTTGGTCATCTACGCTAGGGGCAATTAAATACAACTTATCCCACTTCATCCATCTCATTATTAAATTGAGCAACAATTGCGTTTTACCGGATCCAGATGGTCCGATTATAATTGCGCGGATAGAGTTTGGTAGCGCTGCATGATGCTTCACTGGTTCTCTTGTTTTAGTCGCTGAAAAATCAATTATATTCATATCTCTATACATAAATTATGGATCTATATTGTGTGAAGTGTAAGGCGCGTACTGGCACAGATGACTTGACGACGATTACAACTAAAAATAACCGATCAGCGCTTTCTGGTAAATGCGTACAGTGTAGTACAAAGAAATTTAGATTTGTTTCTAAACCCAAGGAACCTTTAAAAAAAAACGAGGAGGTGATATCGCTGCCAAATTAGCAAAACTCCCTGGAACCCCATGGGCAAAATATCCCGGAGAAAAACACCTTCCAGGGTATAGCTACTGTGGACCGGGAACAAGACTTGATATCAGACTCAATGATCAAAATCAGCCCCGACCCGGTGAGGAACCAATAAACGCTATTGATAAGGCCTGTCACCTTCATGATGTTGCTTATAAAAGCAGCAATTTGCAACACAGGCATCTAGCAGATGTGAAATTAATTCATGCGTTAAATGCTATTCCTGATAAATCCTTTAAAGAAAAATTGGCTTCATTTTTGATAAAATCGGCAATGAAAAGCAAATTGATGTTAGGTGCTGGTAATTAATAGCAACATGGAATCTATTTATTATTCCCCAAGAGGATACTGGAAGGGTAACGCTGCAATCAGTAAACTCGCTAGCGCCGCAAAAGTGAAAAAAAACACTGCGGCTCATTGGTTATCCAAACAGGCACTATGGCAAATTTATCTACCACCGCCTAAACAAATTCAATTCACGCATTTTGATGTGACCTTTCCTAATGAAGTTCATCAGGCTGATCTATTATTTCTGCCACATGATCGTGGTTACAAATATGCGTTAACTGTAGTTGATATTGCAAGTCGATACAAAGAAGCAGAACCGTTAAAAACAAAATCAGCCACTGAAGTGGCTTCTGCATTTGAAAGGATTTATCGAAGGAGCCCTCTGCACTGGCCAAATCTGTTACAAGTTGATCCTGGCAAGGAATTTCAGGGTGCAGTGTTATCTACAATGAAATATCACAATGTCGCTATCAGACGAGGGCATACTGCACTGCATCGTGATCAGGCCATTGTAGAACGATTTAATCGGATTCTTGCTGAACGGTTATTTGGATATCAATACGCAAAAGAATTCATCCAAGAAAAAAGATCCCGTGAATGGGTTAAGAGATTACCAGGTGTAGTTACCGCACTGAATAACGAGATTACTAGAACCATCAACATGAAACCTATCAACGCGATTAAAAAGAAGTCGATACCTGAAAAACCACAAAAGGATTTCAGCGTTTCCCAACCAATTCTTGGTAGTAATGTCATTGTGAGGTATTTATATGAACCAGGAGAGCTTGAGGGTGGCAGAAAAAGAGCTACTGATCCTATTTGGAGTGTTACTACACACAAGATATCTAGTATAACACGATCTACGGGTAGACCTCCAATCTATAAACTGGATTCAACTGCCCCTCAACGGGGTTTTACTAGACAACAATTACAAGTGATACCTGACGATACTCAATTACCACCGCATGGTCTTAACTAGCACCCTTGCGTCTATTGCACTCAAGACAAGTCAACAT
This sequence comes from Unio pictorum, assembly GCA_030141615.1. Classification (NCBI taxonomy): domain Eukaryota; kingdom Metazoa; phylum Mollusca; class Bivalvia; order Unionida; family Unionidae; genus Unio; species Unio pictorum. Next base: position 2,298,716 of record JARLTB010000181.1, read on the forward strand.
CACATTATTTCTGACATGACCGAGATTGTTATTTTTTCTGTCTACGGTGAATTGGCGAGGATCCTTATCCGAATACTGCCAACGCATTATACAATTGCAACTCGCGCAGTGATTATTCTGTTGTTGCTTCAGAGTAATTATTAATTCAGCATCAATATCAAATTCTCGTTGTTTTTTTTTGTCCTGTTGTTTGTAACCGGAGAGTTTTTTATCAATAATATCATCTATTGTGGTGTCATTATCATCGCCAATGATTTCATCATCGAAGACAATTCTTCGAAGTTGATTTATTTTTCGTACTCTGGATACTGAGAGATAGACTAAATTCGACCATTCTATGCGATTATCTACCATCCAAACAATTGTATTCGATATTGTCAATCCCTGTGAAGAATGTATCGTCGCTGCGTATCCTAGCGTCCATGGGGATTTATTAGCACGCAATGCATCTTCAACAACACTGATATCAACCAGCACAATATCATTTAATACCAGAATTTGTTTTTCACTTTGTCCTGGAATATCAACTTCAATGTTCTGTTTTCGTGTATCCGAGGGTCTATAACAAAGAGGCACTGGAAGTGTTGCAAATTTTTGTTTATGCAATTCAAATAACTTCATCTGAAGTGTGTCCCTGACTATTTTTCTACTTGCAATGATTAAATCATTTGGTCTCCACGCTTCCCAAAACTCATTCATGGGAGTTTCTGAAATTATTTCACGGGCTATTTCACATTGGATTCTATCCGGTTGTAATCTAATTAGTTTCTTCAATTCTTTTAATTCATTATCAAGTGATCTATGATCGGTATCAATTTCTTCATAATAGTCTACAAAACCCTTTAGCCATTCATGGGGGGATGCACCGACAAATGGTGGTGGTTGCCCGTGATCACCGCACATGACGATTTTTGTATTCTTCAATAACAACCACTCAAGAAATATTTTTAAGACATCTTCTGACACTGTGTCTATTTCATCCCACATGATGAATTCAGGAATAAATTTCTCTCCCATGCGCTCAGGAGTCCATTTATCTCCCTTCCATCTAAAGAAACTATGATAAGTGCAGGCATTTACCCCTCTCTGTATCATTTCTCTTGCAAGTCTGTGAGTCGGTGTTAGTACAATCATGTTAGAAACGCTAGCGTTTCCACGAAATAACTCAATTACCCGGGTTGTTTTTCCTGACCCACCACAACCGTTTAAATAAACTGTTTTATATCTACAGATTGGATCAGAAATCGGTGGTGCACTAGAAAATTCTGAACACTGATTGCTTTCTAAGTAATTATTTTCAATGGTAACATCTGCTGATGGAATATAATCATGAAGCATTTCTTTCTTAATTCTCCATGTCCCCCATTTCTCGTTGCCAGTAGCCTTAAAATCAGCCATTTTGCTATTTATGTAAAATGGGTCAGTAGCAACTCTAACTGCGGTGGTAGGAAATCTATTGATCATTGAAAACAGATTGATAGAAGCATAACCGAGCATAGAAGCTCTCAAATGTGTGTACTGCGGATGGTATCCATCAGTGTAAGTAACAATTGTACCCAATTTGGTTCCATCGGACATAAATGCGTCCTTACGATTGACATATAGGCCTTTATTCGTTACATCCGCCATTACAAAATCGTATTCAGCATTGTCTATAATCAATCGTGAAGAATATTTCGTATTATCATCTTTGCCACCTTGGGTAAATTTACCGATTATTCTTCGTCCAAGATTTTTTGCTTCATTGTTTCTGATTTCAAATAACTGTCTGGACCAATCCATGATTTGTTGTTCATTAAAATCAGGAAACAGTTTTCGCTCTTCGCTAATTATTTTTTCTAGATCAGGTTGGAGTAACCAGACTGATTTCTGTGCTCGATAGGATATAATTGCTTCACTGACAATTAATGATTTTAACATCTTACAATCAAGCATATACCGTAATAACACTATTGGCATCCAGTGTTTTTCAGACATGTGTTTACCAATCCAAAGATAACTACACGGATGAAGTCCTGTAGCCATTTCAAATGATACCACACAAGCGAATCCGGTTAAATCGAAATCAGGCAGTGGTCCATTAATAGCAACACGGGTCATTTCGTGTGTGGGGTGTCCAAATCGTTTGAAATATTTCTCGCATTCTCCATACCCAAGAAAACTTCCTGGATAACACGCAATCATATCAACTGAAATAACGGTATCAGCGGTGTATTTTGTGTTCCATAATCCGCCGTGGCTGTATTCAAGACAGGACAATTTGACATCTGATAAGAACTCACTTCGTGTTGGTTTCCACGCGTTTTTCTTTCTTGCAAAATGTGCTGCAATGGATGGTACTGTAAAACAGTTTGCTAATAATTGATCGTTGTCTTCTCCGTCCCCAGAAAACTCACTAGCTAGTTGTTTCATTTGATTCTGCAGCTCTTCAGTACGGTATAATTCTCCGTTAGTCCTTACAAACTGATCAAATCTACATTCTTCGTCTGAATTACTATGAAATAGCCACACTGACACAGGATCGTTTTTACTCAAATGGTAAATAGCATCAAATAATTTCTGCTCTGAAAAAAACTCTTCGGTTCCAAACAGAGTTTGGGATAGATATTTTACGGTTCTATCTCGTGGAAATATTGTTACTGCAGATGACCACGCGTGTGCGTTATGATCAATAATTTCAATTGCGGCTCCATTTTTATTATATTTCGATTCGTATAATACTTCTCCGGTGATTGTTCTTACTGATATTGGAAATCTCAATGATTTTTCTAATTTGGTTATATCCTGAATTGTTGCCCCATGTTCTTTTACCGTGAACTCCCACTCGGTTATTTTTTTTCGTCTTAGATCAGTGAGTTTATTTCCCCGGGACGCATTTGTGAAGTGTTCTATTATTCGTTCTGCTACACAATTAAGCCCTGTCGAATATTTCATGGGTGCTAGTTTTGCAATATCAGGTTTTTCATTGAGCGGATAGATCCCGTAAACAACTGCTGTGACAGGATAAGATCTTTCGTAGTAGGGTTTATCAATTCCAGTCAAAATTCCCGGTTTTGAATCCTGATTCACGGTGATAGTTTTTTTGCCCTTGAGAATGGGTTCAAATTTATCCCTAATAATCCATTTTCCATTCTCACGGATAATGAATTTGATTCGGAAAAAATGACTTTTTTCCCCAAGACGTGAAATGATCGCTGCTGCTTTTTCATCATTCATGGTAGCGTCAACAACACCATCAATTCGAAATGTTGACCAGCAATAAGATGCTCCATCACGCTTGAATTCATTAAAACAGTCTCTGATGGGTTTATCAAGAATTTTATTCTTGGGTGTATTAGAAACTATATCAAGATTGAATTGAGCATCCTTCCATGGTGATCTCATGTTTCCGTCTCTTGGACGTTTGTTACGTTTTTTGGGTCTATCGCGATTAAATCTAGGACTGATTTTCAATAATCTCTTAAACTCTTTCATGTTTCCGTCTCTTTGACGTTTTGGATGTTTTTTGGGTTTATCGATATTAAATTTAGGACTGATTTTTAATAATCTCTTAAACTCTTTCATGTTTCCTTCTCTTGGACGTTTGTCACGTTTGTTTCTGTTTACTACACGTTTTTTGGGTATATCGCGATTAAATTTAGGACTGATTTTCAACAATCTCTTAAACTCTTTCATGTTTCCGTCTCTTGGACGTTTTGGACGTTGTTTCTGTCTATTGGACGTTTTTTTAGGTCTATCGATATTAAATTTAGGACTGATTTTCAACAATCTCTTAAACTCTCTATCGGTATTGAATTTAGCATTTTTCGAAGTCAATCTCTTGAACTTCTTCATGCTATACATAAAACAAGTATTTAAATGAAAGTTTTATATATATGAACCAGTGCAAATGGCTCATGATGGGAAATGTAACCCCGTGTAACAAATCATGCAGAAAAAATGAGTACTGTAGGTATCATATGCAAAGTTTTCGACATGGGAGACTTGGTCCGTTACCCTGTATTCGATGTGGGGTTGGGGTTAAGGGAAGATCACAATTGTGTATTGACTGTGGTGGAAAGCGATACAGGGAATTGAAGCGTTATTATGATAAAAGAATTAAAAATGGACAATCCATCAGAAATTATGACCCTGAAAAAGTCTTTGACCCTGATAACGTCACTGACAAAATCATAAGAACTCCGCAAGACTACATCGAAAGGTTCTCAGTGATGTAATCATTAAACCAAACAATGAATTAGACAAACAACAGAATAGTATATATGAACCAAGAATTCAGACCACATCCAGTGATTACAAATTATGAAGCATCCAGTGATGGTGTTGTAAGAAACCGTAGGCTGAAAAAACCGGTCGGTTTTGTGAATTGTCACGGATATTTGATGTTTGGCGCTGGAAAGAAAAATTATCTCAATCATCGTTTCATATTTGAATGTTTTAATGGATTGATCAAAAATGGTTTTGTTATTGATCACAAGGATTCTAATCCAAAGAATAATTCTGTATCAAATCTGCAGGCTATCACACTGAGTGAGAATTCCAAACGAGGAGAGACTGGAAAATGCAAAACGGTTTGGAGGAGACCTGTGAAATCTTTGAATACAATAACTAACGAAGAAAAAATATTTTCATCTATGAATGAAGCCGGTAGGCACTTCGATATTTGTCCAACTTCTGTTCAAAAAGTTGCAGAGGGGATTTATCGATCTGGGATTTCAAAAAAGAGCGGGCAAAAAGTTCGATTTAGTTATGTCTGACATGTCATATTTTTCAATTAGAGATATGTCATTGCTATAGAATAATGAATTCTGAAAACATGAATAGCATCATAGTTGAAATAGCTAGATTGAAAAATCAGGATATCAAACTATCAGATGGCTTAAATCCTGATCAAATTGTGTCTGATTTTCAGGATATAGAATACGGAGTTAACAACAACAAATATATGCTACCCAAGAAATATGCACTCATCAAAAAAATTCAGAATTCTATTAGAGACTCTCTTTCATTTTCCAGTGACATCAGTGTGTTCGTCCCGTTGTATACTATCGTAGAGGGAATACGAAAAGAATTAGGTAACGAATACGAATTGAAAAAAGAAGTCAACTCTAAAATTAGAAACCTACGGGCATTAATTCAAGAAAATGAACAATTTTGATTACCCGACCATTGATTGCCCGACCATTATCATTTTTTGATTGTGACCGACCTTCATTTTTTTTAGCCGACCCTCAACGGGAATGTCAAAAATAGAATGAGGAAACTGTCAGTATTATTTATTTTATATACAATTATGACACTTTCCTCATCAGTGATAGAGCTGTCAAAACAATCAAATAACACTTCCATGACTGTGTTAAAAATCATCTGACATGTCAAAAAAGTGGAGAAACTGTCAGTATTATTTATTTTATATACAATTATGACACTTTCTCCATCACTGATAGAGCTGTCAAAACAATCAAATAACACTTCCATGACCGTATCAAAAATCATCCGACATGTCAAAAAAGTGGGAAAAGTGTTTTGCAATTGAAAAATGGTTTCTGATTTCAAATAATGGTCAATGAAGCATTAACAACCCGATTGGCTCGTGAACGATTAGATGCAATTAAGAGATTTATACCAATTCGTGACTCTGTCAGGAATAAACTGCAACAACGACAGAGTTTACAAACGGATTTTGCTTTAGGGTCTGAAGAATTGTTTAAACCAGTAACCACAGCAACGAAAGGGGTAGAGCGTGCTTTACTGGGAGATGGTCCCGAGACGGGGAAATCTGTTATCGGTGAACTTGAAAAAATAGCACCGAAAACTGAACAAACAAAACAGACTGTACAAAAAATGGAATCAAAAAGAACAGTAGATGATTTACGCGTGAGATTTAACGAGGAAGGGTTAGCAGCAATTGATAGGACTGATCCACCAGAAATTCCTGCGCTTGTTGTTATGACTTATGAAAACAGAAAAAAAATGTTGAAACCAGAACATCATAAATATGTTAAGAATTTCACTCATTGGGCTGATATATTCTACAAAATCAAAACTAAAAAAAGTCAAATTAAGACAGATAGTGCATCATACATTGAATATATCAATGCGGTGGATCACGTGTATAATCAATATGAAAAACAAAAAACGCAAAAGCGACAGCAACCTGCAAAGAAAATATCTTTTTCTCCTAAAAAACAACAATTACCACCTGATGATGATGATGATGATTATTTACAAGAAACGGATTTAGAAAAAATAGATGAAGCAGCTGGTTATAGCGGAAGTGGACTGCAAAATCCAAGGATTGGAAACACTTGTCCTGATAGTGTTATCAATGATATATCACGATTAGATGTTCTTGTAGGAGGATTCCGAGCTGGAAATAACTCTCCAGAAATAATTAATGAAGCAGCTGATATCTGTAGACGGTTATTTGCCGGCGGTATCATGGATATCAAAACATATCGAGATTTCATTGACGAGTTAGCAGATGGGTATCACAGCAATTGAAAACACTATTGTTTTTATAATAATGATCATACATTACAATCATGATAAACCAACCCTCGTCTATGTAGTTAATTCACGGTTTCCAGTTTATAAAGCATACTATGGAGATGGCCTCGGCAATACTATTTTAGGATTCTTTTCAAGAATGGCCCCAAAAGTGATGCCGTTAGCTAAACAGTTATCAATGAAAGCCATTGATGTTATTCGTGATAAGGGTATTGGTGCTGTTGGAGATCTTGCCGGGAAAGCGTTTTCAACTGCAAAGAATAAAATAACATCATTAGTAAAATCACGAAGTGATTTACGAAAAAAGAAACCGTTACCGTCCACAGAAGAAATGCCTGCAAGTGTTAGTAAAATTATAAATAACGCAGTAGATGAAAAACTAGCGTCAATGGCTTTAACTCCCGACCTAAATATGATAGCAGGAAGTGGCTTTAGAAAACGCTAGCGTTGAAAATCCGATTTAGACTCTGATAAATAGAATAAAATGTTCAAAAAGTCACGTGATCCAGCATTTGATATAGACGCCCCAGTTGGCAAGGATGATTCTGTACGCGATTATCAATATTACGCCTATCATGCCATAGACTCAAATAGTCGAGCAAGAATTGATCTTCAAGTCCATGATACCAGTAAATACTTTTTGCCCTGTGAAGCGTTTATTGAAGTAGAAGAAGAAATTGTAACAGCTGCTGATACTGCTGCTGTACCAGCACCGTATCCAGCTGGTACTCAAGTCGGGTTTGTCAATAATGGTATTATGGCGCTATTTGAAAGTGCTAGATATCTCATTGATGGAAAAGAAATTGAGTCCATAGATCGTGATGTTGATGTGGCTACAACAATAATCGGGCTAGCGAGATATTCTGATGATTATACAAGATCAGCAGGACCTTCTATGATGTTTGCTAAGGATATTAAAAATACGGCTGGAGCAAATCCATTTGTTGTAAGACGACCAAAAAAACGTGATAATAATGATGCTGAGGTCGAGGATATGATTATAAACAACGATCCTAACTTCAATCTAGGAGCTGCAACACGTATTTCAATGTTGGGAGTAGGGCGTAAATCATTTTCATGCGCGATTCCACTGCATCACATATTTGGATTCTGTAGAAACGTCAGAAAAGTTATTTATGGAGCTAAGCATACAGTATCACTTGTACGAAAGGGTGATGATAATGACGCAATCTGGAGGATTCCAGCAGATGCTGCAGCCCCCAATGCTGATGCCGGTAAAGTCAATTTAACAAAAATATCATTGTGGATGCCAGTGTTGACTCCAGCAATCACCGCAGAAGAACGATTACTATCATTTATGGACCAAGGAGGAAAGTCGTTGTTGAGTTGGTTATCAGTGACCACGGATATTAAACAGGACAGTGTTGATGGTACATTCACGTGGAATCTAGCATCAAAACAAGGTGTTGCTGCGCCACGTCACATATTTATTGCGTTACAGGATAACACACGAGTTAGCAATCAACTCTCCAGCCATATGATATTTGATCAGTTAGGTGTTAGAGAGGTCTCACTGAGAATAAACGGCCAGCAGGAACCATCCGAGGATATACAACTTGATTACACAGAAAATCATATTGCACGAGTTTATCATAGATTGTTGTCATTTATGGCACGTGATCAAAATGTGGATACCGGTCTACAAATATCACAATTGGATTTCAAAGGCCTCTATCCGATTTATTATTTTTCATTGGAACATCTTGATTTAACAAGACAATCTGTCGTTGATATACACTTTAGAGCCCGTGTATCCCGTCCAACTGGTCCACCAGTTGGTGGGGTAACTCCTATCCTTATCCCGAATTACAGAGCGGTTGCTGTCATTCTCAGTGATAAATCAATGCTACTTGAAGGTGTTGGTGGAAGAATGAGAGTGGTAGATGCCCCAGTAGAAAATCTTTGAACGATTTTTCCATTAGAATCAATCTATTATGTATAATGTCATATAGTGTTATTAGTGTTGCGTTAACTCCTGGTCAAATCAAAAAATTGCAATCAGAATCGGCTAAAAAATGTGGAACCACAATCACTTTGAAACCGAATCAAATGACTGGTGGTGCAAATAAATTATCACTGACAACTCGTCAAATAAAACATTTCAATGATGCACTTGCAGCCAAAAAAGGTGTTCAGATTACTCTTTCTGCGGCTGCTATCAAAAATATGATAAAATCAGGTGGTATATTCCCGTTGTTAGCTGCAATACCAGCATTGATTGCAGCAGCAGCCCCAGCAGTGGCTAAAGCAGCGGCGTTAGGAGCCGTTGGTACTGCAGCAGGAATGGCACTAAAGAAGGCAACTGGACAGGGTTATAAAAAAAGGGGAAAGGGTCTAAGACTACCAGGAACCCCGTATTCATGGTACAGCGGAAAAGGTCTGAGACTACCAGGAACCCCGTATTCATGGTACAGCGGGAGATCCGTTCACGGATCAGGCCTGAGACTACCAGGAACGGTTTATTAATGGTTCCCATGTCCAATTTTGATTTAATGGATGCTGCTAAAAACCTAGCGATTAAAAATTTCAGAGGTGTTTTTATGAAAGATCAATTACCACATCAACCAAACAAAACTGAAACAGGTATTATTAATCTCGATAACAGCACCGGACCTGGAACCCACTGGGTTGCATACGCTATTGATCCACGTGGGATTGTCTATTTTGATTCATATGGATTAGCCCCGCCAAAAGAATTTATGCGTTACATAAAAAAATTTCCAATGAAGACTTGGTATTCTACGCTACCAACACAACAAATCAATGACCCACCAATATGCGGCAGTGAAGTATTAAATGTCCTTGATGCTATTTCAGCATCTAGAAAACCACCTCATATTGTCGTAAATGACTACACTAGTAATTGCTTTTTAGAGAGAGAAAGAGTTTTACACTAACATGATTGATATTTGGGGGAGATCTTTGAAACCCAAACCCGATGACACTGCAACCCCTGGTTCTATCAAGGATATAACAAAAAAAATTAAAGATGAAATCGCTGAGACGTTAAATTTAACAAGTGTTGACCCGAATGAAATAGTTGTATTTCAGGACAAACAGGGTAAATTGAAAACCAGTGATGTGTCGTTGGATGATATTTTAGTTAAACAACGAAACGCAATCGAGAACACCGTTGCGTTATTTTCCGATCAGGGTAAATTGAAAACCAGTAATATTTCTCTGGATGATATTTTAGTTAAACAACAAAACGCAATCGAGAACACCGTAGCGTTATTTTCCGATCAGGGTAAATTGAAAACCAGTGATGTGTCGTTGGATGATATTTTAGTTAAACAACGAAACGCAATCGAGGATACTATCGCGTTATTTTCCGATCAGGGTAAACTCAAACCGGGTGTACTCTTTTCGACGATTACAGATCGATTTAAAACTCTCAACGATTCTGCGTTGGAACTAGCAACACTTCAATCTAAAACCGAAGAACACATAAAACAGTTTACCGCATTTCGTAGAAATATCATTGATAAATTTATTGGAACTACATTCGATAAAATTGAACTAAAACTCCCTGATATTAAAAAATCCATCGATGAGACGAAAACTTCCATCGAAGACATCAAAGGTGATCTTTCGAGGATGATAACAGTCATTGAAAAAACAAAAATTCCTCATGAGAAAACCAACAACGTAGTATACACAATCAAACACGGATCATTTGAGTGGACACCTACAAACAACAAATTAGATATCACTGCAACCGTTAAAGGTATTTATCGATTAACAATAGTGAGAACGACTCAATTTAATATTTCATCGTCAAGTTCATCCGGGGTCAATAATACGATTTCAACGATCATCGACAAGGATACAACTGAACAGTTCACGTTAATAGCTACTGATAAAAATTTGGTTAGGGTTACAACAACATGGTATGTGGAATTCGTAGCGGATTTAAGTAAATCGTAATTGAAAACGCTAGCGTTGTTAAAATAAAAATGATTTCATCATCGCAATATCGTTATGATCAGGTCAGAGAATTTCAAACTAGACTCAAAACCCTGTCTGAGGAGTATGCAATGAAAATTAAAAAATATCGCAGAAGAATTACCGCAATTGATGTTACCGTGTATTCAGTGAGTGGTGTAATCACCGGAGCTGGTATTATACTATCTTCAGTGACAATGATGGCTCCGATAGCTGTTCCGATTTGCATTTCTGCGGCAACAACAATCGCTGGAATTATTTCAATAATCACAAAAAAAATATCATCATGCAGCCAACGAAAATTACAAGACTACATAATTCAATTTCATGTTGTGTCCACTGCATGCTTGCAATTATCCTCATTGATATCGTCATCTCTCGATGATACAATTATATCAGAGAGTGAGTTTTCAGCGATGGTAGATATATATGATTCTGCGATGTCAAAATTAGAAATACAAAAACATGAGTATAATAACAATGACAACACCGATGGAATCAGAAAAAACCAAAATGATCTCAATAACCTCAACGATATCAGATAGTGAGTTCTCAGTGATGATACGTGTCTATGATTCCGCAGTATCAAAATTAGAAATACATCATGAGTATAGCAACGATGACGACACCGCAGGAATTACTTCAACAAATAGTGGAGAACACGAACCCAGTACAAACCAGCATGATCTCAATAACCTCAACGAATCCAGAATTCAGTGTGAATTTCCCCTCTCCCGTCCCAGTGAAGGAGATAGCACTAGCAAAATTACGAGTGTATCACAGTTGGCCTAATATCAGATCAAAATCATTTGGTGGTCAACAACCCAATAATTCTTTAGTGTTTGCAAATAAGAATAAACCAGACGGTACCCCAGACTGGAACGTCGTTTCGATACCAACAGGGTCATACCAAATCGAACAAATCAATGATGAATTCGCGCGTAGAATAAAATCGATTACTGGAAAAGAATCAAAAATCGCTATAACAGTTCATGTGGACGCTATCATCTGCCATTGAAATAAGCACAGAAGGATATGTCGTAGATATATATCAAAGCTCAATAAGAACAGTGTTAGGTTGGCCTGAATTACCACCTCGACAAGTTAACATACCACCTGAACCGAAAAAATCTGATTACGTCACTGACAGGATAAAATCTGATAATCCAATAAAAAGTTATAGAGATTATGATAAGTCGTATTTTTTCATTAAAGTAGAATATGATGAGATCAGCCAAATTAGTCATCAAGTTGCTAACCGGGATAAAATCACTGCAAATTTCAGAGCGATGATTAACGATATTTTGTTGTTGTTGCCATCTTTTAAATCCGGTACTCTCACCCGAGACGAATTTATCAGCGTTGTAGAAACATGTAACCAAATCATCAATGACATGGAAACATTTCATTCACAAATTATTCAAGAGGTATTAGGTGACGATAATCCTAAAACAAGAGATTTATTTGCAACAGACTATAAGATCCGCATAGAAGATATTCCAACATTCAAACTACCAGGATATAACGTACCAGAACTAGAAAAACTTCTCAGTGATGCCATCGATGAAGGTTTCAAAAAAATCCATGACAAATGGAAAAATACACCATCACAACCACAAACAACTCTCCTCAAACATAATAATGACCCAGATGGCGGCGGCAGGCATATTGCTCCGTTCAATGTGAATATTTCATCGGTGATAGCAATCAATTTAGTATGTGATGTTATCGAAGGAAGCTATCAAATAAATTTAGAACGATCAAATCAAGCCCAGCAGGGATATATTTTATATTCATTTGCACCAACAGCTCCTCCAGGATTTTTAATTATTGAGGATCCAACTAATCCAGTCTATATGCGGTGTCATAATAATTCATTAACCAGAATTAATTTCAAACTCACTGACCAGTCCAATAATCTGATTGATTTACAAGATGAGGTGTTAGCGATTAGTCTGTTTGTGAAATCCTAAGGATTTTCATCCTGAAGGGGGACACGATATCGTATCGGACTGGATCAAATATTCGGTTGAATTAGCAGCAGAGGGGGTGAGCGACAACGATGTTGTAATCCCTTTTCCAAAAAAAAAATATTCGGTTGAAAATCGATGGAGGATTTCATTGATTTCATTGATTTTTTTGGGACCTAATCCATTGAAAACGATATCAGATTCACACACACATTTGTCTGATTTCATTGTTATAAGCCTAATTTCAGTGAAAACTTGTTTAAAAATGTTGTAGGGTTCGCCCCCTCTGCTGCTTAATGTTATAAGAACTATTTAACAAGTGTGATCATCATACAGCCTGATTCAATAAGACTATCTAACAGGTCTAATCATCATACAGCCTGATTCAATAAGATTATTTAACAAGTCTGATCATCATACAGCCTGATGCTACAAGAACTATTGAACAATTCTGATAATCATACAGCCTGATGAAATAAGACTATCTAACAAGTCTGATCATCATACAGCCTGATGTTATAAGACTATCTAAACAGTCTGATCATCAAACAGCCTGGTGCTCCAAGACTATTTATTAACTCTGATCATCATACAGCCTGATCTTATGAGACTATTTAACAAGTCTGATCATCATACAGCCTGATGATATAAGACTATTTAACAAGTGTGAGTATCATACAGCCTGATTCAACAAGACTATTTAACAAGTCTGATCATTATACAGTCTGATGATATAAGACTATTTAACAAGTCTGATCATTATACAGTCTGATGATATAAGACTATCTAAACAGTCTGATCATCATACAGCCTGATTCAATTAGACTATTTAACAACCCTGATCATCATACAGCCTGATGTTAGAAGACTATTTTGCAAGTCTGATCATCATACAGCGTGATGTTATGAGACTATTTAATAAGTCTGATCAGAAATGATCAGAAACAGAGCTGCTAGGGTATTGACAAGGCAATCAGCTTCAAGATTGTATCATTATACTGTATGTATATCACTCAGAACTTTCACTCACTGGAGATATTGATGACATAAACCTATTTACTAGAGCTGGGTACCACACAAAATTGGATACAATTGCATACTGTGGTATTTCTGAACATACTGCGATATGTACCACGGTATATCACAATTATGTTTTTCAACCAACAATGTAATGTTCATGGGCAGTAACCTGACACATTTTTAATTTTTAAAAAAAACAATTTCAATCTGTCAACAACTGGAAACATATATTGTGCTAATTTACTGCAAAATAACCATCACAGTAATAGAGAAAACAAAACATCTTGAGATAAAAGAAAATATTTCAGATAAAAGAAATTCACAGCCCTGTCCCAAGAGTAGATGATACTGCTGTGTAAGCTAGCAGTTGTATACACTGTACTCTAAAATCTAACTAAAGCATGGTAATTAAGCTTACACTATATCCGACACCCTGTGAAAAAGTATTGTGCTGACATTGGAGGGCTTGTTAATAAAAACAGTGTTGATACTGAAGCCTACAATTTCCAAGCTACAATATTGACATAATGGACAAGGAAACTTTGAGTGGGGTGCCAAAACCTTGGTTAACATCTTGGAAATATAAAACACACTTACTCAGCAAATTAGAAAATATTTATATGACTTCAGGAATTGCAAGCAGAAATTTTTTGGATGATTTTCAGTCTTACAAAGTCGATATGTTAAACATAAGATTAAAGGATCATAAATAAAATTATATTTGCAATAATTAAATTAATTTGTGACAATACAGCTGTTTTGCTATTAAAAAAATATAAAAAATTCATTATTCTGTCATGAAAAATAAAAAAACAGTTAGGTAATATCATTAAATTTGTAACTAGATTACTCAGAAATTAAAGAAGATCCCTTGCTGACAGAAACTACTGATGTACCAGTATAGAGAAAAAGCAATGTGGTATGTACCACAGTAAAATAAATTACCACATGGTAAACTGATATAACTGCACCTGTACTATTTATCAAGTTTTATCAAAGCAAAATCAGAAATATTACATCTCAAGTGGAAATGAAACTCACCCAATCAAATGCAAGATCACCATATTAATATGCACAAGTCTGACCCGAAAAAAATAATTCACCTAGTCCAATACAGTTTGGGTCAGAAATACTGTCTCTCAAATACTCAGTAGTTCAGTGAATAAGGTTCATCAATATGCACAGCTCAGCATATAATAATTGGATTAATCTGACATTTTTGTGATATGTGCCTATGAACCATGTTTATTAAAAACTGGATCATATAGATGCTAGAGTTTTGATAGACAAACCCAGCCAGTTGGAAGCAAAACCACCTCATTAATATGCATAGGTCAAGATCGTAATACTAAATATTCAATATTTTGATAATCTAAGCCTAATTAACAAGTCGGATTAAAACGGAATCAGAAATACAGATTTGAGAGTGAAAACAAGCTTAGCCAATCATATGCAATATCACCATATTAATGTGTGGGTCTCACATGTTATTAAAATTGTGCGAAATCTTGCTGATATAAGTGTTTATTCCATGCTTGGTGGAAATGTGGCTTTCAGAACAGTACCTTGCTCAGTCAGTTAGACACAAGATTTCATCAAAATGCAGTGGTCTTGCAGATTTTCAAACATATCTGAGATCTTGATGATGAAAGCCAATGTTCCAAATTTGATCAAATTTTAATAATAAATGTGTTCTCCTATGTAGCAAAGCCAAACCAGATGCAAGATCACTTCATTACCTCTTTCAGCCCCAACACACTTATCAGTAACACTGCTACTGTGCCCTAGCAATACTAAGCTGTGTCTAGCTGCTTGTGCCCCGGAGTGTTTTACCTGTTTGGAATAATTTGTAAACATTAATCATGCACATGACTTCACACTTACTTTAATTTCTCTTCTTGTATCCAATAGTAATCCATGAAATTTTCAGCAATTAATCCAAATGAATTTGTGTACATAGTGATGTATTTTTTTGCTATTTGTCCAAGTCTTTCACAATTTATCTATACACTATTTACAAAATTATGTGCAACATTGTTAGGAATATCACATCATAAGCCCTTAATTAAAATAAACCAGGAAATTTTAATGTGTGATATGGTTTGAAACAATTTGTACATAAATTTACTTGGCAATGTTCACATCCAGTTTTTGCTTCAGATCGAACTTTGTTCAATTAACACATTTTCCAGGTTGGATACCATGTTTTGTTTGGTGATAAAAGTAATACAGTATGCATTTTTTGGCACATGGATTGGTTTCATTTGTAATGTCCGTGTACAGTTTCTCCAAAAATAATACGAAGTGAAAAAACTAGATTTCTCTTTTTTCCTTGTCAATTTGTCAATGTTTGTTGTAGGTCCAGGATTCGGTCCACTAAAATCATTGATTTGGACAGGCAGAAGACAATCGCTTCAATCTGCTAGATCGACAGAAACTTTTTCATTTTCGCTATCAGCATCCTCTTCTTCTGACGATTCAATTTCATGAATCTTCAATGTCCCATTCTAAATCTCGCAAATAATCCAACTGTTCCACATATCTTTCCTCTGCTTCCTCAATATTTTCAAGATCAAACCCAAGAAACTCCTCATTTTCGCCCTCATCGCCATAAAAAATTCACTTGTGCTTCCGCCATCACATTTACAATTTTTCAAGAACAGAACATGTGTAGTGAAATTGCTCTCAATTAGTACTCTAATTAGACTCCCAGAGCAGTAACATGCCTAGCCACTCAGATGCAAGACTATCTCATTAATATACATGGACCTTACTGAATTCATCCAAAATCTTAATTATATAACTCCACATTCCAAGTCTGATGAAACCTAGATAGAAATAAGGTCTTCGGTGTGGAAGCAAACACCTGCTGATGGACAGATTATAAACCACACAAAACACTGTACACAAGGCACTAGGAGCTGACTTATTAGTGTTAACTCAAATGCAATTCAAATACAGTACATTTAGTGCTTTAAGTTTTTAAACCACAAACCAATAAAAACTTGAAAATAATTGTGCTGTCAGTCAGAAGCTGTACTAATGAAAACTTGATTTTTTTTTATATCACATGTGGCAGTAACAATGCAAAAGTCATGTGAGGCAGGACAACACAATCATGCATGGGTATTACTCACATAAAAGCATGGACCAATTATGAAGAATAACATATATATATATATATATATATATATATATATATATATATATATATATATATATATATATATATATATATATATATATATATATATATATATATATATATATATATATATATATATATATATCTGACTGGGAAAACAAATCAAATTGTTAAAATCTGGGACAGGTCTGAACTTGAGATGTTGGGTCCCTGGTACAAAGTTCAGTCACCCCTGGATTTTATTTCACTATCCTGTGAACAAACATTTGGATGATTCTTCTTCTCACCCATCACATGATACATTTTAAACAGAAACTTCACAGAATATTTACAGTACAATTTTCGTGCTCTACAATCTACATCAAATTATATGAAGTTAGAAATACTACAGTGGTAGCAGGTGAACCCATCCTGATCAGCCCAGAGAAAAACATAGGATGACTCAGTCCAGTGTACAAAGAATAAAGGAGTCTAGCAAAAGCAAATAAGAGCTTCTGCTTCATTGATAAAATCTCATTAGCCAAGGAGTGCAATACTTTAAGAAGAACTGTGTATGGAGATACTATCAGTAACAGTGTTTCTTAACCCTTATATACACAGTGCTGATAAAAAAACTTAACAGGGTCTGTAAAATATGAAATATATCATACTGACCAACTTGTGAACTGAACATGTGTTAAAGACAAAGAATACTCTCACCAAATTTTTCTGAGAAACAGAACTTAAAACACCTATTTTGGCAAATCATGGCTCTTTAACAGACTTTGAAGAAAGATTTTAAATAAATTGGTTTTCAGAAAATGTACTGAACTGTATGACAAGTGATGGAAACTTCATTAAAGCTGGTCAGTTTTGATCCTAAGATTAAGGAACATAAAACACGCTATTGTGATAGCAAAATAGATAGTGAAGCTAAAGAATAACACTGATATGTCTAACAGACAAAAACAACATTTACAATAAATATTGTAGTCAAGCTAAAGAATAACACGAGATATGACTAACATATATAGTATTCCTTTACAGTAAATATGGTAATCAAATTAATGTATAATGCTTTAAATATGACAAACTTAAGTTTATCTTTATAGTAAATATACAACAGTTGTTTTCATACATCATCCACTATAACACTATTTAAGACAGCCATAAAAGTGTTCCATGATAAAGGAAACTATCATTAGACAAGTATAATGCAATGGGACCCATGACTGCCATAAAAGTATTCCATTATATAGAAAAGCCACTATAATGGGGTACATTACACAGAAAACTATCATTAGAAAAATATAATGCAATGGGACCCATGACTGTCCTTGTGTTATATATGGGACTGTGTTATATTTTATCATTAAGGACCACTGTATCTAGAAGAATGATGGAATCAATCCATGACTATACCAGTGTTATGTATGAGGCTGTTATTCTTTATAATCAAGGACCACTGTATTTTTATACTTTATAATCAAGAACCACTGTATCTGTTATAATCAAGGGCCACTGAATCAAGAAGAATGATGGAAACATTCCATGACTGTATCAGTGTTATGTATGGGAATGTTATGCTTTATAATCAAGGACCACTGTATCTGTTATACTTTAAAATCAAGGACCACTGTATATTTCATACTTTAAAATCAAGGACCACTGTATATTTCATACTTTAAAATCAAGGACCACTGTACATGTATTTGTTATACTTTAAATCAAGGAACACTGAATCTTAAGAAGAATGATGGAAACAGTGTATACCTTTGCCTTGACTTTAGTTGTAAGAACAGCTGTAGTGGAGCCTGGGTGATTATGCCCTTTGCGTCCATGGCGGAATTCATCCCCAATTTGTTGAACAGTGGCGGGACATCGTCTACTCTTGTTTCGAATGCTGCATGTCCAACGTACTGTGTCTTGCAGCGCAGATTCTGTTCTCTTGATAGACATAGAAAACACAAATTTAACAAAGAAAATTATGCAGAAAGACAATTCTGTATATTATGTATCCGTTGATTATGCTATTGCTTAGAGCTGGGTACCATGAGACTATTTCTTAACATACCCTGATGCATACCATGGTATATTGTTATTACATTAAGAACAACAATTTAATTTTCTGGGGTCTGGAAAATAAAATTTATAACAAAACAACACCATATTATATCTATTATATTATTATAAAAGTAATGAATCTTCTTGAGATTAAGGAAACTGACGAATCTTTCCCCCACCCCCCAAGTTAAATAGTTAATATCATACAATTGATGCATCTGCTATGTGTATGCTTATTGCTGAATAAGTTGTCATCCAAAAACTGTAACTAATGTAGGATGATTAAGATTACACAGCTGGCAACCTGTAAATGAAGTGCTAACATTAGAAGGCTTGTTAATGAAAAGGAAATTTTATAGAAAATTAGGTTTCTCTAAATAATACTGAAGCCACTCACAAGAACTTTAGTAATTTCTTTTGTTACTTCTAGGATCCAGCCTTTCCACAGATTTAAAAAGTGGAGAGTCATCTAGCTGATGAGATCTTCTCCACAACTTTAGAGCAAAATTTATTTTCTGCAGAAGGCCTGCCAGATAAACTCCATGCATGAAATATAAGTTTCTCCAGATATAGATTTAAAGATTAGTGACCATAGCTCTTAGACAAGCTTCATGGACACTAGGATTTTCCTGGGCACATCTGTTGTCGAGTTGAGCAGATCAGAGACTCATGACTTGTCGTATCAGTGAGGGGTAAATATAATTGTTTTGCAATTTATGTCCCTCATTTTCAGGATTAACTCCTGAATCAGAACTACTAGGGTGAAGACTATGGCCTTGACCACCTTTGTCAACTGAAAGGGCATCAACACCTCACGCATTAAGATCCAGGTAAGAGTAGACGAAACTTGTTAGACAGGTCAACCACTAGTCAAGTGACATGGGTTGCACAATCAATGGATGAAAGAAGGATGGATGGACCACTGTGTGCAGTAGCTGTCCCCTCCTTGATAGTGAATCTGCCAAAGCATTGAGTCACCTATTAACTGTTATACTTGAATGCTTATTTGATGTTGGTAACATAATTTCAGCACAAAAAGGTATGACCTTGTTTCATTTTGTTTCAGGGGTTAATTGACCACCGTAACATTGTCCGACATTAGGACTGTTTTCAAGTGAAGAAAGTCGTGCTAAAAATGAGAGGCTTTAAGGACTGGCTTCATTTCCAAAAGGTTGATATGAAGGGTTCTCTCTTGTTGTGTCCACTAGACACTGACCATCTTGACGTCCAGTAGCAAGTGGGCCTCTCCAACCTGACAAGTTTATGTCTGAGCAGACTGAAACCTGTGGTTGTTGGACTTCCAATGAAATTCCCAATGGAAGCCATTCTCTTTTCTGCCATTGAATCAATAAATGCCTGAGATCTTTATAGACTGATCTAACAGACAAGAAACGGGATGTCAATGAGAGAGGAGGACCATCTGCAAAAAGACCTTATAGAGGCGGTCATGAGGGATTAAATTGGTCCATGAACTGAAGAAAAGAAGAAGTTTGACACCCATCCAAGTGTTGCCAAAAAGCTGTAGAGAGGATGAGTCATTCTCTGCCAAGCAGTACACTGTGAGAGAGGCCAAATCCAAAGTTTGATTTGACATTGAAAAACTTGTCTCTCTAACTTGCAATACAGAGGGGGTGTTTTATGTACAGCAGTGTCAGTTTTATCAAGACTAGGCAAATCCTGATGTTAGGCATTACTGTGCGGCCTATACCAGTATGTGTGGCCTGTACCAGTATGTGTGGCCTATACCAGTATGTGTGGCCTGTACCAATATGCAGAAAAAGTGGCCAGAAGGTGACTTGAAAAAAAAGGGCTTGTTATTTATTACAATGATCACTGACTTTTGTCTGATAAGTGACTGGTTATTTTACAATCTTCAAAGACTGGGATACAATTTTAATTGATGGATGTAAGTCATCTTCGTCCTTATCAACCAAAGCCTTGACTTGGCAAGATATATTTATAATCAGTGATGGGGGTCATTTTGATGCAGATTATGATTTGGGGCAGATT
The DNA here is from genome assembly GCA_030141615.1 of Unio pictorum. Lineage (NCBI taxonomy): Eukaryota > Metazoa > Mollusca > Bivalvia > Unionida > Unionidae > Unio > Unio pictorum. The sequence continues at coordinate 2,319,380 of JARLTB010000181.1, forward strand.
ATGAAAAACGTCTTCCATGGCTGCTTTGAAACTGAATTCAATTTATTTCATGGTAGGACTGGATTATCATGATACTTTAATTCAGAATGGTTGTTGACTTGTGGGTCCTCATCCTCCAGTGAATATTTCTCGAGATGTATCATACCATATGAAAAGATGCCATCATTTCAACAGCATGCACTGCCAAAAAAATCACTCTGCACTGGAAGGCTTGGAAAGGTGTTGGGACATTATGAATGGCTGGGTTTTTTAATATATAGAAACTCTAATTTTTGAATCATGCATTTTACTGTGAGTCAGAAAATAGACACTTTGGACATGTCCAGCAAATAGAAATATTGCTGAAAAATAAAACAATTTCATAAGTTTGTGCGAATGTATTAGCAAGAAATTAAATGTTGGGATTCCAAGGGATCAAGCAATTTTTTTATTGTAGAAATTATGCACTACTTTTATGGAAATACCATTATGGTTAAGAACAGAATCACCTTGTGAGGACATGTACTTCACTATTTATGCTTGTGTTTCATAGTTTGCATACATAAAAATAAACAATAAATATTCAACAATGGTTTGAATATTGTTGAATATACTTCATGTTTAATATGGAACAATTTCAGAAATCTGTAAAAGAGGTCTACAGTATTGCACTTACACCTATCCCCTTCATTTTGTTAGGGTGGGAGTATGTACAGTTTCCTACTGCTGACTTGTCCAGCTATATTACAATATGGTATTTAACATGATATGATTTTGCAGACCCTGGTCTTCAAGCTGTTTCAGAGTTCCACTGTATATAGTAAAATTGGACATGGTGTCTGACCATCAGTTAACCAGGCCACTTCATAGACAAACATTTAGTAATATATCACTTGTAGCAAAGTCTTAAATTGGGCAGCAGCCCATCAGAATTTAGTATAAATAATTACTGACAGCTGGTGGTAGACAGGTGAATCCTGTCAACATGTCAGCTTACATACATTTGCTAATTTCTGGGGTCAATTTGACAATACTACATTGTTTAGTCATTAATGCCCAATTAGGCTTCTTTCCCATACCTTAACATTATAGGTGTATCCTCGACTATCGACAAGCTTCTTGAATCCTCTCTGTGTACCACACTGAATGATTTCATAAGTTATTCCATCATCACCAATAAAAGATTGATCATCTTCATCCCTGAAAAAAATATTATATATGGATGAACATATTTATGACAAATAGAAGATATTCAGATGTGCTGAAGGTATGACCAATTATATTTACAAGCATTACACAGAGAAACCACTCAAAACCATGCCCCATAAGATTGAAAAATTTCATTTTTCTACCAGTAAACTTAACTCTATACTCAGAAAACAATGGAAATTTATAGTCTTATATATAATTTGGACATGTTTAGGCTCTAATAAACAGTAACACAGAAAAAATTAAAACAACAAGCTTGGTAAAATTTAACAAATAATTTATTTCCCTGGAAAACAAAGAAAAAATCAACAACAAAAAAAACTTAGTTTTAAGAATCAAATAAAAAAAAATCCAAGAATAAATAATCCATGAATTAAATTTTAAAATTCTTAGTAATGAAATGTTCTAATTCAAGTTTGAGTCCCAACAAAAATCCAAGATGGAAGGTGATGATGTATGATGTATGCTGTATCCTGTACTGTGCTTTATCTACAGTTCCTTTTAAATACACAATAAATAACACTTTGGTGTTTGAAATCTGAATAAATTAGAATGACAAATTTAGTATGAGCACTCAAATATTTAAAGAGAAACAAATTAATCTTTTAAAATTCAAATGATCTAAAGAAAACTTCAAATAACTCGAAAACTGGCTAAAACAGAACAACTTGACATCAAGTGTAAAAACACAAAACAGATTATTTCTCTAAAACAATGGTTATACCATAATCTAAAATGAAGTTTCAGAAATCCCCAAGTTGTGAAATCGCGGGTCTCACGTGATCATGTTTATATTTTAAAGTCACATACTCATAATATGAGCCTGATAAAAGTCATATAAGCATTATCTCTATTATACAAAGACACACAAAATTCATACTTCGTCTCTCTCAAACTGCCAGAAAAGAACATTACAATTTAGGATTTTCAAAATTACAAGTATTTATTCTGCCTTTCAAAATTAGGGCTGGTATTGATGATAATGTAATTGAACATTACCTTATGTATATAAAGATATTGTTTTCAAGTTGATGATATCAGCAAACCGAAAACCTCTAAAAACTGAACATTACAATTGGTCCATCCATAGGGTTTTTGCCAATAAGTGTTTTTTTTACTCAATCCCAATAATCTGCATTAAGGTAATAATTTCACTGGTCACCTAGGGAATTATCTGACCATTCATACCCTATAAAAAATTTGGTTGTTATGACCCACATTAAAGTAACCTGTTGGTAGACTAGTTTACTTAGACTTATGTATAATTTAAGATTGCTAGAATTGTGGAAAAAGGTCAGTCAAGACAATTATTCATCCGTCAAGACAATTATTACTGATTCATCCATCAAGACAATTATGAATGATTCATCTGTCAAGACAATTATTCATCCGTCAAGACAATTATTACTGATTCATCTGTCAAGACAATTACTACTGATTCATCTGTCAAGGCAATTATCACTGATTAATCTGTCAAGGCAACTAGTACTGATTTATCTGTCCAGGCAATTATTACTGATTCATCTGTCAAGGCAACTTTTACTGATTCATCTGTCAAGGTAATTATCACTGATTCATCTGTCAAAGGCAATTATCACTGATTCATCTGTCAAGGCAACTATTACTGATTCATCTGTCAAGACAATTATCACTGATTCATCTGTCCAGGCAATTATTACTGATTTGTCTGTCAAGGCAACTAATAGTCATCTGTCAGGCAATTATGAAAGATACACCAGTATATAGCACTAAAAGAATTCTTTAAGAATTGCAGATCCCTTATTTTCAAAATAAACATACTGATACTAATGCTTAATAAAATCATAGATAAGCACAGCTGACAGGGAATTTACTACAATCAGAATAAATATAAGACAAAACATAGCTACCTTTCTGAAGTAAATTAAGTTTTTGACTCCTGAGCTTTTGACCTTTGACACAAATTTGCCCAAACTGTATGAAAAAGGCATGTAGGGCAAACATATGCCATCCAACATCAATAATGCTCAATGACATAGTCTAAAATCACAATGTTTATAATGTGATTAACATGGGTCAAGCCTGACTTGAATTTTGGGGAGAAGTGACTCCTCATTTTTGAACAGAATAATAATAACAGCTGATGAAATGGAATCAAAGCAACAAGGTAACATATATATACATGGCATGCTTTTTCATCGGGAACCAAATCAAATAATATGCACACAATATTTCCTTAGTGCCCATCCATCTGTGTTTACAATGGTGCCAACAAATGCCAGAATTGCTAAAGGTGATGAAAACTGTAAGAAGTCAAATGTAAGTCACCGTTTCTGCCCATGTAACAGGTATAGTTCAATATCTTCATTGTCTGCAAATTAAAACTATATCTGACAAAAACTGTCCTCCTTTGAAAAGCAATATGAGTTGCATCCCTTTTTATCAGGGTCAAAGGATATTCAATATCTAAAACACGGCTCTAAAGGTAGGCAAAGTTATGATGTATGGGTCACAAAGAATACGCACACAATTTCTTTGTATTTCCTATTCATCGAAGGCCTCTATCATAAGCTGTTTTTTATTACCTGTGAGATGAGCAAATGGATAATCCAGACATTATTTCTGAAGGATGAACAGCTGTTTCCAAACCTAATTTATACAAGTTGGTCAACCAAAGAGTCGGTTTTCTATCTTACAGTCATTTGTAAGCTGTCATTCAGTAAAGAAATGATCACTGATAATTTTAAGTCAGTGATGATTTAATTTATAGCATTGATCAAGCTGATCCCGCTACTGTTGAATAGTACACATAAAACAATCTTGAAAATGTAATAATAAGATGAATAACAATAATAATAACATTTGGTGCATTTGTTCAAACTACTAATTTAGACAGGAAAATCTGTGTACAAAAGTGAATCTGATATTCACACATACCTGAAGACTTTATAGAATGCTTTTTACAATAATGTAAATGTCCATGGAAAAATGAAAGCAGACGACAAAGCCAAGGTGGCAACACTATCAAAACAAATAAGATTATCTCACTGTCTAAGTGATGCATACTTTAAAATGTTGTCAGACCACCAAATTTGGATGATGGGGAATGGTGTCCTTGAGAGACTAAGTACAACACTGATTAGCAATAACTGATTTCATCATTATATACATATAGTTCCACCTTATATGTATCCCTACCATAACTGTCACCTAGTTTCAAATTCTTAACATGCACCTGAAAATTCTGCTGGACAAGTTCAATTCTGTATCACATGGCCTGCAATTTTATATCACCTCAAGGAGTCTGGATTTGATACAACCTTTATAGCAAACTCCAGTGTAGGTCAGTTAAAATATGTTATGATTTTTCCAAGCCTGTATATAGATGCATTACCCAAAGCTGTCCATAGGGTCTGAATCACAATCATCAGCAATATCTTTTTCCTCAAGTAAAGGGTCACTGTTAACTGGCGACTTACTCATGGCTTCTTCATTACTTGATTGTGCTATTACAATGCCTGAAGAAATAAAAATAATAATAATATTAATAATATAATAATAATATTAATAATAATAATAATAATAATAATAATAGAAATAATAATAATAATAATAATAATAATAATAATAATAACTAGCTGTATCATGAATAATTTGCTCACCTATCCAGTATGCCACCCCAAGCCCCATGAAATAAATGATTCTATAGTCAATCCCAAGTACTGCAAATGCATGTGTTGATTTTTGGTTGTTATAGGTTTAAGGCCATTTTCCAGCACATACCAGTAATTGGATATACCTGATGAACTGATTGGAAGAAGCCTGGAAATACATTGGAAAAAAAACACCAACCTATGGGAAGCTATTGGCAAACTTCCTCATATTCCCACATTTGCCATGCCCACGATTTGAGCCAATGTGGACAGAAATGAGATATCAGTGATCTATAAAGACAAGCACCTGAGATCACTAGACAATCTGGGGGCTCATTGATGGCTTGAAGAGTCATGGAAATATGATACCATCAATGTCATCAAATGGATGAGCATAAATTGTGTTGCTTCCTATGTTATGTATATGTAATTTAATTATTTGTTTGTTTGTTTGTTTGTTTAAATTAGATGCAATTGTAATATAACTATAATGGATCTGACATTGTCCAGAAATTCAGTTCAGTTCTGTTTGACCTGTTATTGATAAACACCTAATGATCGAAACATTTGTATCTAGTTTCTGACATTGATTCAGAACCAATGATAGTTCTAGTAAACAACACTTTTTCTAAAATCATTCTTTCTCAGAGTAAGATTCAATAAGTGCAGCTTTAAAATAAAATCAATTGTGGTAACCAGTGAATATAATCATTCCCTGTTACAATTCAAATTATGTCCCTTTACATAGCTCAACATGGTAACTAGTGAATATAATCATTCCCTCTTACAATTCAAATTATGTCCCTTTACATAGCTCAACATGGTAACTAGTGAATATAATCATTCCCTCTTACAATTCAAATTATGTCCCTTTACATGTAATATGGATCACTGTTACCTGTATATCAATGTCTGGTTAAAACAAAGTATAAAGTGAAGGTGGAAATCACAAATTGAGGAATGTACCTTCCCATTCTATTTCTTTTGCAGCCCAATAAAATTCAATAATACTGGTGCAGATAGTTTATCAATCATAAGATAATGGCATCCTTGGTAGCTTTATCTTAAATGTTCAAAGAAAGCTTTTTTGGGGAATACATGCACTCTTTAAATAAATACAACTTACCAAATGTAACATTCATGTAACATCTCCCTCTTAGTAAGAGTGGTAGTTAAATGGAATTAGCTATGTTATCTAGGGAATGACCTCCCTTGATGTTATACCCGGTGTGAGTGAATAGATAGTGCATCAACAGAGAAATGGGTAAGATTATTTGGAAGAAATAATGTAATATGAACCCTCTTTGATAAGAGAATAACACATTTAATCAAAACAAATTAATAGTGGTAATTTCAATTCAACTTAAGTTATGTCGACACGATTTAACAGCAGTGTCTAATGTGGATTTATTTCATCATCAAAACGAGTGGTGAAAAGAGCACAATGTCCACGACTGATTTCTTCACCTTCCTCTCGACCGTGTTCTACATTTTCTATTTCCGAGGGTCTTTCTATTCCGACTGCTTCATCCCTTCTGGACTTCCTAGTCCTTTATAGTGAACTCATCACTTCTCCATTTTTCAGGCTTCACTCGTCACTTCTCTTTTTTCCATGACTTCGGAAAGCTGTTTCCTTAAAGGACAAAATTATCCCTAAATCTCTATATGTATCACTTTCTAGACATACATAAAATTCCTTCACTTACAATACACTGTACTCAGAACACACTAGCTATCAACACATTGCATAAATTCTGACTTAAAAGGGTAGTACATCACCCACGCTTCACAGTGACATAAATTACGTGAGTGGCCGTTTGAAAATTAACCATATGCTAATACAAGTTCACTTACCATTGCATAAAATTCACATAACCTTAACCTACAAGATTATTTAAACATTGCAAAAGCAAATATAATAGGTAATTATCATTAACTCACGAAAATCGGTATCATCTTAACAAAGGAAATTATTTCATGTTTATTTCATATAACCCTATGAAATCCTACACATATGAACTGCATGCAATCAATTCTACCAATTAAATAATAAATGCAAAATTAAAACGATAAATTACATAACAACTCGAGCATCAACACATTTCCGTGAAATTGAATAAACAATACATAATATGGAACCTAGTCATATCAAACACATTGAATAAAAACATCACAAAAATAGAATATTATGTGAAATTAAAAATGCGTACCTTAATGCTGTTATCTTTAGCAATTGTGCATCCCAGCACTAAACCTTGTCTTTTTTCACAAGACTGACACCTTGACCCTTTCTTGTTTAACAAAGCAAGCACAATTCTTTTTTCTAGGCTTCCCTGGAGTCAAACTTCTTTCTCTTAGAAAATTTTGGACTAAACTTAAAAAATTTTGACCAAGTTTTTAACTTAAAATTCACATTACTTCCAAGGTGTATGCCTTAATTTCACTTGGACCAATCATAAGCAGTGGTTTCTAAAAACTTTCCAAGGATAACATTTTTTTTGTCAGTCAGAATCTCTGAATTATGTTATATAACTCTTCCATTTGAAGAATGACTATTTGACATGGATCGGAAGTTCAGCTGTCTCTTTCTCAAAACCTTGCTAAGATATCCCAGTCAATTTCACTAAGTTGGAGCGTTTACCTCTTTGAAGTTTTAACAATGACATAGCAAAGATGAAGAAGTAAGGTCAAAGTGACCCTTCACAAAGACTTTTCCGGTTCAAATGTGATAAAATCTTAATGCTCAATGCATCTAACTTTAAGGTTCAATGCTTCTTTAAAATTCGACACTTCACTGTTTAATTACCCAATTTCATGCCATTCCAAGATTCCTTACAATCAATAGTCAGCAAATAAAGAAGGAGTTATCATTCTTTTACATATGCTTGAGAATATCAAAGAGCTAACTGCACACACACATCTGAAATAATGACATGAACAGTTAGCAGTCTTTACCATACCATAAGAGATCAACAAGACACGTTTGACATCTTGAGATGACCAAAATTAGGTCTTAATCATACCAAAAGAGATCACGTGAAATGGTGTCACAACCAAAATTAGCAGTTTTACATCACACACATCTGTCATAGTGATGTTACCATGCCATAAGACATCAACAGCAAACACACATTTGACATAGCAAGACAACCGAAATTAGTAGTCTTTACCATACCATAAGAGATCAATAGTCACATACTTTTTACATAAAGTGATGTTCAAAATTAACAGTCTTTATCATACCAAAAAAGTAATAGAAAAGACCATTTCACTTATTTTGTCATCATCTTTCACAAATAAAAATTAAATATATAATAACCAAATCAAAACTGATGTGAAAAGCTCATTTCTTTTTGTAGTTATATTAGCAACAGTATTTAATCAGAATTTAAAATTAATAATTAAATAATAATACAAAATATTAAAATCTGTTTCCAACAGAACACAACCACTAACCTGAACCTGTCTCCCAGGTAAACACTAGATTTCTAGCCAGAGAGAAAATTCACCCTAACTTATTTACACACGGGGATTTGGACCATTTTGTCATGAGGGGGTGGATTTTGTGACACCTCTCACCTCACTCTTTAGGGTATTTGGTTATTGTTATTTTGGGGATGAACGACCGCGGTATTATTGCACGGATCAAGTAATTAATAACATAAAAGAACAAATTAAGGGATGATATAGCAGAATAAAATGTATGCAAAATACAATAATTTAATTTACATAAACAAAAATTAAAGAGAAAAAGTGACAAAAGTCTCTTTTTCTCTCAGAAAAAAAAGAGTTACAAATTTATGTGTATTTCCATTTGCCATTCTGTTACTGAATAAGTGACAGATATCAAACTCAGATTGACTTGCATGACAGCATCATCGGGTGCTTCCATTCTTTCCCAAATTACTGTTGTTTGGCATCTGTCTCTTTCTTTCTCTCTCCTTTTATTCTATTTGTGTCACCAACCTCTCAGTTGCAGTCTACACTATTTTTCATCTGTGAAGTCCATATAGAGATATCTTGATTTCCTTTGTGCTTTATTTGAGATTTGCACATCCCTATGAGGTCAAATCACTCTCACGACTCTGGTGGCCTAAGTGGTTAGAGTGTCTGCCTCGGATACTAGAGGTTGAACCCAGGCCAAGTCATAAGACATAAAAATGATACAAGCAGCAATAAGAGTTTAGTGTTAGGGCTGGTTGGCCTGATGTCAAGATAATGTGACTGGGTGGGACATGATGCTACAATGATAGACATTACGATAAACTGCCACACTGCAGACGTTGTAGCAATATGACTAAATATGTCAAAGCTATGCTAAAATTCCAAATCACACACACAATCAAATCTCTCTCCTTCTTTGTAAATCATATTTTGACACAATGCTCTTTAGAATGATTTATTTAATGAATACTCTCAACTGATCTCAGAGCCCCTTAGACTTCTCCCTCGGCAGAAAAACTTGGACTGATTAATTCTACAAGGGGGAGTGTTCTACAACGCTGAATTCTGTCTCATTTAGCTCAGCCAGTCATGATTACTATTTTACCTGCCAAGTTCTTCATCATTCCCATCAAAGTCAGAAAATTCTATATAGTCTGCCGTTACTAATAATGATTCCGGAAAATAACATTTTATGATACCTGTTTTAAATGGACCATAACTTTCTAAATTCTTCTCTAGTTTGTCTAAATTCTTTTTACTATACCGCTATGACCATGCATTAATACTGCACTCTTGTCTGGCTCTAACTTTTAGCCATGCAGCCCCTAATTAAACTTTAATTCATGTACCAAACAGAAAAGATTAATTATTACAAGTTGATAAGGCGATAGCAATCCTAGCCAATACATCAAACTTGATGTGGACATGTCAAGCTAACCTCCAAAAGAATGTACAGTTGTATCATGATATTATCTACAGAACAGCTCTACAAAAACTTTTGCAACATTACAACAGTACAGACCGGCAGTGGAGTGGAAGGCACAGGGATCTAACATGTATAACGGCAATGACCAGAGACAAACACACACACACATGTGTACAAGCAGTACCATTTCCTAACATTATGGCACAAACCCCTGTCAATATGCCTGCCTTTGATCTGCTCAAGGGTCAAGACAAATATTATTAGTATCATCAAATATTATCAGTATCATCAAACACCACTTGCTTAACTTTATCACCAGCCAAGCTTTTCAGTCAAAGTGCAAACTGAATACATTTGATTGATGCCAGGCCCCTCGTGATTCTGTCAATTCCAGCCACCAACAAATCCAATGGCATGCAGTCATATTTAGGTCACATATGATTTTGTCATTTCCCAATATTTTCCATGACTAAATAACACTTGTTAGTGTTCTGCAAACATATCTTGTATGTATTTTTTATTTCAATTATATGGATGCTGGTTAAAAAATATTTACAAAATACAACAATCAATTTTCATCCAGCATTATAAAAGTCAACTCAGGAAATGAATTCATAGGTGAAAGCAGACTCTACAACACGAGCATGAAAGTAATATTATTTTCCAGTGTTAAAAGGTCCCAACATACAGTACAGTCAGTTATTTGGTGGGTGAAAACTGGTTACATTACATTTTATTCCATCAGTTTTGTTTCTTTTTTTGGGGGGAGGGGTTTAATGTTATGTACTCCCAAATAAATCTAACTTTAAACATTACAAGTAAAACTGCAAAGGAATGTGGGCATTTATAGTAATATTAAACATGATGGTACCACCAATCAGATTGCTAACAATCACCTTTAAGAATGAAATCATTTTGTGGACATTATCAAAACTGACAGTGCAGTCTTGCATTTGATTTTGTGCAGCGACAGAAAACTTGGTTTCGGAAAATGATGATCATAAAAAAAACATCCCATACAGCATCTTCCAAAAAATCCATGTGATCAATTTGTTAAAAGTGTCTTATGATGCGGGCTTCTGGTTTTTCCATTTTAATAGCCAACTTTACATCTGACTTTTACAACTGCATAAACATACTAACATGTATGAATTGGTAATACGTGAAAAAAGATTAAGGTCTCACTGGATAGATTCGTATTTTGACACCTCCCTAATATTTAAGGTAGTAGACATGAGCCTAATTATCACAATCCTAGCATTTTTCAGTTCACACGTAAGCTAAATCTGTAATGTGGTTTAGATTTACTTGTAGTTGGGCTTGGAAATGGGTCAACTTGTTGGTGACTGCCTGTCACAGTTAGACTAGCATTGGAGATCAAATGCATAACTTAGCTTTCAAATGATCAGTAAACTTGAGTTACATATTTACGCGTGTCTGCTACAGAGGTAAATATCTAAAAATCTAGATGACTGAGGTGTGATGAAAAGTATGCTAATTTGTTACAGTACTAGTGAACTTTATTCATGCATTAGGCACATAATGATTATTTAAGCTGTCTTGTCAAAATAGCTCTTTCCTGTAAAAAATGAAAGTAAAAAAAGAGGGGTTGGTGGCAGTGTTGGTTCACTACAAAAGCCACTAGTTGCATAAGGAATTAACTTTAATACCTCAGTCAGAATCTTACAAACATTCTTTCAACAAAAATCATTAGTTTTTATTTGTATCTTTAATATAATATTTTCAGTTTTCTGCAATAGGTCATCGTCGGACGAAAATTTGCCAAAAAGACTGTCCAGTGACTCTGAGTGAGGTCTAAAACGTTGAGGGGTACAAGTTCGGTTCATAAACGGATTCGGGTACGATTTTGGAGACCAGTTCATGACAGGTCGCCAAAATCGTACCATTTATGAACCGAACCTGTACCTCTCAACTCTTTACTGTTATATTGCAACAATGAAAATGTAATTATCGTCAAAATTCATGTAAAATATACAATGATAATTTTACAAGCATGTACGAATGATCTTATGAAAGTAGCATATTGCATACATATTTTGGTTTAAATTGGAATTACACACAACCGGCTGTAAAAATGGCGCTTGATAAGTACACAATAATCGCACTACCAGACGATGACGAGGGACAACTTGGAATAATTTTACGAATTGGAATAGCCACTTAGTCGCACTCTTTCTCGAGAAATTGGAAGACCTTGAGAGCGAACCATCGGGTTTGTTCTATGAGTACGTTGACAAGGAAGAATGCTAAAACTAATTAATATGAATATTGTGTTTATGTGCTCAAATTAAAAACATGAAAGGTATAAATTTTATCTGCCAGTTTACAGAGAATCTGTAGAAATTAAACTACAATGTAATAGTCTGGGTTTATATTTTAAATATACTTTCATCAGCTTTACGTGAATTTTAAAAGATGATGGGAAACTAGATTTTAAATTACTACTGATACGTTATATATTTATTTTATATATTCTATAAATTAATAAAATTATTGTTCAGAGCAGATACAAAATATGAAATTAGCATTTTAATGAAAAATAACACCAATAAATTGGTAAGTTACATTTATAGTGGGGCGGTTACGCCTAAAATCGTGCACTGTTAGATAAAAACACGAAACCAGACACACGTATGCATTGACCAATACTAAACATTGTTTTATATATAACTATAAGTTATGGACACTAGTGCCACAAATTACAAATGTATACTTCTATTTTACAGATGTGTGCCTGTTCTACCCGTACACCGTCCGGGAAACAACCCTATTAAATGATCATACAAATTAACCCGTCTTTGGTTATGTGCATTACTTATGTATAGACCACCATCGTCGTCGTCATAGCTATCATCATCGTCGTCGTCGTCTTCGTTTATCTTCGTTCCGTCTGAACATATTGTCTTTACTGCCGCTCTCTATTTGTCATGTTCTTGAGCAATGTTTGCCTCCTTCCATGAAATTGAGATGGTCTTAAGTTCGGTTTCCAAGGTTTCTCGACAAATCAGAGTCAGTCGTTCTCTACCGCACTTTCCTTTGGGGTTCCAATCCAAGACAGGCTGAGCGATGTTGGGTTGATCTATCCGCAGGATATATCCAATCCATCTCCACTCGTGCTCAACGTTCCCTTTAAGCTGCACGCTGCGCATCTGAATTGTCAGTTTTTTGCTCAATCCAACGTTAAATTTTGTTCGTCTCCGTAATGCTTGCGCAGTGCAGCGAACACTGCGCGCATATCTACCTAGCACTTAGAGGGAACGTTGCTCGTGTTCCCTAATGGTGTCGGATATGGATTTATGTTGTATTTTCAACCATAACTCCTGGATGGAGATTCAGTCTGGCCATCTGATGTTTAGAATCTGTCGGAGACGAGTATTAACAAAGAGTTTAAGTTTATGTTCGAAGTTATTTGTGCCTAACGGTCTATGCCCCATAGAGCAGCACTGATTCTATATTGAAGATGAACTTGAGTTAAGTTTTCTTTACGTGAATGTTTTCATTCCACTATACTGGCCTGGTAAAGGCATGGTGTGCCTTGGCAATCCTGACCATGACGTCTGCATCTACTTATGTTTTCAATGCATTGATCTCCAGGCCGGTACTGCGGGTTATGATGTGTAGGTTCTCGATCTGTATGTAGTTGTACGTGCTGCAGTATGTGTGACAACAGTCCAGTATCATATACAATATCCAGATCTTAATTTGTTGTTGTTGTTGTTGTTGTTGTTTTGTTTAGTTATATTTAATTGTATTCTTCGTAGTTGGTCCATTACCATCTTCATCACAAAGTCTTCCACTTGTGAAATATGCGTTATAAATGATCGTTCAAATTAATATATCGCTTTGCTTTTGCTTGCTACAGGTTTACAAACACTCCAGCCAAGAAACTGACATGATGGTGGTAGCCATCGTTAGATTTGGTGGCAAACGTTACCTGTAGATATGTCACAATACAGTCTTGCTGAGCCAAACTCTCAAGACAGACAGAGTCTTACTGACTAGAAACAGTGCTTCCTTTGTCAGACGAAAGAAAAGTCGAGAGGCTTGCAATGTCCTGCAATCTTCAAGAGGAAAGATGATGGTGTTAGGAACTATGTTCCAGTTCCATAATGAAATACCCGTAAATACTTTATACAGCATCTGGATTCAGGACCAGGAACAGAACCTACGCTAGGTAACAATAATGCAGCAAGGCACAAATAATGAAGAAACAAGATTATTAGACTGAATCTGGAACAGACCCGCAAAAAAACAGATTAATGAATCAAAAGAAACAAGACATATAAGAAACATTTTTTTTTTACAGTTCTAGCTTGCTTTTACAAGGCGCCTGCATTTTAGCTTGATTCAAAATACCAAAGTGTGTAACTAAGAATGTGCCATGTATAAAGAACAAACTTTACCCCCCCCCCCCATGTATATTTACAAGAGCTGCTGTCTATCGATAATATAGATTATAATTATAGCTCGACAACAGCAAAGGATTAATTTCACCATCATTCGTTTAATGCAGCAAACAACAATCAACGTTTAAGAAAAATGCGAGATGTCTCTGTGGCTGCTAGAAGTGTGAAATATATGTTCTTTATCAGAGAAACACCCAGTAAGTAACGTACCAAGAGTTTTACTAATGACAGTTTGTGACACACATAGTACAGCGGCCATTGACTGATATGGCCTTAGATAGTAAAGCGGCCATTCACTGATATGGCCTTAGTAAAGCGGTCATTCACTGATATGGCCTTAGATAGTAAAGCGGCCATTCACTGATATGGCCTTAGATAGTACAGCGGCCATTCACTGATATGGCCTTAGATCATAACTATGAATAGGTCAACTCCGTGGTAAAATGGTATGGGGTGGAGTGCGGCTGACATATAACCCTTCAGCACTCAGCCCTTGGATGTTGGCATGACCTAACGTATCAAAGATGATTCGGGACTTTGAAAAATCCACAAGCACCAAGGAATGTAATAAACACCACGAACAAACACTAGGTGTACAAGAGCATTTTTCTAAGGATATCGCATCCCTAGTGACCGTTCGTGACGACATAAAACACATCCTTCAAAAACCAAGCTTTCTGTTGCTGCACAAAATCAACATCAGTAGAACTGGATGGTTCCGTGATTGTTCAAACGCTGCCACCAGGACCATCATAAACATTTGAAAATTACTTCAACGGTATGTTCTTGTATTGTGAAACACATACAGAAGGATGGACATAGCATGGATCCATATGTCTCACACAGTAAGCAGAGAGAGAGAGAGAGAGAGAGAGAGAGAGAGAGAGAGAGAGAGAGAGAGAGAGGTCGGGGGTGGGGGGTGGATATCTAAATATATTCAACTCCTTTAAAAAAAAAACTACATTAGCTTAAAACTCATTTTGCCTGAGAGAGAGAGAGAGAGAGAGAGAGAGAGAGAGAGAGAGAGTATGTGTGTGTGTGTGTGTGTGTGCCCAGTAACTCGCACAGCTTCCTTACTTTCTCTAGTAAACAGTAAACGAGACGGATGACCTACTCTAGAGATTTGTTTACGAATGTTATTAAAAGCGAAGAAAATCCCACCAATAAAGATAATGGTAGAAACAGCCACAGGGATGGAAAAAGAGGAAGAGAAACAAAAGTATTGTCCCAAATTTCGTCTGTTTCTTTCTTCGTACAACCATAACAAACATTTCCCTTCTCCTAGACCAGATAAAATTAAAGACTGGGCCAAAATAGGATGTTGACAACCTCTTCAGCAGTTGAGAAAACGAAGAAAGGAAGACAGAAGCGGAAAAAAGACATTAAGAACAAAGTAACCAATGACTCGATGACTACTTCGACTTCTATTGCTTGTCGGACACGTCAAGCATCTCAATTACCAAACTAGCAATTCAAGAGCATTATCGAACAGTGGGTGGCTTTTTGAGGAACAGAAATAAAGATATTCGCATGGATACAGATTTAGCCAGCACACCCTACAATTCTGCTCATGTAGCAGGCCACGAAGGAATTCAACAATTATATCGTGCAGCTAAAACAAAACCAAA
Organism: Unio pictorum; assembly: GCA_030141615.1. Taxonomy (NCBI): domain Eukaryota; kingdom Metazoa; phylum Mollusca; class Bivalvia; order Unionida; family Unionidae; genus Unio; species Unio pictorum. The sequence continues at coordinate 2,335,125 of JARLTB010000181.1, forward strand.
GGATTACGTCTGCAAGATATACAATAGCGATTGCAAGAACAATCGACGTAATCTTTGCACAAACCATTCAACAAATATTTTCCAAAATCCAAAAATCAAACTAAAGTATCGGAAATCGATCATCAACAGGAACTACATTTACCGCTGTATCTCATTGAGCGTCGTACAGTCGAGGTTGCGAAATGTTGTTTTGTGACGGACATTATTCCAAATCGGCTTGGGTAGTTCCTTTGACTTCTAAGGCAAGTTCAGAGTTTGTGTGAGTTTTCAAACTTGTATTGAAACCCATAGGTCGACACTCTCTATGATAGAAAACAAAGCACCACATCCAATCAAAATAAATTTGGACACTGTTCCTACACGATCGAGAGAAGGGAAACATACAAATGGAATGGACTCAAAAATAAATAATTTTTCATTGCCGGTCCGTGTTAGCCCAAATAAAGCTAACCCCCCCCCCCCAAAAAAAAAAAAAAAAATAAATACAACCTTTAATCACCTCTCAGGTACGTAGTCATACTTTCGATAATAAACTTACAAGGTATCCTTTTAAAGTCAATTGACCCACTATTTTCGACCGACGTACAACGCACTGCTGTTACGTGCTATTGAATAGTTGGAATTACATAATAAAGGCTAAAACTATGACATCCAATAGATATCGCTAGGACAAGGCACGGAAATATCTGATCGATCCTCAAAGGCTGGTGCAGTTGACTATCAACCAAGCCTTCAAATTGTGTCGTAGGTGTTTATATTAAGAATTGTTACATCAGAATCACTCATTAGTAATGAGTATCAGTCTCAGTCTATTCAATTTAAGCTGCGTTTCATTTCATATTTGAGACATTTTATTTATTTACACTATTCACTGAAATTACAAAGTGTTCATTGATTTAGGACTAAACCACAATTTTGGAATTATTGTGAATCCATTCAAAGTCATTTTGGATAAAATCATTGCGATACATCAATACTCTTGGCACATTAGCATATTCGTATCCAAGGTGATGGTAAAAGCGTACCGATTATTGTACAGGGTCCAGGATGCCATAGTGTCACGATTATTTCTCCCTTTTTAATTGCTACCATCCCATCTAGTGTCTAATTATCAGCAATGAACAATATTGCCGAAACAAGTACAAACGTTTATGCACGCAAAGTAACAAGAAATATTGCGATCTTTAAATAATGGGCTGAAGGTAAATAAAACAGTATTGCTCGATTAAGTTTGTCTTCTCCAAGGACCAATGCTGTTTTTATTTTCATGTGAATTATATGTCCATAATTGTTTCTTTTTTGCTAAATAATACAAAGTTATTCATTGTATTTAGCTCTAAATTTGCCTTCTGGTCATGGTACTAAAATATTAGCGCATGAGCAACAAAAAAATTTAATTTCCGAAGATAAAGTAAGTTCCAAGTAAGCAAGTGAGGTAAATATAGTATTAATGTCAATTAATTCATGACATTTATCCGAATCAAAAGACTGATGGATAACAAAGATCTTGTGCAATGGTTTCAAAGTAAAAAAAAATAAAAAAAAAGAAATAATCAAACATGTGCGAAACTGAACTAAACTTAATGGGTTGAACTTAATAGGATTTGAACATTATCTGTGAATTTTAGCATTTCAAGTATTATTTTCGTTAAGTTATAAATATATGCATTAGACGAAAGCGTTTAAATATAAAACCAAAATATATATTATAATAATAGTATTCTGGTAAACTTGATATTAAGGTGTCTTTGTGAAATTTGTATGGCTACAGTCTGAAGGAATGATGATACGATGGTGTTGATAGTGGTCCATTTTACCTGTGCAGTGAAGCAGCAATTTTCATGTTCATGATATCACCATATGAGTTAAAACATATACAGAAATCAGACAAACACAAAGGAATAAGCATAGAGACAGATTAATCGACAACGCTAAAGTTTAAAAGTATGTTTTATTCTTATGACATGAAAATTGCATTTATTATTAGATTAGAAAGCTTCATCTTTTAATTAAAGTGATATCTTGTCTCCTTACAAAAAAAATGTTTCGCTATAAAAGGCAGCAACATTTCGTGTAAGCGCAAATATGTAAACTTGCGCGAGCATGTGTTCTCGGCGAATTGTCCAAAGATAGTCACTCTCGCTAAAACAATAATTGAAATCAAACATGTAACACTCTGAAATATACAAAATTTTGAAATACGTAGGCAATATAATTTTATTTTTAATCTTGCTGGTTATAGTTTTATTTCGATGTGTGCAATTAACTACTATATGTTTGGGTACGAAATAACCATAGTGTTGTGTCCGGAATGACCATAGCATTAGGTACGAAACAAGAATTGAAACGACTCATTTTGGCACGGAACGACATGGGTACGAAATGACTCTTTCTCTCTCATTAAACATTCAATATAAAACTATGACATACGCAACGGAATTTGGTAAAGTCATGGAGATAAAAATTTAGGTCACCATTAATAATTAGGTTGTCACATTGTATAAGACTATTGTCGAGTCATACATATCACCTGTAAAACACGATAGGAATGTTGGCATTATGTAACAGATCAAATTGTGTCCTCCAAAAAGACTAAAGATCACTGTGGACTCGCCCCTCCTACCCCATACACACACATTGAGGTTATCATGCTTCTCACGTCAACTTTATATCGTGAGAGGCATATTCCTGTACACCGATGCTCTCTGTAAGCCGAAAATCTCTTCATGCAATTTCTTTCTTTCTTTCTTTAGAGTGAGAGAAAGAGAGAGAGAGAGAGAGAGAGAGAGAGAGAGAGAGAGAGAGAGAGAGAGAGAGAGAGAGAGAGAGAGAAGGTAGTGGTGGTGGCGGGGTCAGAGCTTCAGCAGCAATTTGGAATTCCACTTATTGCAAACATATATCTCGAGAGGTCTCTTATTTCAATTTGTCACCCAAATTTACCAGTATTGACGGAAGTCTTTACACGTTTATTTCCCTTTAAAGAAATGGCAATTTACAGTGTTTATATCATTAACAAAGCTGGCGGTTTGATATATCAATATGACCACTTTACAAATCGTCCGGAAGTTGAGAAGACATTCAGTTTTCCGCTTGAACTTGTTCTAAAAGTATTTGATGAGAAAGTTGTGGTCGCGTTTGGAGAAAGGGATGGAATCAAAGGTGCAGTGATTGTGTTAATGACCCTCCCCTTCTTCGAGCAGTTTTATACTGTCTTATATTTATGATTTGTATATTTATCTTATACTGAGAAAATAAGGCATGCCAAGATAAGTGCCCCTCTCCTCTTTCATTATGTAATCTTGCCATTTGCTACAGAATTGCTGGGCCGTCTCACCTGTCCGCGTGGGTTCGAGTCTAAGATTCGGCTAATGTAGTTATGTGAGTAAGCTTGCCAGTACCTTCTCGTGGGCCGGTGTCTCTTTCCTGGTCTTTTACAGGGTTATTCCTCCACCAAAAATACTGGCCGCCATGTACAGCCGATCGTGTGCTGAAAAATGGCGATAAACCCTAAAACAGCAACAACAGAATTGCTGAGCCTGGGGATAGGCAAAAGTGCTGGAGATTTATCCTCATCAGATATTGGGTAATTTTTCCTCTAAACTGAAATATTGGAAAATGATTACAAAAGTAAAATACTTGACAAATTCTAATATATTTATTCTCATTTGACCTTAATTGACTTTAGATAGCCATTATTGTGCTGATTTGCCATTAAACTGTATTAATTAAATACATATACATTTAACTTATTTCAATTATATTTTATAAAATAAGGATTTAGTTATTTTTACATGTTGACATGACTATTCTGGATGTCTGCATAATATCACAGGCATGACGTATTGACCATTTAAGTTACAAATTATAATACATGTAATTTCAATAAATTAGGAGTGTTTTTGAGTTATCGGCCAAAATATGTTACATTCAGCATAATAAAAAATTATATCACAAGTTTGAAAAAAATTTTGAAAAAAATATTTTCATTTTGTTGTCACATATTGGCTTTTCTTTTTTGTCAATCTTTTGTTATAGGTTCAACGCCATTTTTCAGCACATGATATGTTATATATGGCAGCCAGTATATCGGGTGGGGGAAGAACCTGGGAACCCACCGGAAGGAATCACTGAAGTTGCTGGCAAGTTTTCTCACATACCCACATTGGCCAAGCCAGATACTTAGAACAAACATGGACAGCAGTCAGATGTAAGTTATTTGTAAAGGTGAGCACCTTAGACCACTCAGCCACCCAGGGTCCCTCGATCAATCTGCAATATATGTGTGTGTGTGGTTTTTGTGTGTGTGTATGTGTGTTTTTGTGTGTGTGTGTGTGTGTGTGTGTTTGTGTGTGTTTACTTGCAAATATATAACTCAGAACTTGCACACTAATAATTCTCACATTTCTTTCACAGAAATGTATTAAAAAATTGATTACCGCTTTACAATTGTATAATTTAGTATTCTTCCATGATAGGAGGCACTCATCATTATGTTGCCTCATGAAAAAATTCTAGGAATATGGTTGGTCATTTATCAAGATATAAAATCCAGTAACTATGATAAAATATTATTATAATAGGATGTAAATACTCCCGTACATTTATAACTTGAATCGTCTGACTTACGGGATTGTTGTAAGCAAGTCACTGGCTATATTCAGTTTGGTAAAACATATTGGCTGACAGTCTCTCCTTCAAATGTTAAAGTTTGTTATCCAATTTAGGATCCAGATATATAAAAAGATATTGTTATAGATATAAACGAGATGCTGTATGTGGAATTTATCACCTTTAAAAGGCTAGATTTTGCAAAATGTCAGTTTCCAAAGTGAACAAATGTTTATGACCATCTTAAACTCCTTACACCCTTTATCTTTGGATCAGTGCTTGTGTAAAGCTTTTCATCAGTTTATAAAGTTATAGCTTTATTTATTTTATTTTATTTTGTTTACAGGCTTCTTAATTTTTTAAAATATTTTTTACAGTGGGACACACAGTATTAGCAATAAATGGGAAGCTTGTGGAGGGTCGATATCTACAAGATGGATGAGATATCATTGAGTTTCTTGCATCACAGGAAAATTTTCCACTAGATATCAAGTTTGGACGTCCCAAACTTACAACCAATGAAAAAATCATGTTAGCCAGCATGTTTCACTCGTGAGCATTATTAAAATTTGATCTTTTTTTTTAAAAATTGCGTACATTTTTGAATGTCAGGCAGGTGAGTGTTATCATGCCTATTTGGGCCTCTTTTTGTTTACAGGCTTCTTAATTTTTTAAAATATTTTTTACAGTGGGACACACAGTATTAGCAATAAATGGGAAGCTTGTGGAGGGTCGATATCTACAAGATGGACGAGATATCATTGAGTTTCTTGCATCACAGGAAAATTTTCCACTAGATATCAAGTTTGGACGTCCCAAACTTACAACCAATGAAAAAATCATGTTAGCCAGCATGTTTCACTCGTGAGCATTATTAAAATTTGATCTTTTTTTTTAAAAATTGCGTACATTTTTGAATGTCAGGCAGGTGAGTGTTATCATGCCTATTTGGGCCTCTTGCTGATGAAACAGAACATTTGTACTTTTGTCAAAGTTTTAGAAACAGGAAATTGATGTATGTTTTTCCTCTGATTGTACATAGTTCTTTACAGATAGTAGTTTTGACTCCCTTAGTTTTAAAAATGTTCATAAATGCATAGATACACATCTAGTCAGTAGTCTAGTGTCTGTGAAACACAATCTCTTATAAAGAACTAGCACATATAATAGATCCTAGTGTTGAGGGGAAGATTTTGAAGTATTATAGTAAACATTTTCATTGCAACCACCCTCATAGAAAAGACCATTTTCCAGTAATAACCACATGTACAGTGGGACCCCGCTATAACACGGTAGTTGGGAGCCATAGAATCCAACCGTGTTATGAACCAAACCATGTTATAAGCAACCATGTACAATACCAACACATTTTTGGATTTAATTGGGGGGGGGGTACATAAAGACGGGTGCGAAAATGCATGACACAATTACCATTTTTGATCAATATATATTAAATGAGAAAAACATTTGCTGTGGTAACAGAAATTGCAGATATTATATATTACTTTATTCAGAGAACCATGCATTGGTACATACACGTGTCTAATTTATATATACATGTATAATCTATTGCATGAAAAGAGTATCAACACCATGTACTCACCAGCGAATCTTGTAACATACAATGAATCCATAATACAAATGTTTCCATCGAAAATATCCACACACAGATGTAAAATATTCAATAATTTTGTCACAGATCATTATGTGACTGAATTCAATGAAAAGAAAATAACAAAAATTACGTAACGGGTGTACGTAATGAATGATAAAATAGTACATGTCCGTAGATTAAATAATGGAAGCTAAATTGTATTTTCTTAATAACTACATGTACATCTTAGGATCTTTCTGTCTCTGAATTCAGTCATTGTAAATTTCAGCACATTTTCCCACCCAAGCTGCTAGTCAAAGTCCTTTCAACTTGCCGCCCAGCTATTGCGTCATGTTCTTTTGATGTACTCTAATAAATACAGCAGGCAGAACTGGTTGTATTTTAACCACTGAATTATGTCACTGTAAATATCAGCACAGCTAAAATGATAACGTAATCAACACTAACTTTGTCTCCCAGCTATTTGCATGTGTACGGAGGACTCCTGCATGGAGTGATTAATGTGTTCCAGATCAAATATTTGCATTCAAATACGCGAAATTAAGCGTTTCCGATCGTATACGTTTTATACCATTACATTTCTCATCTGTCAATAGTTATTAGTTTTTGAAAAACTCTGATTTTTAGCTGCTTTCGGCTAATGTCACGTTTGCTCTTGGCAAAGTCAATTATAGTTCTCAGTTGCAGAATTCGAATTTACTAGTCAACAGATTGCATAAAACAACACCGCCAAGCCATGCGCACATGCTGGCGGCTTTGTTTCTTTGATGCTGTATAAAACCGTTGCCCCATGAATTGAACAAGTTTAGCTCTGCAGTTCACTTGGATGATAAACAATGTACTTAAATTAATTGATTTATATATTCTGGTGAGAATCTTTTATCAACCGCCGCATTGGCTGTTGCTTAGTTGTGTATGAAATTAAGAGAAAATATATCGGAGATTATTAGAGCAACGATTGTATTCGGAATGCATTCAAGACAAACACAAAGTAAACACGATGGCTTCCTTACTCAGGAATCAGTAATTATAATATTGACACTTATGAGCTGTAATTTTTCAACAATAAACAAACATCAAAGTTCTCAGTAGGCCCAGCAATTGGTTCGTATTTCTGACGTTTATTTTGGCACAAAACTAGAAGAAATTTGATAATACATTTTCTTCACATTCTTTTTCGCACTGTTTAGACGAATATGACAATGATAATTAAACTCTTGACATATTTTTTTTTTCATACTTAAATTTTTTTTTTTTTTTTGGTCTTTGAAAAAAATACCTCTAATAAATTACCCGAAATTTCGGGAGCCATGCCACGACCGGGTTATATCCAAATTCGTGTTATAATGGGGCAGGTTATAGCGGGGTCCCACTGTAGTCTGTGCTGTTTACTTTATTCAGGACTTTTGAAGAGTTAATTTATCCTTCATACTCATACAGATTTACAAATAAGCTACTTTACACCTAGACAATTGGTCTTCTAATGTTCTTTCATAGCACTTTGTTCTGCACATAATCAATAATTCTATAGGTTATATTTAAAGGTGTTCATTGTTGTAGAAAGTGTAGGGATGTGATGATACACCAATACCAGGTATTGATATATATTGTGACAGACATATTGCAATACAATACATATGAATACATGCCAACAATAAAAGGCAAATGAATAATAATTACTGATGGTTATGGAAGATTAAAAGTATTTACTGTATTTTCTGGCCTATAAGTCGATACTGTTTTACTTGCAAAGTCAGGTCTTTTGTCTTATACCCCAAATCAACTTACCGGTATATATGGATTATGTCATTGAAACTGCATTGACTTATATATGGATTATGTTACCCGGAATGCTATTAAAATTGCTTTATAATTGGCATAATCGAAAACAGGTCACATAGAAGCACAAATTCTTGTTAAATTACTGCTTCAATAAATTGGTATAAACTAATATGACTGCATTTATATTTATAAGTTTTCTCATTATTTAGTTTGCATTCTGCATGATTATTCTTATTTCTCAAACATGAAATAAAAGAAAACAATTACTGGTTAAAATTTCACCAGGCTGCATAGCACACTTATGGTCTATACTCTATAGTGTACTATACTAATTCAAAGCATATTGTTTGTTCATAAAAAAAATATGAAATAATTTTGTTTTTTTAATCCTTTTGAACCATACCTCATTCTTCATGATCACAGTTTACCAAATGGTCCATTGAAATTTGATTTTCCAGTGTACTGTTGGACACACGCGAATGTGCTCGAGACTGGTTTCAACTGGCATAATCAGGTTAAAGATTTAGACTTTTAATTGCCATGTACGTAGCATGCACAGTCATGTGGCTCTTGTTGCAATGGATATCATAATTAAAACAAGCATGTAGTGTTGTTCCGATTATCGATTATAATCGATCATCAGTTGGTTGAGCAGATAATCGATTGTGAACTCCATAATGGATTGTATGTAAAGGGAGACTACTTTTTAGGTGTATGCAAAGCACAAAGGTTATTAATTCCCTTCACAAATACAAATATGAAACCTTATGATTCATAATTAGGAACATATAGTCATTATTACATGGTCAAGTTGTTAAATTGTTGAGTTAATAAATTTAAAAACATTTTGTTGATTTGTTTCTGTTGAATGGAAACATATTTTGTAGTATTTATAAACAATGACAAACAAGAAAAATATGTCCTTCTATACTTTATATTATAGACACATCACATATGAACGAAAGAATTTTGGATGATTGTAGTAGTATTTAAGTTACATATGACTGATCAGCCATAAAAAGTTGCGTTCATTTAACAAAGTTGTAGAACAAATATAACACACAATGTAATATTATTGTTAGGTTAAAGTATACATGTCATTAATTTAAAAGAGATTACTCCTGTACATTTATAAACATATTGAGCTCTTGATCAAAGATATAACTGTTTAACAAAAATTAAAATTTGCTCTTAGTAACCAATTATAATCAATGATCAGTTGGTTAAGGGGAACTAATTATCGATTATGAATTTCTGACCGATTCCCATCACTACAGGCATGGACTGTTTATATAGCAGTGCCTTGTACAGGAGTAAGATCACATGCATGTTAAGATCAGTGATGCGATTTCACGATTGCCAGTAATATGGAATATCATACAATGATAACATTAATACTCTTGAAACCGGAAGTTACTAGTGTAAAATATAAAGCAAGTTATTGACCTGGCCTCATCTTTTACTCTGAATTGACTTTTATATGGACAAAGGATGAAAAATTTACATAAGTGATATCTACTTATACTCCGCATCGACTTATAGGCAGGATAATACGCTAAGATGTATATTGGTTTGAATTGATTCTCCTTTAGTATTGATATGTTAATCAAAAGGGCAGAATTATCTGTGCACTAATACACCAGTGAATATTTGAACCCATGTCAGTATGGTGTCACTTGTTGCCTAAATGTATCATGGTGCTATGAACTCTTGGAGAAATTGGACTTAATATGCCTTGTTTTCTCCTGTTTTCCAATTTAAATCCTGAAAAGAGCACCATGTATACTTTTTTATTTATTGAATCCAACTACAAACTGCATGGGACTGAATCTGCCATCACATGATTATGTACTGCCAGATCTGCGTCTACACAGTTTGCTAGGAATAATCAGTAGAATGAGTTACATCTCCTCTGATCTGATGGCACATTATGTGATAGCAGATCAGGGTCTCTGTTTTTGTTTGCAATTTGACTTGATTTATAAGTGAGTATATATGGTATTGTATGACATGGTGTTAAGTGGCCATAAAGATTTTCTGTTATTGAAAAAAGAATGAAGTCACTTATAATTCCAGCCTTTTTCTGGAGTGCTCCACAAGTAATTATGTGATACAATTGACAAATTTCCATTAGCTATTAGTCTTAATAAAACAACAACATTTGCATGTGGCACACAAATTGATTTGACACGGAATGAAGAGAGGCAGACCCACTTTTTTAAAAGTGGATCTGAGAAGAAAAAGCATACATTGGGTAAACATAAGACTCAGGTTAATATTGGTGATCAGCTGGTACTGGGCAGAAGACAATCCAACAATGCATGGAGTTAGCTTCTTACGTTTACAGCAGTGGTGCCATCAAATCTTGTGTGCCAACTTTGAATTGAAATCAGTTGAGCCATGGATGTTGCCAGTCAGCATCGCATTAACTCATTCAAATTTTGGAAAATGGCAAGGTATCTCAGTTCAGGGAGAAATTACATGGTTCATAATGTAATAAACTGTCAGTATTATTGGATTGTAATCAAATCCTGTAATGTTCAGTACCAATATCCTTCAAGAGTCAGTATTATTGGATTGTAATCAATCCTGTATTGTTCAGTACCAATATCCTTCAAGATTCTGTATTATTGGATTGTAATCAATCCTGTAATGTTCAGTACCAATATCCTTCAAGATTCAGTATTATTGGATTGTAATCAATCCTGTATTGTTCATTACCAATATCCTTCAAGAGTCAGTATTATTGGATTGTAATCAATCCTGTAATGTTCAGTACTAATATCCTTCAAGATTCCGTATTATTCAGATGATTTGGTATATACAACTTTTTGCACATAACGGCTGCATTTTAGTTTTAATAAGTTATATACTCAATTTTACAAGCTTTTCATCCAAATGAATTATTTACTGTGAATTCATGAAGTTGTCATGAATTGTGTGCTTGATGATCGTCAGAAATTAAAATACCCAACAGACAATGATCATTTTGTATAGACAATAATTGATGAAAAAGGTGTCACACAATTTCACCTTTGTTGACCAACATTAATGTTGACAAGTAGAAATCTTCTTAATAATTACATTTCTGAACCACGTCATGGTCATGCAATAATACAATGTTCTGGGCTAACTGTCATGGTTGATGTCTTGTACTGTTCGACTATTGGACCCCCATCACAATAACCATTTATCGATAGACTTAATTTCATTTGTAAGTAGCCCCCGTATGTAGCGTAGACTGTTAATGAGCATGAAAATAAATTTAAAGAAACAAAGATTGGTTACTCGCATGTCTGGACAATAATGATATGACCATGTCACAATGAACTCATGACAATATCAAATCCATGAGTCATTCATACTGCAAACAAAACAACACATCTTTTGCCTTGAATATTGAACTCTACTCTGATCACAAATGCCATCTTAGATAAAAGATTAACACCTATGGAATGTTCAAAGCCTTAGATCACCTTCCATTGGGTAGAATTATTTGTTGAATGTGGACTTAACTATTACGTTGCAGATGGAGAATCCCATTCTGTAAATAGCTATGTTACAGATGCACTCAACAAGAACTCATACACTTACTTAAATAAGGTTATAAATCTAACAGGAAATGTCTTTAAAAAAAACAAAATGTCAGTCCTTACTTTCTGACGTTGATGTGCATTTTATTCAGATCTATATTTTATCCCCACACCGGGCCTAACATGGCAGCTGGTACAAAATGATAGTCATAAGAAAATAACATGGATGAATAACTCATGACATGTGATGAGAAAGGTTTTTAAAATTAATTTAGTTTTTGATGAATTCATGACATTAAAAAGTTTATATAAAGTATGAGCATGTATTTTAAAGACAGATATGTACCTATTCATGACCAAACAAAGGGAACTTATCACTGTTTCATTCTCCTAAATTACTTGCATGAAAATATTTCCTCAAAATATTTTGAAAATATGGTACATGTTGTGCATTTTTGGACATGTTTTGCATATAGCTCCGATTGTTTGCACACCATATGCATAATGTTATACCTTGAATTATGAAATTTTGTGAGGAAATATATCTTGCCAAACTGCTCTGGTGGCCAAGTGGTTAAGGCATCTGCCGCAGAAGCGGGAGGTCATGGGTTCGATTCCTGGCAGAGTCATACTAAAGTTTTACAAAAATGGTACAAACAGCTGCCTCACTTGGCGCCCAGCATTAAGAGGTTAGTGTTAGGACTGGTCAGCCTGGTGTCAGAATAATGTGACTGGGTGGGACATCATGCTATATGTCTGCGGCATGATGCCCCAGTGCTAGACATCACTATAAACTGCCTCACTGCAGACATTGTAGTGATATGACTGATTCTTTTTCCATTATATAATGATAACAAATGATGTTTCTGAAGTTATCTCCTTTGAACATGCCACCATGGCTACTGAAGAGATTAAACAACCTCTAAAATTCTTATGTACAGAAGTGCATAGATCATAATCATATTATCATGTTCAGCTTCGGCTAATTTTTGGCGATTGTTTTGTTGAATTAAACTTGTATGATAAACATTTTTGCAGTTTGTTTTTATAGAGGAAAACATCTTGTAAGAAGAGTATGCGGTAATTTTTTAGAAGATAATGCAGCTGTATAATAAAATCTTAGTCATTGTTGTGATATTAGTATACTAATGGAAAGTGTCCTTTTCATTCAGATTGTTTGCCATTGGGTCACAGCTGTCACCAGACTTGAGGTCATCAGGAATTGAGGTTCTCGAGACTGATACATTCAAACTTCATTGTCATCAGACCATGACAGGTAAAGACAGTGTACACAAAGTATATTGACTAGTTTGCACAGACCTTGACAGGTAAAGACACTGTACACAAAGTATATTGACTAGTCTGCACATACCTTGACAGGTAAAGACACTGTACACAATGTATGTTGACTAGGTTGCACAGACCATGACAGGTAAAGACAGTGTACATAAAGTATATGGACTAGGTTGCACAGACCATGACAGGTAAAGACACTGTACACAAAATATATGGACTAGGTTGCACAGACCATGACAGGTAAAGACACTGTACACACAGTATATTGACTAGGTTGCACAGACCATGACAGGTAAAGACACTGCACTGTAAACAAAGCATATTGACTAGTTTGCACAGACCATGACAGGTAAAGACATTGTACACAAGTATATTGACTAGGTTGCACAGACAATGACAGGTAAAGACACGTACACAAAGTATATTGACCAGGTTGCACTCATGTAGTATCTGCTGAAGTACACCTCACTTTACTGTGAAAATCTCTTGAATTTACAGATGGAGACAGACTACTGCAGATTTATTTTATTCCCATGCTATTTATCTTTTGCAAAGAACTTGATGTCAATGATTTACCAAGACACAAATTTATAATTACTCGTACAAGTTTAAAATATGAACCATGGATCTGCAAAATGAAACAATTGATAAATATACTAAACCTAAAAATAAACATTATTTTTAACTATATATTTTGTTTTAATGCATTTCTTCTTAATAAATAAGCTGGCTTCACCTGCTGTCTCTGTGAGTGAAAATGACCAGTATCTTTTAGACAGATTTTCAAATGAAAATATACATATAGTTTTGATTATTTTAAAAGTTATGCATCTCTTTTTGGGGAGTCAGTTTTAGATGTTTTGAGAAACTAGTGAAATTCAGTACAGTCAAACCTGTCCTAACAGTCACGATTACTCAACGGTCTTGTGTTCACAATGACCATTCAGTTTCTTTCTGGAAAATTTTCTTTACAAATGTCCTGTACCTGCCGTCAGTGGTAAGCAAAAGACAGGGTTAATGTACATGGTCTGTATAATGCAGGGTTTATGTAGATGGTCTGTATATAGGCATACAGTGCTTTCTTCCTGCCTTCAGCTGTCATGGATGTAAATCTATGGTGATGGCAGAGTGTATGCAAAATAAAATGGGGAAGGCATTGTTTTTAATAAAGGACTATCATGTGAATTGACATGCAAACATTTCATATGTTCCTTGTTATTCAGTCATATTGACTGTAACTCAAAGGTGTCAATACGTCAAAAGCAAAGCAGTTTTTATTATTACGCTAGAGGGTAATAGCAATTAGTTTAATGGATGGTGGGAAATGAAGTTGTTTTATCACAGTTAAAATTGAAGTTACTTTTTGGGCTAGTGTGACAGGTATAGTTTGATATCTTCCCCTATTGGCTTATGAACTAACTGAGAGAAAAAATGTGTCCTTGATATATGAATTATATCCATTTTCATTAGGTTATGAGATCATTTAGTATTTAAGTCTGTCTGTCAAGGCAGAAAAGTTTTGATTCATAGTTCACAAAGAGTAGTCATATATGGCTTCTTTAGATTTCCTGGTCATCAATGGCTTTTCACATAAGTCTACTGTCTTTTGATCTTGGCAAATCGAGTAACTGGAAAATTCATATATTTTTTAAAACATGAATAGCTTTTTCCAAAGCTAACTTGTACAAGTTGGCCAACCAAGGAGTCAGTCATGGTATTTTAAGTTCATATGATGGTGGCAAGCAGTAGTGAAATTATTGTTTTGTCATGGTGCACAAAACCAACTAAGATCAGTGATTATGTTAAGTCAGTGATGTTTAATATATATGATGGATTTTAGTGAGCCTGAATTGTCACTTCAACCCACCAACCATCAGTATTCTTAGTACTTTTGATCTAATATCATTCTGATTGTTGCAGCTTGTTTGTTTCAGTTTCCATGCGAACATTTGTTGGCAACATAATTGTTTAGAAGTACTTTGATGATGTCAAAATGTGTTTGCATTTGAAGATTAGAACTACAATTGTTGATCACCTGATTGACAGAAGGAATAAATAACTTTCTTTCCTCTTTAAAAAACATATTGGTGTGAAATATTAGAAAGTAGGCACATATACAAGAAAATCCCAATCTATAAGTGAAATTATTTTTCCTTTGTCAAGTAAAGCTGAACAGTAGACAGTGTACTCCCTCAGCTGTTATATTATTTAAGATCTGTAAATCTTATTTTTTAGGATTCCTGTAATTATGTGCATGTGTAGCTGTAGTATTGTAAAGTCCATTAATACAAAGTGTTTCAAGTTTATTAAAAAAATGTTCAAGGTCATTGTTACAGTCATTGGGTAAACCTACTTGTCATTGGATGGCCTAGATAATGCAGATAATGTGGATGACCTAGATTATGTATGGATAATATGGATGGCCTAGATAATGTATGGATAATGTGGATGACCTGGGTTATGTATGGATAATGTGGATGGCCTAGATAAGGTCTGGATAATGTGGATGGTCTAGATTATGTATGGATAATGTGGATGTACTGGATTATGTATTGAAAGGTGGATGGCCTAGATAATATATTGATAATGTGGATGACCTGGATTATGTATTGAAAGGTGGATGGCCTAGATAATATATTGATAATGTGGATGACCTGGATTATGTATGGATAATGTGGATGGCCTAGATAATGTATGGATAATGTGGATGACCTGGATAATGTTTGGATACTGTGGATGGCCTAGATAATGTATAGATAATGTGGATGACCTGAAT
The DNA here is from genome assembly GCA_030141615.1 of Unio pictorum. Classification (NCBI taxonomy): domain Eukaryota; kingdom Metazoa; phylum Mollusca; class Bivalvia; order Unionida; family Unionidae; genus Unio; species Unio pictorum. The sequence goes on from JARLTB010000181.1 coordinate 2,350,735, forward strand.
TATGTATGGATAATGTGGATGGCCTAGATAATGTATGGATAATGTGGATGACATGGATTATGTATGGATAATGTGGATGGCCTAGATAATGTATAGATAATGTGGATGACCTGAATTATGTATGGATAATGTGGATGGCCTAGATAATGTATGGATAATGTGGATGACATGGATTATGTATGGATAATGTGGATGGCCTAGATAATGTATAGATAATGTGGATGACCTGAATTATGTATGGATACTGTGGATGGCCTAGATAATGTATAGATATGTGCATGACATGGATTATGTATTGATAATGTGGATGGCCTAGATAATGTATAGATAATGTGGATGACCTGAATTATGTATGGATAATGTGGATGACCTTGATTATGTATGGATACTGTGGATGGCCTAGATAATGTATGGATAATGTGGATGACCTGAATTATGTATGGATAATGTTGAGGCCTGGATTATGTATGGATAATGTGGATGACCTAAATAATGTATTGATAATGTGGATGGCCTAGATAATGTAGGGATAGTGTGGATAGACAGTATAATGCAGGGTTAATGTAGATGGTCTGTATAATGCAGGGTTAATGTAGATGGTCTGTATAATGCAGGGTTAATGTACATGGTCTGTATAATGCAGGGTTTATGTAGATGGTCTGTATAATGCAGGGTTAATGTAGAAAGTCTGTATAATGCAGGGTTAATGTAGATGGTCTGTATAATGCAGGGTTAATGTACATGGTCTGTTTAATGCAGGGTTAATGTAGATGGTCTGTATAATGCACGGTTAATGTACATGGTCTGTATAATGCACGGTTAATGTAGATGGTCTGTATAATGCAGGGTTAATGTACATGGTCTGTATAATGCAGGGTTAATGTACATGGTCTGTATAATGCAGGGTTAATGTAGATGATCTGTATAATGCAGGGTTAATGTACATGGTCTGTATAATGCAGGGTTAATGTAGATGGTCTGTATAATGCAGGGTTAATGTAGATGGTCTGTATAATGCAGGGTTAATGTAGATGGTCTGTATAATGCAGGTTAATGTACATGGTCTGTATAATGCAGGGTTTATGTACATGGTCTGTATAATGCAGGTTAATGTACATGGTCTGTATAATGCAGAGTTAATGTAGATGGTCTGTATAATGCAGGGTTAATGTACATGGTCTGTATAATGCAGGGTTAATGTACATGGTCTGTATAATGCAGGGTTAATGTAGATGGTCTGTATAATACAGGGTTAATGTACATGGTCTGTATAATGCAGGGTTAATGTACATGGTCTGTATAATGCAGGTTAATGTACATGGTCTGTATAATGCAGGGTTAATGTAGATGGTCTATATAATGCAGGGTTAATGTACATGGTCTGTATAATGCAGGGTTAATGTAGATGGTCTGTATAATGCAGGGTTAATGTACATGGTCTGTATAATGCAGGGTTAATGTACATGGTTTGTATTATGCAGGGTTAATGTACATGGTCTGTATAATGCAGGGTTAATGTACATGGTCTGTATAATGCAGGGTTAATGTAGATGGTCTGTATAATGCAGGGTTAATGTAGATGGTCTGTATAATGCAGGGTTAATGTACATGGTCTGTATAATGCAGGGTTAATGTACATGGTCTGTATAATGCAGGGTTAATGTACATGGTCTGTATAATGCAGGGTTGATGTAGATGGTCTGTATAATGCAGGGTTAATGTACATGGTCTGTATAATGCAGGGTTAATGTACATGGTCTGTATAATGCAGGGTTAATGTACATGGTCTATATAATGCAGGGTTAATGTAGATGGTCTATATAATGCAGGGTTAATGTAGATGGTCTGTATAATGCAGGGTTAATGTACATGGTCTGTATAATGCAGGGTTAATGTACATGGTCTGTATAATGCAGGGTTGATGTAGATGGTCTGTATAATGCAGGGTTAATGTACATGGTCTGTATAATGCAGGGTTAATGTACATGGTCTGTATAATGCAGGGTTAATGTACATGGTCTATATAATGCAGGGTTAATGTAGATGGTCTATATAATGCAGGGTTAATGTAGATGGTCTGTATAATGCAGGGTTAATGTACATGGTCTGTATAATGCAGGGTTAATGTACATGGTCTGAGTTTATGTGGATGACATGGATAATGTGGATGGCCTAGATAATGTAGGGATTATCTGCAGATTGTCAGATTTCCTCCACCTTAAGGAGTACATAATGTCACTGATAATGTCATATATAAAAAGATAGATACATGTAAGTTTAATTAGTGAAACTAGGCTGCCTTTTGAATATGTAGTCTTTTAAGATTCATACAGATACGTAAAAACGTTTGACATTATTGACCAGAGTTTTACATAACATATGCAATGAAAACTTAGTACCACTCAATAAAATCTCTGTACACACATATTATTTTTCTATACATGTACATGCTGTATATACTTGCTTATAAGTCCATTTCAGCTGCATTGACCCAGTCTGATTTTGCGAAATGCACTGGCAAATCTAGGTTGATGCTGTTTGTTATTCTGGTTACTTAACACAAACTACATACACCCAGATCTGCTATCACAATATGTTGCAATTGGATTTGACTTTGTGACGATTTTACCCCAACCCCTTGTATGTAGGTATAAGTTACTATAACTTGTGATTCTGACTGGCCTTGTACATGTATAAATTGTATGTCCGCCTGACCCAGCTGTGATGTTTCAAATTGTTCTAAGTTAGCTAATCCCCTTACGTAAGATGGTCTTTGTTAGCTCTCGAGGGGAGAGGAGACTGTGTCCATCGCGGACGGGTGATCTAACCACATCAAAGGACAGGACAGCGCCAAATAAGAAGGCTGTAACAATTGATAGAGACACAGACAGACATTCGGATGATTGACAGTCGAACGACTGACCAGAGTCGATCGCCCTCCAATCGAAATGCGATGTGGGTGGGACTTTGTTCGAAAGATTGGAGATAATACCGGATGCTTAGTAGGAATTAGTCAGTTTGCTACAATAAGAAGAGAAGTAGAACTCCGTACGGCCAGACGAAAATTGGTGGCAGAATCAGATTTTGGAAATCAAGGAAATCTTAAGATAGCTTCAAAGGAAGCTTTCAGGTGACGTTGAGAGAATTCCGGGGAAATTTCGGGAGACGTGGAGAGAATTCCGAGTGAATTTGAGAGATACCGAATGAATTTCGGGTGGCCTCAAGAGATACCGTAGAAGAGGAAACGGAAGTAGAGATAGAAGAGGAAACGGAAGTAGAGGAATCGGAAGGAGAGAAAGACGAAAGGAGACATATTTAGATGAGTAACACTCAAGAAGGGAAAATATTCCTCACACTGAAATCAAATGATGATCTAGGGATCATTGGGTCAAGAGTGACATTGATTGCTTAATATCTTTCAAATTTTCATTTATTAAATTGTTATTGTTTAAATTTCATCTTTGTATTTCTTTTAATTTAACTGTCGGCATTGCTGACTGGGGGCTCGTAGCCATATATAATATATTGTCCAGAAGTAACATTCTGAATGCGGACCAGGGGAACTTCCTCGTAATTCTTTAAAGTCTATAGGAAGAACCCCACCCCTACTACTCGAGGCCCTTCACAGACTTATTAGTGAGTTATGTACAGTATTAAAGCCTGATCAGACTCAGTAAAAACAATACAGCTGCAATGACATCCTAATTATCACATACTGTGTATATATATATACTTATAAGTCAAGCCAAACTATCATCAACAAAGATCCTGATCTGCTGTAGCAAAATGCACCAGCTGCAAATCAGGGTCTTTGTTGTTTGTTCTACAGATTACTTCTTTTAAAAAAAAAACATGCACAGACCCAAATCTTTTGATGCATCATTTGATGGCCGATCTGGATCTGTGTAGTTTGCAGTTGTACTTGACTTATGAAGAAGTATATATGCAATCTGTTTTGAAAATTAACTGACTATTGCTGTTTTGTCAAACAATATAGATATTTGTCTGTATGTGAGAAAAAACCTTAATGTCTCTCATGCATATAAAAAAATTCATTTAACCATTAAAGCTGAAAATTAAATTGGTTATGAGGGAGCAAGTGCAATGCACATAGATTATTGATATAATCAAACTAGTATTAAAAAAATTCAAACCCCAATCTCGTATTATTACACCAATACAGATTTAAGAGTTGAGATATTGAATTATAATTAAACCAATGTTTTCATTTTCTTTATCTATTTTTTGTTTCTAAATTATTTCAGGTGTGAAGTTCATAGTAATAGCAGATCCAAAGCAGGCCCATATAGACGTCCTTCTCAAGAAACTGTATGAAGTGTACACAGATTTTGCCCTGAAAAATCCATTTTACTCGCTCGATATGCCTATAAGGTCATTTTCACTTTCATATTCTTATTAGATGTGTTCACAGATTTTGCCCTGAAAAATCCATTTTATTTGCTGATGATGCCTAGAAGGTCATTTTCACTTTCATTTTCTTGTTAGATGTGTTCACAGATTTTGCCCTGAAAAATCCATTTTACTCGCTGGATATGCCTATAAGGTCATTTTCACTTTCATATTCTTATTAGATGTGTACACAGATTTTGCCCTGAAAAATCCATTTTATTCGCTGATAATGCCTAGAAGGTCATTTTCATTTTCATTTTCTTGTTAGATGTGTTCACAGATTTTGCCCAGAAAAATCCCTTTTACTGACCGTATATGCACATAGCAGCGTTTACCTCGTACTGGTAAGGACAGAAAAAGCAGGTACAAGACCAAATTTTACTGTTACAAATTGCTGAGCAGTGTCTCTGTGGAGTAAGAACCTGAAAAGAATGCATTTCTAACCTTTACAGGAGCTGTGTTTATTGTGGACAGTGTCACAGGTCAATACCATGTTCCACCTGCATCCTATGAAAATGATACCAGTTTGACCTCCAGTATGACCACCACAGTGGTCATCTGGAAAATCTTAATATCTCATCTTCTACTAGATGGCAGGTGATATCAAGATTGTGCTAGAGACTTATGATATCCAGTTGGTCCAAAATGGAAATGGTGTGCATCTGATGGCCAACATGGCAGGCATCTTAAAAAACTCGTTATTATTATACCTCAAAAATAGAAAGGCATAGCATAGTTGATTGTTAATTAAATTGATTAATTAAATTGATCTGACCAGTATGTTGACTGTAGTGGCCTTATGTATAGCTATTTTAATGTGGTGTTTTCACAAGTGGACTTATTATGAGACCTTGTTGGTCCTTAATGAATTGGTGCTTTTCATACATCCATTATAGCTACCATGTCAGGAAATCCACCTTCGGAAAAAAATCAATTATTTGTTTTCTTGTTTTTTTATAACATTCCATTAATCTCACAGACCGTATTTTAAACAAGATGGCTTCTATATATTTACATTATTAGAGTACGCTTGTCCATGGAGTTGCATGCACTTTCATTACAGTATCATGTTCTATTAATAGCAACTATCCTGTTATCAAGAAACAACCTGGTACCACTTTCAAACATTCAACCTCATATTTTAGTTATAGTAGCTGTAAGGCTTAGTGAGGAGAGAACATACTTTTTTAAATTTTTAATCTTTATGCGCAGATTCACTGTTTTAATTCATATTTAGTGCAGGACCAGTCTATAGGTATTTGGCACTAAAAAGTATATTTTATTTTAGTCTATGCGTATATGAGAGCAAAAGTATATCCTTTCAAATAATTTCACAGATGGATTAGAAAAAGGCAAAAAATAAACAAAACAAAAATAATAGAATCCTCCAGATATGAAGATATGAGGGCAGCATCATGTGACGTCTATTACAGGCCATGTGGAAAAATTTTTTAAAAGTCTTCAGATGGAATCTAGTTGATGTGTGTGTAAAGCTAAAAGTGCTACATATGAAAGCAGTAAAGGATGTTACAAAATGAGAGGGGAAAATAAATCATTGTTCATTGAAATTTTAGCATGTTATATGTGGATTCCGCTTTTTCTACCTGGATTCTGCTTATATGACTATATGGATTATGCTTTGTATGTATGTCATACTGACATGGTGGTTTAACGAAAAGACTTCTAATTATGTCTATTTGGTATTTTAATAGAAAATAGACCAATTTAAGATCCCATATGTCTAACACAGCAGCTTATTTGAACATCTTGTTATCACTGAAGAATACCCAAGATGGTTTCATTACTCTGCAGTTTAAGTTCTTTTGATCCAGTAGAGTGTCAGTCCCTTCGAGGACCAATGTTATGTTATTTGTTATTTTTTATGCTGAAAACCGGGTCTTTTTTAAAGAGCATGCTGTTACATTTAAGCAAACACTTCTTAGCTGTCATTATTTATATGTCTATGTAGATGATAGATTAAATTTACATGCTATTTTGACTGACTCTTTTGTTTACACAAACACAGATCTGGTCATAAATATAAATCCTTCGGGAATTGCAAGAAAATATTTCTCAAGGTTACGTTGCAGTAATATACATTATTTGATAGTTATTCAGGAAAATATGTAAGCTGTTAATGTACACCATCCATTCACTGGCTTTTTAAAATCTAGTGATGCTAAAATATATTTGTAGTATTCCTTGCTCATTTTTATTCATAAATCAAAATATACTTCTCATTGTCATCTGTACTTATAATTTTTTCCACTGGAAAAAATTTTGCTCAGTTTTGTAATTTTGCCTTGTTTTAAAGTATTTTGTTGCATAATACAGATGTACTTAATTTTTTAATTGTTGATCTCATTCGTTCTCTCTCCTCAAATTTGGCTCATTGTTGAAAATTGTTTCACCTTTAAAATATTTATTTTCCAGGTGTGATCTGTTTGATTCTAATCTTCAGAGTGCAATAGAACAGGCTGAGAAGTTGGGTATCAGCAATGTCTGATTTGTCAAGATTGTGTATTGCCTACTTATGACATATTATGCCTGGATTACTTGTTTTAAAGAGGAGTTATCTTCCTTTCACACATTTATTCTGTCATTCATTCTGGCTGCATGGGACCTGGCGGAGTATGACCAGAACATCGATCAGCCATTTCTGTCAGGTCATGACATAACCTCGGAAGTAGTTGTAGGAATACACTTCATTTTGATGTGTAGGGTGTATTCCATCTGATTAAATGCACAACAGCGTACAGTTCCCAATGGTGAGGAATTAAATCTAAGGTTTCTTTTTTACAGAAGATGTCCAATTGAGTTAAGAAAAGTTAGCTCCTACAAACAAAAGCTATGCTGACAGATTCAGTAAAAGACCAGAATAGTGGGCGATTAATTATTGTCATCTATACAGCCAGCAACAAAGTCGCTAGTAATGGAATCGTGGTTTAATAATTATGTGTAATATCCTAATGTTATACCAGTGGTTGATGTATTATGGTTAAGTCCACATTTTGATGCTTGTCAATTCACATAAAAGAAGTTTTTCAGTACTTTTTATTAATACTGTTCAAGAAATATGAGTTGATTATATTTTAAAAAATGTATTTAAGTTCTTACATTGAATATATCTTGAAATCTAAGTACAGGGACAAAAGCCATACTTAAACTATGGCCTGTATGTTAAAAATTTGAAAATTTATGATGGCACTTGACAAAAAAAAATAAGTGTCTTAGTTTTCTGTTGTTCTTGTTGTGGGGTTGGATGCCATTTTTAAGCACACGATAGGCTGGCTATACATGGCAGCCAGTATTAATGGTGGAGGAAGAACTCTGGGAAAACCCCCGGAAAGAACCACCGATCCACAAGAAGCTACTGGCAAGCTTTTTCACATACCCACATTTGCCAAATCTGAGACTTGAACTCGCGCAGACAGAGGTGAGATGGCAGTGGTCCATAATGGAGAGCGCTTCAGACCACTCGGTCCCCTCTTTGTTTTTTGTAGTTTTTCATTAAAATAAATAATGACTTTTAATACAAGCACTGATAAAAGTATTAAATACATGCAATAATAAAATTATTTAAGTTCCATTTTAAAAAATTCTTGTGAAGATTTGCATAATTGAAGGTAAAGCAGTAGCCTTATTGATAAAATCATGTGTTGAAAAATAACCATAGCAAATCCAAACACTTTTTATTACACATCACCCCACCCCTCCTTTATTTCTTTAATATTTCATTCCAGCTCCTCTTATGTATGCATGTACAAAGTTTGGTACAAACATTTTCAAAATGTCACTGTAATAAAATAAAATTGTATATTTGACTGCAGAAATTAAACCCATATGACAGATGGGCAATACATGGGCAACCTCTGTTCAATGCTTGGTAAATTCCAATCAGTGGTGGTTTTGTCATTGATGTGGTTAAACATAGCATCAAAATAAAAAAGCACTAATTTAACATGGCATTTATTATGTAATGCAAAGTTCATTTATGTCACAGTTATGTAAGTGTGTGTGTGTGTGTGTGTTTTACTGGCAGTAACACTTTTGTGGTGGCAAAGAAATTGCGAATATTTAACATGTAAATATATGAATTGTTGTTATTTACATATCTTCATTGTAAACACTCAGAAGTTTTTATTTATTTGTAAATAAATATATATAAAAAACAGTTTGCATAATTTTTTAATCTTAAGATTTATGACAGTTAGAACTGAAAACAAAAAAGAATTTTTTAAATGTTGTTTCTGATGAAAAGACCCAGTTATCTTAGAGCACTGAGTAGAAAACAGTGTTGAAGGTTGTAAAAGTTCAGTGAAGACTTTGGTACTAGTAGAACTGTTTATAATTTGGTGCTACTCAACTACTGACATTTGTTGTGAAAAAGGTTAAATATTAAAAGAATTAATAACGTTCACTGCTGACCGAATACTGTCTTTCAACTTTCTAAACTCGTTTCTTTGATCTCGTGGAACTGTTGTCCGGATGGTAATAATTTGTTAGTCTAATGTTTTACTTTTCTAAAATCCAAGTTTAATCACCTGTTGGCCTGCAGTTTATTTAGTCTACATTTTGCTTTTAAAGATATGAAGTCCACAAGAAAGTTGTTATCTATTGTGGATAAAAATGGACTGAGGATGCAAGTCACAAAATCTTTTTGATTCCGATATTAATTTTGTAAGAAGCGTTTCACACAGATATTTATTGTGATGTCACATTTCTTAAACCTCTCCCCCCTATTACAAAATGTTAACCCCCCACCCTTTCTTCTTGTCATTGCATGATATCATACGTGTACAGCCCCTTTCAGTCCAGTCTCAATGTTTGACCTGAAAACATTCCTAATGTATTTTGATGGAGTATTTTACAGAAATATACATTTTCACTAGAAATACCTCCCCCTCGTAAACCACAACCAATTTTGACTGCTTAGGTAAGTTCTTTGATTGGATTCACCGAGGACTGACAAAGTTATAAAGAAAGAAACAGGTCAATGCATTCATAGCTTATTGATCAATCCTTCTTTTTCATAAAAGACCAAGGTGATCCAAATGACAGCTATCAGCATACATATGATGTATGATCTGTTGGGTTGACTTTGAGGTTGCACATTATTTTCTTCTCATGTCAGTGAACTTTTGACCTCAAAATTGATAGGGTTTGGAAAATGTTAATAGTGGACAACTAGAGATATGTGGGAACAAAGCTGGCAACATTAAAGATGGACATATAATACACTTTGCTTTATGGCATTTTTATTAAATATCACCTCTGCCATTACATTTAGGAGAAACAAGTTCTCTGAGTTTTAAAATAAAATTAAAGTGATCTAGAAAGAATGTATTCGAGTTGAATTGAGACTACACATGCTACTGAACCTTATCTTTTACTCGTGTTTACCGAGCACCAAGCCACTTGCACACACAACACTGCTCAGAAAGAGCACAACAAAACATTTCCAAGAGTTTAATATTTGACAAAAGCGCTTTCTAAGATGCACACACAGTGTAAGTTATATATATATATATATATATATATATATATATATATATATATATATATATATATATATAATGTAGTAGTACAAGAGATACAGACAAGATAGGAAAAATGACATGGGCATGAATGGGGGTGGACAGTAATGCAATCTAGGCACGTGACCTGTATTCATCCGAGGATGCAATCATAGCATTAGCCTTATTTCAATAGTAGTATTTTAAAAAATAACCCACACTGAAACGATGGACACATGATTGAAGCAACATCTAAACAAATCGTGAAGAATGAGGTCACAGCTTTGTACACGTGCTCATTCTAAGATGTACCTTCTGTGCAAGGTGGGTGGTAAAAAGGGGTCATTGAACCTGAAGCCCAAAGTTTTTTAAGCAATAGTATATAAAGAAAATATTGGCATTTCCGTCACAGTGATGGGACAGATTCAGCCTAAAATGCCAATAGGTAAAGAAATATAGGAGGTACAGCCCAGAGAGCAAGCTGAATCTTTTCCGGAACATTATGGGATGAAATTTTTCCTAGATTTAAAACCCAGAGTACCATGAATGGCACATATGCCCACTTTACATTGACAAATGACTTTTTAATGAGAAACGAGTTTTTTTCTCAGATTAACATTGACCTAATGACTCCCAAATCTGTAGGCTTCTTCCTTAACCCAAGTAACCATGCAGGTCTGTGATACAGAACTGTTATTGTACAGAATAGACCTTGCTCTGAAATTTATTGAACAAAAACGTGTTTTAAATAGCATTATCTTCTGTGACTCTTTATCAGTGCTTCAGTCACTACACAATAGAAAACTGGATAATCCATTATTAGTCGATCTCCTCGTCAAAAACACCGAGCTTAGTACCTCCTACAATATAGTATACTATTGGTTACCTAGCCATATTGGTATTAGAGGTAATGAATAAGCAGACCGTGCTGCTAAGATGGCTCTATCTCAAGAACCATCCGATTTTAAATTACTGTTTACTGATTTTAAACCCTGTATCAAAAGGTACCTACATCAGAAGTGGCCGACGTCATGGGATGATGCAGTCAATAACAAACTTCATGCCATCAAACCAACCCTGGGTGAATGGACTCCTTCCTACAGAACTATCCGTAGGGAGGAGACTGTCATTGCAAGAATCAGTCATTCATACATAACCCACTCCTACATACTAAAAGGTGAAGATCCACCAGAGTGCATTTCTTGCAATGAACCATTCACTGTTAAACACTTTATGACCGAGTGTTCCGACCTGCAACCTACAAGTGATAAGTACTATAATGTACATGACATGAAGGAACTTTTTAATACTATATCTATCACTTGTATTTTAGATTTCCTGAAGGAAGTAAATTTTTATTTTAAACTTTAACTTGTATGTCATCACCTAGTGCATTTTTATCTAATGCAAATACCACCCATTATTTTTCAACATCTTTTCATCAACATACACCATTTACATCTTCCGTTGATTGGGAAGCTTCATATTTTACTGTTGCCAACAACTTCTCATTTTATATTGATTTGGTTTTTTATATTGTTGGTCGATATTAAACCTTTAGTATTTTTAACCATGTATAATATTGTATGGCGCTAAATTGCCTAAAAGTGCTGGTGCACAGTTAAAAATCAATCAATCATGTTATTGTACAGAAACCATGCATTTCCTCACCATCTGTACCTTGACCTTTTGACCTCAGTATCAATTACCTTCTTTAAAAGTGTAAGCTATCCAAAAAGTTTTATTGTTGTACATCTTGTACTAATTATACTATGCAAAAACTATTTTTCTTCTTTCCTTCAGTGACCTTGACCTTTGATCTTTTAACTTCAAAATCAGTAGGGTTCTTCCTTACACAAAAAGCAAGACATCTACAAAGTGTGAGAGCCATATAATAATTAAATTGTGCAGAAAGCATTTTTCTAATTTCATTCAGTGACCTTGACCTTTGATCTTTTAACTTCAAAATCAGTTCTTCCTTACACAAAGAGCAAGCCATCTACAAAGTTTGAGAGCCATATGATAGTGAATTAAATTAATTGTGCAGAAAGCATTTTTCTAATTTCAGTTAGTGACCATGACTTGGACGTTAATACTAGTAGGATTTTTAAACACCCTACATGCAAGCTATCAACAGTTTAGTAACTGAAGATAGAGGAGAACTGAAATAATTATGTGGAGAGTATTTGCCTTCTTTCAGTAACAGTGGCATCAACTTCTGACCCAAAATAGTGTTCTTCCTAACTCACCAGTGCAAGCTAACCCCAACTTAACTGTAGATGGTGGAGGACTCTGATGTTTAGAAACCGTTTTCATTGTTTCAGGTATGGTACACATATCTTTTGAACCTGCAATTAATAGTTTAATTAATTAGTTCTTTACTAATATAAGTGCTTTGTTTTGTTTGTGTCATTAGGATTTTTAACGCAGCTTTAACAATTTTTCAGTCATATCGCTACGATGTCTGCAGTGAGGCAGGTTATAGTGATGTATAGCACTGGGACATCATGCCGCGGACATATAGCATGATGACCACACCCAGTCATATTATCCTGACACCAGGCCGACCAGTCCTAACACTAACCTCTTAATGCTGAGCGTCCAGTGAGGTAGCTGTTAGTACCATTTTTGTTAGTCTTTGGTATGACTTGAACAGGGATCAAACCCACGACCTCCCACTTCTGCGGCGGACGTTCTAACCAATAGGCCACCGGAGCAGTTGATCACAACACAAGTGCATTATACAAGGTTTGTTGGCAGGAGATGTTGGACAACAAAAATCTGGACAGATGGACATCAGGCACTTAAAAGCGTGCAATTTTCTCAATATAGAAGAAATTTTAAAAAGAAGTTTGGGAAAATCTTGAATATATAACACTTTTTAACTTTTGAGAAATTAAGTCTCGATCATGGAAAAACCATTGAGATACTGACATATGGTATGATGGATTGACAAAACGAATCCTACATATATTTGCTATTCACAGGAGTGGTATAATAAAAATGCGCAAGTCATTATTAGAACAGTTTATCATATTGCCTTTTTATTCGAAAAAATGTAGGATAAAACATCCCCCTATCACATACAATTACTTACATACCCACGTATATCAACTTATTAATTTACTTATATTAATTGTTCATGAACCACTTTTGACATCACTTATTTACAAACTTACAAAACACAAATGTTTGCATTCTTCAAAATGTTAACAAAAACACTCGCAATCATACAGTCAAATAACAACTGGACACAACAGTCTAGCTGAAATCATTAGAACTATATACTATATTTATGATACACCCACCCCAATTTTATCCCACCCACACCCAATGCAAATATTTAATAATGAATATACCATATATACTTGCTTACAAGTTGGATCCAACTAAACTGCATAGACCCATCTCTGCCAAAGGATAATATGTTGGCAGATCAAGGTCTGTTTTTTGCAGGTCCATGAGTAGATACTGTATTTATCAAGTGGTTAATAAATTTATTAGACTGACTCACTTGTCTTCTCATTGGAAATATACTGTAATAATTATTAATTGCAGCAGTGAGTTACTTATTTCAAACACATCAATTATCTGATAAAAAAAAAATGTCTTTACGCTTGAGAGCGGAGTAAAATTACACCGTTCTTGCTGTTAGAATGAATTATTTATCATAAGGCATCCATTATTTTATGTAAAATATGAATTATTTTCTTTTTTGGTGCCATTCGACAAAGGAAATAAATAATATTAAAGATACAACTCTACTTCTAATATTTTTATGTCTTTGAACAGACAATGTTATATGTAACTTTGGAACTATCTATGCATATTGAAACTACAGAATCGTAAGCATATCCTCTCAAATGCCTCCCCCCCCCCCATTGTATGATTCATTGTTCTGAAAAAATCAATGAAAGCAAAAATGACATTTACAATGCTTAGACATGCTACTGAAAGGTCAAACTATTGAAAAAATGCTAACAACCAGGTTTAGCCTAAAATGAAAATATTCAAAGGCATTTTTCTGTTTCTAACTTAAACAGATCATATAAAAATTGGCATATTTATCATCAAAATAAAACAATGAAATTTGATGCCACTATTTTTCATTCCCTTATTTTGATTGAATCGAAAATTTGACGAATTGTTTTGAATATACCTTTGCACATTTCTGTACTTGTGCATAATACCCAACCAAATGCACACAGCATTGCACCAGATATGCTGCTGCAGAATACACAAGTTAATTAGCTTAGATTAAGCATTTTATTAAAATAGAGAATTTTACATTTTCTTGGTACACATTCTGAGCAAATTGTCATGATATTTGATTTGCACTTTAAAGGTTGGTTGGTTTTTTTTTATGGCACTTTGTGCTAATTATTTTGACAAAAATATGGAAATGCCTTTCCAAGTAAAATGAGGCAGTTGACCATTGCTGGCCTGAGCAAGTATCAACCTCATGATCTATATATTACGAGTCTGACAAACAAGCAACTGAGCATTAGTCCTGTCTTATAAGATAATTGAGTAAATAAACAGAAAAACAAGACAATAAATAAATGTAATTTTTTAGAGAAAGGGTGTGATAGAGAGATAGCGAGTAAAAGCATGTTAGGTCTATTATCTCTGAAGATTACTTGTAATTGTATATTTGGCACCATGTACAAATCCGATACAATTTTTAGAAACTGACAGTATTTTACAGTATTCAAAGAGGTAACATTCTGAATGACTAAAATTGCAATATATTTTCTATCGCATATGACAAGTGCCCAACTGTATACCAAGTCAGGATCAAGCCAGGTAGAGTGCATTAAATACCTGCATATTGGGTCCTATGCATTTCATTCTATTTATAGTTCATTCTATTATAATTCTGAGTGAATGGAGTCAGTCATAGAACAGTGTGTAGTGGCAGACCTTTACCTAGCATTTTCATATACCATATATATTTATGTACAAGTCCATAAACTTACTCATAACAAACTGCACAGACCCAGATTTTCCAGTGCACTATGCAATATCAGGTCTGGATCTAGGCAGCTTGCATTTGGCTAGGACTTGTGTGCTGTATTTATTGTAAATAATACATACATAAATATGGAATTTCAGATTTAAATGTTACATTACCAATTTTTGTACAAATTTGTACAAATATACACAGACAATGATAGAAAGTGAGAGACAGCATGGAAATAAAAGTTCTACATTTTAAAATGAATACCAACCTTTTTTTAATCACAATGAATTAAATTAGTTAAAAAGGTGATCTCGTGAAATGGTAATAATGTGTTAAAATAATTCTTAAAAAAATATTTCTACCAAATAATTGTAAGATTGAGAAATTATCTACAATAAATATTTTTTAAATCAATTCCTGTTGTGTGGTGACTGAGAAATCATGAGATTCATTAAATCTGGATGACAAATTCTACATAATATCATGGATTTAAAGGTTAAATGTGAAATCCCTTTTAAAATTTCATTACATTCATGAAAACAGATGCATGAAAAATTATTCCAATAAACAACATTAAAGCCCATTGAATTAACAAAAATCAATTAATTAATACTATTTACTATCAATGATTTTATGAAATGGACAAGGAACGGCTTGAGCTTAATTTAATGTCAATGCATGCTTAGAGAATGTAAGGCTTAAGAAACAACAAGGTGTCTTCCAATTTCATATTACAGAAATTAAGTAATCAGGCCAGATATATGAAAAATCTTCGATGTTCACAGAAGGAAAATCAATTTACAGTATTTTATTATATCAAATGGTATAAAAAGTGGATGCACATTTTTTGTGACAAACAAATTTGTAGGCAAACTGGTACAGAAAAAGCATGTTGACCATTCTCCAAATTGACAAAGGTAACTAACGGCAGTTGGTGTAACATGACTCATGACCATAAGGGTATGGGTTTTGAATGCTAGTACTAAATCGGCCCAGGCTGGTTACCATAGTGCATCCCTGGGCAAGGTACTTTTAATTGAACCGACTTTGCACTAAACCTACTTGTATTACTGTGTTGAGGAACACCAAACCAAATAACCCGAGAGAATAATTTGATAAGCAAATTAAAAACTATCTTTTTCACTCATTCATACTGTCAATTTCTCTGCTTTTCTTGACAATGACATTCATAATTGTTCTGACAGAGTTTAATTGGTATTAGCATAAAGATAGGCCTCAAATGGGAGTGGAGGAGTCCTATTTTATCCAAAAATTAATTATTGTACATCTGACCTTTAAATTTGTGGTTTGATATTATCAAATCCCCCCTCCCCCATTATAATGCCATTAATATAGGTGAAATTCACACTGTATCAGTGTAGTATAGCAAATTTTTTTCTTTTTAGTAGGGTTTTGCTAAAAGTCTCAAATCTTTAATTCATGTATGAAATATTCTCACTTAAAAGTTGTATGCAAACAACATTGGCCTGATCTGTGATCATTGGAACATCTGGATCTAATTTTTTTTTTTTTATGAATTAATTAATTGGATAGACCCAGATCTGCCAGCACATTATGCAGACTTTTAACCCAATTAACTATAACAAAAATAGGCAAACATCAATCCAACCAATATAAATAATATAGTGCTTCTTTAAGTTGGATGCTATAGCAGATGCCAGGTTTTTACTATGTAGTACCGTAGAGAACTGCAATTTCTGATATTTGAAACAAAACAAAAACCAATTTAAACAGAATCAGGGTAACAGCTTTGTTTTGAGGATCTGAGAATCTGTGGGTGTTAATAATGATTTTACTGTTTTTCTATCTGAGGATAGCTGAAGGCGTGTGTTAATGGTTTTACTGAACAAGGATGTTGATTCAACTTTACATTTCACTGTCTTGAGGATCTTAATTGTGGCTTTGCTGTTGTTTAACTTGGGATGTTAATGGTGGTTTTACTTTTGTTTAACTGTCTGAATATGTTAATGGTGGTTTCACTGTTATTTAACTGAGTATGTTAATCGTGGCTTTACTGTTTAAATGTTGGAGGATGTTCATGGTGGTGTAACTGTTGTTTAACTGTCTGAGGATGTCACTTGTGGCTTTACGGTTTAACTGATAGAGGATGTTCATGGTGGTGTAACTGTTGTTTAACTGTCTGAGGATGTCACTTGTGGCTTTACGGTTTAACTGATAGAGGATGTTCATGGTGGTGTAACTGTTGTTTAACTGTCTGAGGATGTCACTTGTGGCTTTACGGTTTAACTGATAGAGGATGTTCATGGTGGTGTAACTGTTATTTAATTGTCATAAGATGTTAGTGCTGATTTTACTCTTGTTTAACTGACTGAAGATGTTAATATCAGTTTTACTGTCATTTTACTAATAACCAATATCTATTTTACGGCAATGCATTAGAATCTTACTCTGTGACCATTAACATTCTCAAATCCTCAAATATTAGTGTTATTCCCTAATTTCAGAAATGTTAATTTGCAGTACAAGTATATGCCACATATAACTAACCATTTCTGGTTGAAACGCCAGACAGACAAAGTCCCCAAAAATACATAGTCTTTTTTAAAACTATAATAAGGAATAATTAGACAAATGTGAAATCTCTTTCCTTTCTTATTGTACTCTTTTTTTAAATCTCCATAAGTTTTGACAATTACTGTAGATTATCATAATGGCAAATTATTTGTGAGGAATTAAATTTTTCGGTGATTAATTTCTGCCATTTCCTTGTTAATGATACTCATAATACAAACTACATTGGTGTATACAACATTTTTGCCAATTTAGTGGTCTCTATGAATTCTGTTATGAAAATATTAAAGTTAAAATTAACATAACAGATGGAGAACCTTTAAGCTGCAACAGACACTAAAACGAAAGAGCAAAGACAATGCAAGCACACATTTTCGTAATATTACTTATCACAATTATTTCACAGATATCACTCTAAGAGTTACAATGGTATATTCCACACAACTGTAACAGACAACAACAAAATAGGTGGAAGCTCAAAGTTTCTCATATGCTTTGCTACTACTGTAGTTTATACAAATAGAGAAATTATATACAAACTATACATACAGTTCATGTATAATATATATATATATATATATATATATATATATATATATATATATATATATATATATATATATATATATATATAGACATTCTTAAATTACATATTTACAACCATAAATGGAAACCATTCATATTAGATTTTGGTTTATGATTAGTTTCTTTGTCTTCAAGTGTCGTTATTATTGCATGTAACAGTGACCCAGAAATCTCAGATGACCCAAAAAAAGAGTCTCATTGTACTAATGTTGCAAAGTTAATCTTGTGTCAAAAGAAAGGATATGACCGGAGAAAATGATCCCAGGAAGCAACATACAAGTGTAGACAATGATAAATATCCTCTTTAATGCTTTAATTTGTACACAATGTATTTTGTTTGGTTCCCTCCCACCCACCACCCAAAAATGAGCAGGCTTTGAAGAATCTGCCAATTTCTTGAAAAGTACCGACATCAATGACTGGATGCAAACCTCTTCACTGTAAATAAGCAAACAAAAACAAGCAAGCTCTTCAATATTAAATTATAAATGATATTCTCTTACAGACAAGAGAGGATTCTTTTTCTTATAGGTATCTTTTGGAAGATGAAAAATTTATCTGTGCAATGCAAAATGTGAAGGGCAAAGTGCAAGTTTTGTTTCAGGAGTACAACAAGAGTATGAACTCTGCATTTTCATGGAATACTCTTAAATAGGGTCATTTTTAATATTTCAAAGCTTTTCAGTACATTATTCGATTTTCCATATATAATACAAAGTGTTCTCTCTGCACGTTTTGAATCACATTTTCTTTCAATTGCCACATTAAAGTTTGGATGGCTACTGGTTTCCAAAGCAACATATAGACAAGTTGGCATAAACTGCTGATAAAGTATAAATTAATTTTCCACTTCACAACAAGATGATGCACTGAATGATGAAATGATGAGGCCATTATCTTGTCTATATCACTTAATGGTCAATCCATGAATGATGCTTGAATATCCTTGATAAACGTTCAGTTATTTTCATCTCTGGTAGTCTGGTAATGGTTTAACTATCCCTTCTGAAACAGACCAGAAAAAAGTCGATAATATTTGAAATCAAAATGAAGCTTTCTTCCTTTTACATTAAGCTTGTACTTAAAAAAGAGTGAGGAAAACAAAATGCACTATATAATTTGATTAATGTTTATGTTCTTCTATTTAATAATGACATCTTTAATGCTAAAACTTTGAAAAAGCTGCAATGTTTAAAAATATTTTCGTGGTATAGTTGTCACTGACATATTTTGAGAACTAATTAAAGAATTTTGACTGATGGAATGCAAACATTGTATCCCCTGACCAAAGTATTTAGCATACAAAATAAAACAGCTAAAATCATAAACCTGTTTAGTGTACTGTAATGTTTCCAAAACATCCAAATTAAAGTCCTTTTGCAAATAATGCCAAATTAGGCAATACTTGACAGGATTAACATACAACGTATAGTTCAAACATGCCTCATTTACAAGTAAAGGAATAATATTTATCATCAACTTCTGTGATTCTAGGTAAAATATTAAAGCATGCCAAAAACTCATGTGGTAATGAGCTGAACATAAAAGACATGATTTTGGCCTTCCATAATAAAAGCTGAAAACATTTTAAGAGGGGTGAGGGTATGGTCCTTCCCTAATAGGGTCTTGAGAAGAAGTGCTGAAGACCTCTGGTAAAAAAAACATTTTACACTCATAAAAAACTGCTCCTGGTGCAGCTTATGTTCATAAAACAAACCAAAATAATCATTTGTAAAACTAATAAACCTAAAAATGTTCAACTTGACTTCATTAATTTAACAATATTTATTGTCACATGAATTTGTTCTCCAATACTTATAATGCTGAAGTTATTTAATTTGCATGTCAGTGTTAACATCATAATTAAGTTACAAATAATTTGTCAGTTTTTGCAGCAAACATATTATACTTCTCTCTTTTCATAACAAAAAAAATAAACACCCAAGTAAATCAACTATATACAAATGATCCCATACATTCACTTGTCTCTTTCTCCTATGGACACAATCTGTTGATATGCCAGTTGAGCTTGTTTTACAGCTTTGGCAAAGATTTCTTTAGCCTTCCTTTTTGTCACCACTTTTTTGGCTCAATTTTCGTTCTTTTTCTATTCTCAATGAGAGCTTTTTTCTCTCAAAGCTGGTGCTTCTATTGGAAACATGCAGTGCACATATTCTGACAGAATGTTACATCTGTTCACTCATGAGTTTCAATTTTTCCATATGCAGCAGAATTTGTAAGTGCTGTTTCAAACACTTCAAACCAAGATTACCATAATTCAGATCTTTCTTGCAGAGGTCACAAAATGCGTCCTCTAGTGGTGAGTTGTCTTATAAACTGACCAACTAAATTTCCATCAGATTTTCGCTCCAACCATTCCCATACGTTTTTTAAACCTTCATCTAAACTTTCCATGTCATACTCTCTCTCAAAAACTCTGGACACCATGTTTTGCAACCATGCTTCTTCTTTCTGTTGATATCAATTTCCGTTACATGTAGATTCATAGGATGAATTTAAACCTTTGACCAATCAGATTACTCTTTACAAGAGTTGTGTGCTAAGTAATATATGGAACAAAAATTGTACATGGGTCCTTGTTGAATACGACTGAACAGACCATTTTCAAACAACTGGAATGGAGACAATATTTAAAAAAATGGACATGTATATCAAGAAAAACCTGATTCAAGTCAGGAGAAAATCAGAAATATGCTTTAAAACAGGGAAAAATAATGTCTGATAAAAAAAACCAACTTAAGATATTTAAGATTAAATACAGCTTATGATGAGTTTCTTTGGTTGTTATGGGTCTAGTACTGATAGAGAATGATGCATATAACAATGCTATGATTTTAGCATGAAAACTGACTGAGTAATAAACATCATTTAACTCAAATCTGTGAGGCATAAAATATGGGTCATAAAGACCTATTTCTGCAAGATACTTGTCTTAACAAAGTTTCATGATTCTATAAAAAATAATATTATATGTATATGACATATAAAAAACTTGTTCATGATCTAACTTCAAAATCTTATCCAAAGCCATTTATGTAAAAATAGATCACTGTGACCTGAGACCCATGTCAACAAAGATCACTGTTGTTGTTGTTTTAAGGTTTCCTCCACCAATAATACTGGCTGCTATTTTTCAGCACACAATAGGCTATAATGGCGGCCAGTATTATTAGTGGAGGAAGAATCTGGGAAAACCCCTGGAAAGAACCACAGACCCACAAGAAGCTACTGGCAAGCTTTCTCACCTAACTATATTAGCCGAATCTTAGACTCAAACCCACGCAGACCTGAGACGGCAGTGATCCGTAACGGAAAGCTCACTTGGGGCCCCCCAAAGATCACTGCCCTTTTATGTACTGGTGATGTACAGAGTTTATCATTTAATCATTTTAGCATTACAGCTAAAACACAACATTCATATCAAAGTGTGAAAATTGGGTCACAGTGATTTATATTTGTCACACTGATGTAGTATTTATTGAGATGCATTCCCTCTGTAAGTTTCATGATGCTGGTATAACAGTACACATAAAGAAAATGCATAATGTGGCCATGAGCTGATCACTCAAGTCAATAAAATGTGAAATGTCATAAAAAAGTATGTATAGTCTTCAAGTTCAATGATTCTAGTATTAACAAAGTTTGACTAATAAAAAAAAGTATTTTCAAGCAAGGCCTATGAAATGGGAAATAATGTCACGATAACCCATTTTTGTGATTAGGGTGTAGTACTCAAGATGTACCCCTCACCAAGTTTCACGATTCCAGGTACATCAGTGTGTATGCAGAGTGCAAAACCCTCAAACTAACCAAAACTTAAAAATGTACAATTAATATACATGTCTGTACTAAGCTAGTCCCCTTATAGCCATCTCCCTAGTGGTTTCATGCTATTAAACCCAGTGAAAACGTTTTCCTTAGGATCTAGGAAGAAGGAATGGTTGCGATGCAGTGTACATACATGTACATGCATTTACACGTGTGGTGCCAAGACCAACTGCTAGGCCTAGTACAATGACTTTCCTGTTTTCTAGAGTTGTGCTAAAAACTATGAAAAAGCGGAAAAGTTTAAAACACGACAATTTATTAACATCAGCTCTAATACACATTTTAAAACCTGTACTTACTACTGAAAACTTGTATTTACCATTGAAAATTTGTACTTACCATTGAAAACTTTTAGGATGGCTTCACATACAAATTTATATTGACTCTGCAAAAGAAGAGAGAAATTTGATTTAGACTTGAACCTTTAATTATTATCAAGATATTGATCTAATATACCATATATACTTGTGTTCAAGTCCGATCCAACTGCATCGACCCAGATGTACAATCATATAATGTGCCATTAGATCTGGACCTATTTAAATTTGTTAGGAGTAATCGGTAGAACAAACAGCATAGAACCTGGTCTGCATTATTTAATAGTAGATCATGGTCCATAATGTCTAAATGTAAGAGTATATATGGCTAATTACAAATTAATTTATTTGTGCCCTTTACATTGTCCAACCTTATCAAAACAAATTAATAATGTTGGACATTGTGCTTTGAAAGAAATTTTACACATAAAATGGTTTCAACTTAATAAATGGACATGAAAAAATCTGCTCAACAACTTTTATCTCATCCACATATATGTTTATCTACAAGTTTATCTCATCTGTATATTTGTGCTATACTATCTTCATTTGAAAATACACATTGTGTTATATGAACCATTATTATAAGTAGCTATTTTCAAGGACAGATAACTTTTAACCCTTTGAACCCTAATCTCCCCCATATTTCGGCACCCTAACCCAAGCCTCCCTGGCAAATTTTGACAATACTATAACGAATCTAGCAAATAACATTAACACAGGCCGGTATACCGGCCTGTCGGGTTATGACGGTAGATAGCGAGGCCGGTATACCGGCCTTTCGGGTATATACACCATTAGAATAGGCTGGTAAACCAGCCTGTCGGGTTCAAAGGGTTAATGTTGGCATATTTTCAAGTTAAAATATCAACAGAAAATAGAAAATTTGTTCATTAGATCTAAATGGTTTTGATGTACTTGAACACTAAGCCTTTCACAATGATTTGGAATGAAACACTTGATTTTATTTCAAAATGTAAACAAAGATATTTTCTCTAATATTTTATAAAGCATGTTAACAAACAGGCGTGTGTGTAATTAAGATTTTTAATGTAACTTTAACACTTTTTCAGTTCCATTAGAATGCTGTCTGCAGTGTGGCAGTTTATAGTGATGTCTACCACTGGGGCATCATGCCACAGACATGTAGCATGATGTCCCTTTCAAACAGGTGACTTACAAAAATTCTGTATAACAGGGCAACATCAATATCATGCTACAATGAAATTAGTACATGTATATAGAAAAGGAACATCAGTATCAATATCCCACTGAAATTAAAAGTTTATTGGAAAACCAAAGAAAAAAAATTGGGCATAGAACCATTCTTAATCTGATTCTAACTTAATATGGGTATGTTTACCTGGTTTATTTGGCTGAAAGGATAACTGACATGGATCAAATGTTAACTGATTTTGGCAAAGTTCAGATGGTTAAAGGATAAAAGAACAGAACTGGAAAAAATCATGACGTTCTCACAGATTAACTATCCATCTTCACTTATAAGTAAAAAACGGTAATAAAACAGAGACCCTTATCTACTATTATCTACTATTATACTACTACCGATATGGGTCTCTGCGATTTGTTCCAGTGAACACTCTTACAAAAATTGCCTAGACCGAGATTTTGTGGCACATTATGCATTGGCTAGGTCAATGCAGTGTGTTGATAGACTGAACTTGTAGGTGAGTATATATGGTGGGATGTGCACTAATTTGTATAAATAAATAATTTACAATGTATGCATGCAGAAAATCAATCTCCTGATTGTATCGTTTTTAAACTACACAAATTAGGCATTCTGTAAAACCCATTTCATAGTAAGTGCAAATATTCTAAGACAAAACACATAATGTCACTAGGTTTTAATTCCATCTTCTTATCATTTACAACAGATGAAGAAAACTAAATAGGTCAAAAATGTAAAACCAATAAAAAGATTCGGTTAATAAGAAGCAACAATTTTTAAAATACTAAGTAAAATTGCAAATTTACTACCCGATACAAAAAGTAATCTTTTGACAGAAGAGCATGCACAAGTTTTCAAAATATGCCCAGAAAGAAAACACATAATTATGAAAAACATGGTAACACTAAGTTTTTCATGGCAATATACACAATAATGTTAAAACAAAGCTCTAACATGAAGACCAATGATAACAACTCCATATTACACTACTTGCTTACAAATTGGGTCAAACTGCAATGTTAACAGATCAGGGTTGATGTAATTTGTTCTCCTTATAAATAAAAAACAACTGTGTGAGTGTGTATATGTGATTTGGATTATTAACATAACTTTAATAATGTTTCAGTCATATCGCTATGATGTCTGCAATGTGACAGTTTATAGTGATGTCTAGCACTGGGACAACATGCCGCAGACCCACCCAGTCACATTATCATGACACCAGGCCGACCAGTCCTAACATATTTATGTGGACCCAAATTTGCCAGCACAATGCCAGATTTGGATCTGTACAATATATAATTGTATCTGACTTGCAATTAAATACAGTGAATAACATAGTAATTATTCTAAACAGTGCTATTGATGCAGCTGTCCACTGCGACTCAAGCTGCAACCACATGACCAGTCTTGATATGGTGGAAAGCTGATCTGACCATCAAAGTAGTTATTAAGGATACTGATGAGGACTCCCTAATTGACAAATAAAAGAATTATTTTCATTATATGCAGCTTTGATTCAATTCAAAACTATTAAATGTAGGATTTTGCTGCAGGTTTTTCTCTGTTTCAAAGCTGACAAGGTATAAATAAATGTAGGGTCATGAAATTAATAAATGATATTATCACTCCAGTATTAGACTACACAAAACCAAAAGTGCTTCAAAACACAATAAATAGGGACAACAAGTATCTTCTTTCAAAATGCATCATTTCCAATTTGATACTGATGAAGAATAATATGTAACCTCTCTATAAATCTACATATGATTTTACAGTTTGATATTTATATATTGTTTAGAATATTTTTATTTCTTCTATGCAGGACAAGTACAGAATACAAAGTTTTCTTGTTACATCCAGTCGAATTCATGCATGTCCATGACTGACAGACTTTCATACTGCCAGTTATCAAGATATGTGGATGATTTGAATTGGCTCTTTTTGGTGAAATTGGTTCTTTTCTTTATTGTGTGCACTAAAACCATGATACTAAAACTAAAGCCCCCCTTTTAGCATTGTGATGTCTGCTTTAGATCTAAGACAAAGTCTAAAATTGGGACAAAAACTAGAGTTCTGGAACAGTTGAAAATTTTGTCTAGAGTGAAAAACTGGTCTCAAACATTGTGTTGTTTTGGATGTATTTTGCAAAGTGCGTAGAATGTCCATCTTACATGTCATCAACGTGAAGCTACACCTTTGTTATTTTCTCTAATACCATCAAACTGGATTCATCATGAACAGTGATGATGTCACAAACATGACATAATTATGCTTTAAGACCTTAATCCATTAAAATGTCATTGGCTTCCTTTATATGGAGATTTTGAAGGGTATGCAAATGAGAGTGGGATGTGCACAATGACATTGGCTTCCTTTATATGGAGATTTTGAAGGGTATGCAAATGAGAGTGGGATGTGCACAATGACATTGGCTTCCTTTATATGGAAATTTTGAAGGGTATGCAAATGAGAGTGGGTGGAGCTAAGACGAAATAAAGGAACAACTATTATTCTTACAGCAGTTTGAATTAACATGGCTCGTTGGTCTCTCATCTGCCTCACTATGGATAGTGGATACACTGGTTGGTTGGATTCTATCAAACACATTGCTGTTTCCATAGTGATAAGAACACCTGTCCTACCTATACCAGCACTGAAAAAAGGGAAAATAAATGTGTATGGTTTGATATAATGCACAAACGATCAAATGATCATATTCTGAAAATGTCTATTAGTAAGTTATTTACTGAAAACTGAAGAAAAACATATCTGGAACCTGAACTCTTTTGGTAAAGGTAGAGATTCTATTGCTGCCATTTTTAATACTCAGGTCATGTGTTGCAACAGTAAGTTTTACTTTCAAAATTCTTTTCTGTATTGGCTTTCATTTAGTTAACTTGAGCATGGTGTAATGATACAGGTAACATTTCATAAATTATTTCAATTAATTTAAAGCTAGTACAAACTTTCCAAGTCTGCAGTGACTGCCTCATGTGGAATAATCTGTATTGGGTTCAAAATGGAGGACAAATGGAGTAGTCTTCCTTGAATTGTTCTTAATCATTTTCCAGTCTAGTCCCAATCAAATGAAATTACGTTTAAATGATTTGCAACACATAGAAAAATTAGATAATGATGTGATTACAATATTATTATCTGTAATACTGATGAGATACTGAAACATACCCCCACCCGAATTACATGTTATGTATACGTATTGGTGACCATATAACAGAATTTATTAAAATCTATAACTGTCATATGACACTGGTATCAAACATTAAATATCACACAAACTGCTAAATGTTGAAAAAACTGAAAAACTGAACTTGAATTAGGTCTTCTTGACATATATCAAATTTCTATTCATCAAGTGTTTCAAATATGACTGAATGGAAATGAAGTTTAAAATGGGCATGATGGGTAACAATATCTACTCCTTTCATAGATTTCATAATAGTACAATTAAGCTTATAATTTTTAAAAATACAGCACCAGTAAATATTGTGATAGCATCTTTACTTAATGAAACCAGATTAACAGTGAACTCCAGAATGTCAAACCTACCTACAATGAACTATGGTTGGTTCTACTATGCCTGTACGTTTCTGCCGTACTTTGACCACAAACTCTAAAAAGTCTGCAGGGTCATCAGGAACCCCGTGGTCTGGCCATGCTATATACTGCATGTGGGATATCTGCCTTTCTTCATGTGTCTGTGGAAAAAATATCAACGTTACTTCTTGCTATAAACCAATGCACTGGCTAACAAGTCCAATTTAACTGCACAATACAAGGACATTACCTGTTATCACATAATGAGCCAGCGTATATGGGTTTATACAGTTCTGTTAGGAGTATTTAGCTGAACAGACACAGACCCTGATGTGCTGGCAGATCATGTTCTATGCTGTCTGCAGTTGGGCTCAACATATTAGCTAGTACAAGGGTAAAAAAAAAAATGTAATTAATCTGGAAAAAAATGGGGTACATTATGTAAAATAGGTTGCTGACCCTTCGAGTATATGCAGCGTATATTATAATTATCAAATTCTCAGTGCTGTAAACTAAACTGTGAAAAAAACATTTAGCTTACATACATTCATTCACTCGTCTAAAATAATGGATTCAAATTTTCAGATACCAAAGAACTTGTCCTATGGAGAAATGGACATGACAAGAACCAAAACTATGAATGAATGAAAGAACGAATGACTGAAGGAATGAAGGAAGGAAGGAAGGTAGGTAGGTAGGTAGGTAGGTAGGTAGGTAGGTATGTATGTATGTATGCATGCATGCATGTATGTATGTATGTATGTATGTATGTATGTATGTATGTATGTATGTATGTATGTATAGGGTTTAATGACTTAATACTTTTTAAATAGTACACATTAAAAAAAATATATGTAAAGATATAAACTCTTTGAAATTTCAGCTTCTAACCTTTTTTTTAATAAGAATTTGTTGTAATTTCTGAAGTCATCTGTTAAACAAAAAACATCTGGAATGTTCCTTGATGAAATGGTTTGAATGTGTCACACGAACATGCCCTAAAGTTCAAGCTTAAATTGGGTTTAGTTGGGATTAAATTTTCTCTAATGTCATTATAATTATGCAAATACCTAGACAAATTTCAGATTTAAGAAGTGAAGATTAAGAATAAAAATATTGCGAATGCCAACCGACTTTCCTAACAGAGACCAAGATATACATGTTTAAAAATGGCCTCGAAAAACATTTCATCTTATATTCGTTATTCAATGATGTGCCCTCACCTCCATGTGCATCAAATTAAGTTCCCTAAATGCAAATGAAGTTGTCTCCTCCTCTTTCACACATGTAATCTGTAACTGGCCATGCTCTTCTGTCTCGTACAAGTCAGGCCAGTACTGGTGACACTTGACCCGACCCTTCTCCACCTTTGTTGTCAGCATGACAACCAGTGTAGACTGCTGTTCCCATATCATCTGCCAGTAATCTATACAGGTGATCTGGAGGGGGCCCTGAGCAGCAATGTACCTATTTACAATACCAGAGCCGGGGATTTCCATCTGAAAAAAATAAATATTGGATTTGTATATATGCAAGGACAAGTTAGAAAATATTGTGGATCAGATTTTTTAATTATTTCATTTTCCCAGACATTGCAGCTAGCAATATATATATATAAACTGACTTGCAAGCAAACTTGCATGCACATATAACAAATCCAGTGATATTCCAAATGCTGACAGCATATTACAAGTAAAGAAGTATAATATTTCTAGTTATTGCCGTAACTTTCTTAAATCTCTTTTTTTAAAAATGAAAAACCTAAGGACATTACATACACATCCCAGACAAGTAGACTCACCAGGTATGCACCTTTTCTAGTTCAAATGAAATTTCTCATTCATCAAATGTTTTAAAATCACAATGGCCTTACTGCTTACATTCAGATAATTGGCTTTTTTTTCATTACTCAATCATATGCATTACTTACATTTACATAATTGGCATTTATATAATCTCCACTGGAACCTCCTTTCAATATCACTCTTGTTTGGTCGTCTGAAAAATTAATAAGTGGTTTATAAGTGAGGGGTTCAAACAAGGGTCAACTTGATGGGACTTAAAGTCTAACGGCGGAAAGAATTTACAGGATTTCAGTTCTTCCTTTGAACTGGTGAGTGTTCAAACTATTTCTGATATTCTTGAGCAGTTAGAAAATTTTCAAGATCAGCTGCTGTTGTACACTAAATAGATGCGAGATTGGCACATTTTTCATTTAGGACTAAAAAGACAGCATAAAAAGTCATTTGGTCACATGATCATCTAGCCATCATGGCAGCTATTTTCATTTAGGACCAACAAGTTACTTGTAAAAAACACTAAACTGATATAGCCATCAATTTAAAGAGCTGAAGAGATAATATTTTCATGATAGCAAACCATGTGGCCATATTGAGGATTGGTCATTTTGATTTAGGACCAAGCAGACACCTGATAAAATGAGCATAATTTTAAATTAAGATAAAAACAAAATATTATAAAAACTCAATTTAGTGACATGACTATTCGTTCTGGACAAGTTGTGATGACAAGATTTTCAACATGGCCATATTAAATCCCAGACCAGAACCATTTTCATCTTGGACCAAGCAAACTTGAGAAGTGTTTTGGTCAATTTGACTTCACATTCAAGAGAAGTAGCCATAAAAAATATTTTATCTGCATAGCTGCTGTGGTGGCTATATTGTATTTCAGATATGCACCATTTTTAGGTGGAACCAAGTTGACTTTTAGTGAAAACTCTATGTTGATATGAGCAACCTTTCAGGTGGAGTAACAATAACAAGATTATCAAAATGGCTGCCATGGTATGGATGGTCACAGGTTTGAACACTGGCCAAGTCATACCAAAGATTTATAAAAATGGTACTAGCAGCTGAATCGCTGGCATTCAGCATTAAGAGGTTAGTGTTACGACTTGCCAGCCTGGTGTCAGGATAATTTGACCGTGATGCTACATGATGCCTCAGTGCCACACTGCAGACATTATAGTGATATGACTTGAAAATTGTTATTCCAAAACACACACACAAAGTGGATTAGGAAAAGTAACAGACATGTGCAAATGAACAAAAGGATGCCCGAAAACAAATGACAAATAACAGACCATCCCATAAGCTCTTTTGGTCTATGACCAAAGAGAGCAAACTATTAACAACTTTCACACAAAAAAACATGTTATTGCAATTTAATAAATCTTTTCTTTTAATTTCAAACAATGAAAAAACAAATTATTGGTACATTTGTGTGTAAATTGTAGCATTATAACATGTGATAGCTTATATACAGCTATCACGTGTTATAATGCTACAATTTACACTATACAATTTAAGCACACAGTGCTGGTATTACATCAAATAAGACGAGTCATTACATTTGGCAAATTTCTGCTTACAACAAAGAAATAATTCAAATCCAAAACATTTCAATTATAGTTTTTCTTCTTTTCTTCTTCTTCTAGCAAAACTCTCTTAATATGAAACAAATTTACTCCTCATTAGATTTTGGGTATGACAAACCGCACATTACTGTTTTGTAATTAGCCCCCCACCTTTCAGTACCCATGCTGAAATGTACAGGTTTCACTGTTTAGATTTTCAAGCGTAGAAACATATAAAAGTGAAATATCCAATACTCCCAGCAAAGATAGTCAGAATTCATGATTTTTAATACACATGAAAAGTTTACTGTAATCTTATTATATGGGACCTCTGAATAAAGTGGTCCCTATTATAAAGCAGGTGAGATCATGGGTTGTATTTCACTGTTTAATAGTAATATTACAAAATACAGCTAAATATAAAATGACCTCACCTGTGAAGTGATCTACTGTTTTGACTCTTGTTAAAATAATTGTAGTATGGGAGTATTTGATTTCCAAGTTTCTATTAATGGTAGAAAAAATAATCATTGGCTAATAATTTTCCCCTAAGGTTACCATATACACTTGCTTGGACGTTTAGTTTAATAGCAAACATTGACCTCAATCTGCAGTAATATAATGCACTGGCAGATCTGGGTCCATGTTATTTATCCTACTGTTTACTTGTAACATACTGCAGTGAACCTGATCACCTGGTGCATTATGCGACAGCCGATCTGGACCTGTGCAGTTTGAAGTTGTATTTTATATATATGCGAATATATACAGTAACATTTAGCTATAGTATTTTCAATTTGTCTGTTGATCAAAGTAATATTTTATTGTGATTATCAACAAAATGTAGCTTACTAATCTAATGTCGTCCACTACTGGAAATGCTTCAATAGGAAGCAAGCATTTCCATGTACTTAAAGGGTGAAATATCCCTATTTCCATGTACTTACAGGGTGAAATATCCCTATATCTGTTCTTTGGTATATTGACTTCAAGGCGGGCTGCATTCATTGTCATGCCAGGCTTTTTTCTGTATAATTGCTGCAACAAAATATTTAGGATTATTATTTCATTCTCTAGTTGCTTAACACCTGAACATGTTGAGATTTGTTCTACAAAATAACCAACTGGTCTTGTTGTTAGGAACTAAGGCATGGTCATAAAGTCTAATGCTGTGAAATATTTATGGTCATAGAATTGAATGCTTTCCATCATGATTTTTCAATCTCTGAAAGCTGAAACCTCTTACGCTGACACCCCCCAAAACAAAAGCCCTGTACAATTTCCAAATACAAGCACTCTTCAATT
Organism: Unio pictorum; assembly: GCA_030141615.1. Lineage (NCBI taxonomy): Eukaryota > Metazoa > Mollusca > Bivalvia > Unionida > Unionidae > Unio > Unio pictorum. The sequence continues at coordinate 2,382,362 of JARLTB010000181.1, forward strand.
TGAAATGGGCTGAAAAGTGGGGCTCTAATTAGTACAAGTTGGTACCATGCTAGGTGGATCAATGGGATTAGACTGTATCAAGCGTATTAAGAAATAACTTGAAAGAGCAAAGATCAAATTCTGTCAATTAAACCTATAGCTTTAAATGCACCAAACAAATTTCAAAATAATGTCAGGGGTATCTATATCCTATCTGCACATTTTTGCAGTTTTTAACTAAATATCTGGCCACTTTTTATCTAGTTTTTTTTTTTTAAAATGGAGTCCAATCTTACCTCAAACTGTGCTAAGGCAGCACCACTATCCAGTGATTCCTGTAGCAAAGCCAAGGAAAGTTCTAAGTTTGTGGCACCATTAGCGGAGCCTGTAATCTGGTGTGTTTCAGGCATGTAATTAAATTCTGGTTCCTCTGCTGGGTCCTCACTTGTGTACACTGTTATGGATAACATAAATTTTAGTTTGACAACTATCAATAAGAAATTTTCACCAATATTTTGGCAGAAAGCGTAAAGGATTTAATTTTAGAATCAATGGCATAATAAAATGAATTTGTAAAATCTTAAACAAAATTAGTCAATTAGTTTAGAAAAACATGAAATAAGTAGATTATTTTTATTCTTCTATTGTTAGAAACTGTGCAAGTTTTTTGTACAACAAAAATAATCCTGTATTGCACAAATGTTTCAAGATGATAATAGTACAGAATGAAAAAAAATGAAACAACACAAACTACTTGATGTAATGAGAAACCAAACCTGTTTGTGCATTTACATTATGGTTATGCACAAAGACTTATTTTCCTTGACATGCGTCAAACTGTTAATAAAAAACACACAGAGTTCCTGCTTTCTTGAGAAAATAATTTGAGGAATTAAAATTTTCAGGAATATGCGAGTATTTCTAAAATAACTGCTTAATTCCAGTCATAATGTCATCATGGGGCTTTTTGTCTCATGAGAAAACCATCAAATGCATGTGTGGCAGCACCTGATACATCCATCATTTTCAATACAAAATGTACAATTCAGAATAGTACATAGATTTAAATCAAAACATGGAAAGTTTATATCATTTAAATTTGAACGGAACTCAGACTGGTGTTGGAGATGAAGAATGCATACCAATTATACTCTACGGTCGGAACAACACAAACCTTGATCTTTCCTCATAACGCTCTGGCAGATCAGGGTTATTATTGCTTATTGTACTGATAACTCCTAACAATCTATATAGATCTTGATATGTATCACCTAAACAGGGGCTTTGTTGCTTATTGTACTGATTACAACTAACAATCTGTATAGATCCTGATATGTATCACCTAAACAGGGGCTTTGTTGCTTATTGTACTGATTACAACTAACAATCTGTATAGATCCTGATATGTATCACCTAAACAGGGGCTTTGTTGCTTATTGTACTGATTACAACTAACAATCGGCATAGATCCTGATATGTAGCACCTAAACAGGGGCTTTGTTGCTTATTGTACTGATTACAACTAACAATCTGTATAGATCCTGATATGTAGCACCTAAACAGGGGCTTTGTTGCTTATTGTACTGATTACAACTAACAATCTGTATAGATCCTGATACGTATCACCTAAACAGGGGCTTTGTTGCTTATTGTACTGATTACAACTAACAATCTGTATAGATCCTGATATGTATCACCTAAACAGGGGCTTTGTTGCTTATTGTACTGATTACAACTAACAATCGGCATAGATCCTGATATGTATCACCTAAACAGGGGCTTTGTTGCTTATTGTACTGATTACAACTAACAATCTGTATAGATCCTGATATGTAGCACCTAAACAGGGGCTTTGTTGCTTATTGTACTGATTACAACTAACAATCTGTATAGATCCTGATACGTATCACCTAAACAGGGGCTTTGTTGCTTATTGTACTGATTACAACTAACAATCTGTATAGATCCTGATATGTATCACCTAAACAGGGGCTTTGTTGCTTATTGTACTGATTACAACTAACAATCTATATAGATCCTGATATGTAGCACCTAAACAGGGGCTCTGTTGCTTATTGTACTGATTACAACTAACAATCTGTATAGATCCTGATACGTATCACCTAAACAGGGGCTTTGTTGCTTATTGTACTGATTACAACTAACAATCTATATAGATCCTGATATGTAGCACCTAAACAGGGGCTTTGTTGCTTATTGTACTGATTACAACTAACAATCTGTATAGATCCTGATATGTAGCACCTAAACAGGGGCTCTGTTGCTTATTGTACTGATTACAACTAACAATCTGTATAGATCCTGATATGTAGCACCTAAACAGGGGCTCTGTTGCTTATTGTACTGATTACAACTAACAATCTGTATAGATCCTGATATGTATCACCTAAACAGGGGCTTTGTTGCTTATTGTACTGATTACAACTAACAATCTGTATAGATCCTGATATGTATCACCTGAACAGGGGCTTTGTTGCTTATTGTACTGATTACAACTAACAATCGGCATAGATCCTGACGAGCAGCTGCATTGTGCTATGGCAGATCTCAATCTGTGCTGTTTGCAGTTGGATGACTTATTAGCAAGTATGAATGGTAAGCTTACGTTTCTATTGAGTGAGATGGATGGATGAAACGAGTCCAAGGCAAACATTTTGTGCGAAGTTTGCTAACAATCAAAATTTTCCTACTTCAAGCTTAGCGATTCTAAATACACAAGCAGTAGCTATTTATGTTAAAAACAGGCCAATTTTATTTTCTACTGGCAATCTCAAGTCCAAAAAATTGAAAACATTTTATCTTGTAATGTTCTGTAAAACCGAAACAAAAAGACTTTTTCTTCCATATTTTGTCAAACTTACTAAAGACTAGAATAATGAAGTAATGGAAGTATAATGGCTTAATCAGAGAGACAGCCTCAAACTCACCATTTGGTCTCACAACAAGTACCAATTCCATTGAATGTGTCTCTCGAGACGCTTTAATAAACATCACAACTTGTTCATGTGTATGTTGCGAAACATCACGTCCATTTATGAATAGCACTTGATCACCCTCGTTTAACCGAGGTTCAGAATTATCCGCCGGTGTACCTGGTGCAACTCTGGACACAATAATAGGCATTCCTTGATCTGCTCCACCCTAAAATAAAAAACATGGCTATATAACGTTTAGTTGGAATAAAACCTTTTTGCAAGAAAACATTAAAAAATTAGAAATATATAAAACGTTCTATTAATTGAACAAAAAAGTTTAAATTGGAGATTTTATTTTGGCTTAAAACTATAGCTGAGGAAACTAAATCAAGAAGCTTGAAGACTGGATAGCAAATAATGACACTCTACATAGACCTCTGTTCAATTACCATTTGTGATCTCTGCTGGATATAATGGTCTCCCAAATGGAGTAAACATATTGCATTGCCTAACCATCAGTACCATCACATCAATTCTTGTTACCTCCCCTTCTGCCCACAAAAATTTCATTTCCAATAAATAACTTTTGAAAGGCTTTATGGATTGAAACCAAATTTGGTATCAGGCATTACATTAGCGTTCATAGGGCAAGTTTGATTTTCTTGATTTTCTGGCCAAAATTTTGTGGAGTTATGAGCCCTGTTTTTGATTCAGTACTTTCCCCATCAACTACATTATACAAGTGGAGGCATCCATATTATATGGACAAATTCATAATGTTATAATATTAAAAATAATGGGTAACTAAGTGGAATGTTTTTTTTGTAAAGTACACCCACAATAATCAAATTAAAACACATTTTCCATATCTGTATGATCAAACAAAGGTAAACTTTCTCAAATTAAAACACATTTTCCATATCTGTATGATCAAACAAAGGTAAATTTTCTTAAATGTTTCCTGATTTAAATATGAGACATGATAAGAAAAAAGCCCCACTCAACATTCCAATAATACTGACACAACAAGTACCGTTTTAAAGTTAACACCTAAAGAATGTCATATATACATGTCTACAGGAAAATACAGGTACAAATACTGAGGTGAGATGCTTGTCCTTTTATAAGACTTTTAAAACTGACACATGAACAAGTTAATTTCAACTTCTGCAAGCTAAATTCAAACAATCCGCATATGAGATGAGACAAAATTCCTATATCACTGCCACTTTAGCTTTGCAGTCTAATTCAGGCTTCCTTTACCTTGACATTAAATCCAAACCGCCCCTGTTCATCTGGCATCATCCGGATGGTAACCAAACCCTGTCCATCAGGGATACCATTTGAGTTCGGCGACTGAAACAAGAAACAGCCGGCAATTAAGTGAAATTTTCATTGTAATGGGCAAGTGAAATTGTGTTTAAAAACATTACAAGCAGTAAGTGACCTTATTATTTACTCATAAGAATTCAGCATCATGCATATACAATTTTCAACAATTTCATATCGTTTGTACTTGCTTGTAGGACAAATCCAAATGCAAACTGTATTGAGCTAGAGGTGCCATCATATTATGTACTAGTAGATCTGGGTACGTGCACAGGAAACACAGAAATTGGAAAATCAACTACAAAACATTATCAAATATAACAATTTTGGGCCTTTGTGCAATAGTATAAAATACGACAAATTATGTGCATAAATTAAAAACAAAGAAGTTCAAAATTGGTGAGTCAGTCACATTTAAGGTACTGATGTTATATACAAAATAGTTATTTATTCAGCACAGCTTGATAACATTTTCAACCATTATTTATTTCCAAATATTCAACCAAGATATATTCAACTCACTCTTGCTCACTATATATTTATGTAGACATGCTTCAGCGAACCTCCAACTTGGCTTGAAGCCAAACACCAAATTTATCATCATAAGAGGTAGGTGTTGAGAACAAGTTGCAATTAGTCAATGAGGACTCCTCAGGCTTGTGAAATTTCCATCCTCATTTTTACCAGATTATCTGAATTCTCTACACATCAATGATGAAAAGACCTTTCATTAGCTAGGTGTGGGTTTAATAGGAGTATATTATGCTGTTTTTTTATACTTCATTAAAATTAAAATGCAAAAAAAGAAAACTTAGGTGTGGGAATTTGCATCCAAACATGTTAGAAGAAAGTAAAAGGTCAAGTCAATTAAATGGTTTGAGAGGATCCTGACTACAGTCTCTTTAATCTTTGTGATGGCTATGTGTGCTTACTTGATTGTGACTTGTGGAAGTTATGTGAATTCAGAATATTAGAGTTATACAAACTAAAGTGAACACAAGAATTTTTAAAAATGCTACTACCCCACCCCAGCTAGATATGGCACTACCATCTAACTGCATTCCTCTGCTCCATATCCACACATCACTTGTCAGAACAAGTGTCTGAATTCCTTAAACTCTTGTCAAGTACTAGAATTCAAAAATTTGTGTGTAGAGAATTAGAGTTGCTGGGCGACTTTCACAAAATGTCAACAAAGGTTCATTTCTACCATAGTATACGACTAACATAAAAAAAGACCCCCTACCCCCCACAGAAAGTGGTGCCAATGACTTCAGTCTAACACATGCCATTTCAGACAGCCACCTGTTCAATCAGATTTAAATCTGTCAAGGTACAATCCACCTGAGCATTACAGTACTTGTGGACTACAATGCCAACTGTATATCAGAGTGTTAGGTCTCTGTCAGTTATAGATCACTGTTTTAGGTCCCTGTCAACTATGGATCAAAGTTATCCCTACTATTTATACATCAGACCCTGCTAATCTGAGATCCACTCTATCTGACCCTTTTCAACTGTGGATCAAAAGGATTCCATATGTAAAGGTCCCTGTTAATTGTAGATCTGGTAATGCTAGGTCCTGTCAATTGTGCATCAAATGTCTTAAAGCTCCAGCCCATGTCTAACCAAATTGTATACATGAAGTGCATATATTGTAAGTTATGTTCTTTTACTGGATTGTCCCTCCCCCACCTTGTGCCTCAGGTGAAAATTACCCTTTTGATCCTTTACATAAATACCTTAAACTCAGACAGCATAAAATGGAGACATCAAACTGAATGATGTCATTTCAGAAATTTGAAAGTTTATATGTTGTGTAAGCATACACCTTTGTTTGAATCGTAGAATAAAAAGACTAGATATGCATTTCTAAGGATTATTTGTCAGTGATTTAGAAGTTCTTTTTATGCACTTCTTCATTTACACAAAAGTCATATGAATGTTAAATTTAAAAACAAACCTTTGAATAGTTACTTGATATGTGTCTGAAAATAATATACAATTTCAAGTAAACATTTTAAAATGAGACAGAAATTCAATATGTCACACAGTGAATCAATAGTATGCATAGGGTTTAAGTCAAACTGAAAAATTGAACAGACCCAGATAACGCTGCATAATGTGCAAGCAGATCTGGGTCTGTGCAGTTTGTTAGGACTAGTCAGTTGAACAAATAATAGTCCCTGATCTGCAGGTGCTTCATCCTACAGCTGATCAGTATCCTTGTTTCTGAAGTTTGACTTGACTTTTAAGCAAGTACATATTCTCACCAATATGTGGTCCAAATGCAGTTAAAAAATGCATATCACTTAATTGTATAGATTGTTTAAGTGCATAGCGAAAGTATGGACCCATTTTAACCTTCATTAATATGCATAGTAATCAATATTGAATAAATGCATATGGGTTAAATGCATCAATCGTTTAATTGCATACAATTTGAATTTGTATGTATTTGACACTGCTTAATTGCATAAATATGGTCCATACATCTAAAGTTGAGATAAAGGCATTATATGCGTAGAATGCTATCCCAAAGATCATAGAAAATTGAGATAAAGGCAATATATGCATAGACTGCTATCCCAAAGATCATAGAAAATTGAGATAAAGGCATTATATGCGTAGACTGCTATCCCAAAGATCGTAGAAAATTCTATACTGCTGCCCGGCTTACCTCTGCACTCATCAGCAGCTTGTAAACTTTTTGCAATGACTTTAATGTCTTTTATTTTATGTCAACTTATTAGTTTCCTGTAAACTAATTTGAGTTGAGACCCGTATACTATTTTGCTATCTAAGGGAAATACACACTGTAAATAATAATTTTGGCAATAACCATTTATAGTGTTTATCTGAATTTACATGTATTGTGAAACTAAATGCATATGTATATGTTTAATACACTGAAACACATATATAGAGTATATCAGCCTTATTTGAATGATTTTCCATTTTACAAGTATACTGCAAGTATACATGACATCCGCTTAAATGCATACTCCATTTATATCAATCGGCCCTGATCCCATCAATACTAAGGTAAGTGAAGGCATATGCATGATATTTACAAAATTGTCTAAATAGGTAAAACTATATGGGGCACATTCAGCTAGACACAGCTTTGTGCTGCTGGGGCAGAGTAGCAGTGATACTGATAACAGTGCTGGGGCTGAATGAGATATGCATAGCTTGGGTCCAGTCCCAAAGCTATATTATAAATGGAGTTAACTGTATACGGCACTGAATCAAAACTAAATTAAAAAGAATTTTTGGCATAAGTGGATATTGGAAAAGAACGAAAGCCTCTCAACATGGCTGATCTAATAGGATAAAAATAGCATAGACATTATGTGACACTTCACAAACAAACAAAAAGAATCAATAAACAG